>CM069904.1:145870139-146315494 GCA_036172215.1 Camellia granthamiana | reverse complement strand
GATTGGGAACGTGAGGCTTTGAGGGCTATGGAGCTTACCAGCACTGGCTTGGAGCTGAGTACTTGCAATGGAAAAAGTGAGAAATATGAAAATGAAGTGAAAAGGGGGTTTCTGGTGAGTGATGATACCGCTGAAGTTTTGTAGAGAGCAAATGGTATAATTTGAAAGGTTTTTTTATTTAATGTGTAATGTTACCATGACCAAATTTTAGTATCAAAGTTTAAATATATTTAATGTTTTAATTACTAATGCATTAGTACAAGATAAGAAAAATGAGATCATTAAACTAATGGAGAAGGGATACATATTCAAGATGCATAGGAATATTATTTTGTGTGTTTGGTTTCAGTTTTCTGAATTGAGTTTTTTAGGAATTGAGTTTTTTATTTTTCTTATTTTTTAGCAAGATAAGAGATATTTTTTTTTTAGTAAATATTTTTAAAATTTTAGGTAATTTTTTTACTTTTTTAGATGCACCTTATTTAAATGTATTTAAATAGTAAAATATTTGTGAAAAAATATTTTAAAAAATTAATAAATACAAAAAAAAAATGCTAAAAATGTATTGAATTTTTGTATTTTTTATATTTTTGGTATTTAGTGATTTTTTTGAAGATTTTTTTTTACAAATATTATCTTTTTAAGTGTATTTATGTTAGGTGTGTTTAAAAATTTTAAAAATTACTTAAAATATTTAAAAGAATTTAATGAAAACAAAAAAATACAAAAAATAAACAAGTCAAGTTTTTTTAAAAGTGAATTTTGAAAATTGAAACCATAAAGAGTGATTTGTTTTTTTGTTATTTAGCTTTTTAAGAGATGTACTCTCAGTTATTTATAAATATCTTTTTAGTAGATTTTTTTTGTTTTTAAATTTTTTAAGATAAAGTTGTTAAAAAAATTGCATTTGACCAATGCTACGAAGGTTTTAAAAAAAAATAAAAACTTTTTTTAACACTTATCAAACATGTTGAATTATAATTATAAATAAAATCTAAAAAAAAAAATTACTTTTTAAATGAAAACGAAAAAAGAATTATGTTTGGCCTTTGTTGAGTTTTTTGTGTTTTGAAGTAAGGAGAATATGAATGAATTGTTTGTCTTGCAAAAATCGATTCCATTTGATAAGACTTAAGATTTGATTTAATTTAGTTTGGTTTGGTTTGGTTTGGTTTGTCTCTCTTGTAAAAATCTGAATTTATTGTCTCATTTTTCTCATGTTTTCTTGTTTTAAATTCTCTTTTTACTACACGATCAAAATTTTCTATCTTAATAGTGATAGCCAGAGAATTTGGGAGAGAATATATAAGAAAATAGTTGCAAGTAAAAAATGTTATTACTATATTTTATTATGAGTGATTTGGAAAGTTGGTTAAAATGTAACTTTTTAAATATTTTTGACTTTTTTATATAAAAGATGATGCTTGGTTAGAGTTTTCCAAAAACTCTTTTAAGAAAATTCTACTTTTTTATTTTTCGTATTTTTTTGTTTTTACTGAATTTTTTAATATTTTAAGTAATTTTTTTTACTTTTTAGACATACTTAACATAAATATACTTAAAAAGTAAAAAATTTGTGAAAGAAACCTTTTAAAAATTCACTAAATATCAAAAATACAAAAAAAATACGAGAATTCAATATATTTTTTTATATTTTTATGTATTTATTAATTTTTAAAAATATTTTTTCACAAATTTTTTACTTTTTAGATACATCTAAATAAGGTGCATCTAAAAAAATAAAAAAAATGTTTAAAATTTTAAAAATATTCACTAAAAATAAAAAAAACACGAAAACCAAAAAACTCAAGTTTCAAAAATTTAATTCAAAAACTCAAACCAAATACATTGATATGACTCAAAACTTTTTACTTTTTTAACTTATTCCCAAACAACCCCCTATGTCTTACATATCTGAAAGACGATGACAACATTTTTAATGCCTTTATATATAGGCAAGAAAAATCTAGGGTTCAATTATTACCATCAACAAGTGCAATAGAAAGGCCACAATAACTACTCTACGGAGAAGAACAATGGCAGCGTATGTGTTGTCCTATTTCTTTTGTCTGCATTAGCAAAAGTGCGGTTTCCTAAAAGAAAGTACCATTTAAGGACAAAGTGCCTATCGAATAAAAAAAAAAGTAAGCGGATGTTTTTCTTATAACAAGAAGTAGCGGATGGGGTTTGATCAGTAGACTTGGGTGATGCGCCCGTTTTGGGAATAGATTATTTAATTAATTATTTAATTTCTTATAAAAAAAAATATAAAAAATAAATAAAATAAAATATTTAAATATTTTATTTTATTTAAATATTTTATTTTATTAACTATTTTAATTTGAAATGAATAATTTTTTGCCCATCTCAAACGCCCAATGAAGCTTGGAATGTGACAACTCATAATTTTTTTTTTGGCTTTCGGGCTTTAAAGTTTGAATAACTCTATCACCAACTAAAATATAATTCTTAGACCCCCTCAAACTTCAATCCCTACCACCCCTACACACACGTGGCGGGTGGTGATTGAAGGAGAAGAAAAAAAAGAAAAAGAAAAAGAAAAAGAAAAAGTGACCAATCAAAAAAGAAAGGGGGTCAAAGGGGGTGGGAGAAAAGGAGGTCCTAATCTTTATTCAATATAATTATATATTGAAGAGAAATGCATTCTATTCCCAGCTGGGGGTGACACCCAGTGAAGTGTCAGCTGGGGGTTGGTCCGGAAAAAACAGTTTTTTTTTTTTTTTTTTTTTTCGACCAATGGGGGCGCGCCACATCACTGGGGGCGCCACCCCACTGGGTGTATGAAGCAGTGCTCTATATTGAATATGGAGTCTTTACTATTTCTATTGTGAGTTGTTTGGTACATTTTACAATTATTTGATACAATTTTTACTTAATATATAATTTTAATAAATTAAAAAAATGTTAATTATTTAATAACTAAGGGAGAGGTGTTTTTGACTTTTATTTTTTTATTATCAACTTTTAATTTACACTAAGTTGTATCAAACAAATTCAATTTAAAAACAGTTTAACTATGAATGATATTTGAGCTGAGATGTCATAATTATATTATGACAATTGGGTGCCCCAATAAAATCTATTGGACTTAAGTTTTAACATATTGTTAAATTTGATATTTATATTTAACAATAAAAATACTGTAAACGCTTTCATTAATACTATAGTTATATCTAATACTTATTTATAAAATACAACATAAACCCTTTATGTTCACGAACGTTTCGAGCCCCACATAACAAGTTGGTGTGGAATCCATCTTTGAGAATATATAGTGTTTTTATGTTTTGCTTTAATTGATATTTTGTAGAATTATTATTTTTTGTTTTTAGTGTAGTTGGTGCTTAGAAGCTCACTTTGAGTAGTTGCCCATAGTGTTGTCTGTGTCACCCGAGGTTGACCCTACCTTCACCTAGCCATAGTTATCTAGTGACAAATAATATATTAGAAAATGTTTGAGACCTTTACAAAAGAAAATTTTCATGACTCCCACTAATATATTGACTATTGAATTTTTTGTGAAAGTTATGTCTAACAGTAATATGAATGATTCAGATCATTTTAAGGGTTATGGAGATTGTGTTTTGTGGGAGTCTCTATCATTACTGTAATATATTATCAAAAATATATAATTTTAGATATTATAATGTTAAAATGTGATTATTTAGCAATGTTATTTTAATTGTGCAATTGTCATTCTCGCATTCAGAATTTGTAAACAAGTCCAATCAAATAGAATAATAAGTCGTTGAAATTTTATTTAAGCAATGCAAGGATAATTGTGATTTTTTATTTATTATTTTTTTTGGAACAAGAAGTAGTGGATGGGGTTTGATCAATAGAATTGAGCGATGCGCTCATACTTTCTTGTTTTTTAAGATGGTGATGCACTGATAAAAGTCGGACTTGAAATATGACAACTCATGACCCTTTTTTAGGGTAGGGCTTTAAAGTTTGAATAACTCTACCAACTAAAATTTAATGGTAATATTATTTTATTAATAAAAAAATTATGTAGTGTTTACTATTTTTATTGTGTTATTTGGTGCATTTTATACCTTATTTTATTTTAGAAGTTTGTGTTAAATTATTTAGTATAATTTATTAAATAGAAATAATTTAAATAAGTAAAACAATAATAATTATTTGAAAGTTATGGAGAGGTGTTTTGGGGTTTTGTTTTTTTGATTATCAACTTTAAATATGAATGCTATTTAAATTGTCATAATTATATTATAACAATTGGGTGTTCCAATAGTCATTGAAATTGTCAAATTTTGACATTATTATTCTTTGTGCTAAATTTGACACAAATTTTAACATATTGTCAAATTTTGACATTATTATAAATTGTTAGATATATTTCATAATATCTAATTATAGTTGAAAAGATGAGATAATGGTATGTTAAAAAAATGACACAAAATGTGAAACAAGATTGTTAAAAATTAAAATCGTGTACTTAAGACACGACATGTCAAATTTAACATTTAACAATGAAAATATAATAAAAACTTTCACTAATACTATTGTTAGATCTAATATTTACTTCCAAAGGACAACATAAACCCTTTATATTCACAAAGGCTTCGAACCCCCACATTACAATATGGTGTGGAATCTATTTTGAAAATAAAAAACGTTTTTATGTTTTGTTTTAATTGATATTTGTATATTTTTATTTTTAGTGTAGTTAGTGCTCATAAGCTCACTTTGAGTAGAAGTTGTCCTTTTGTGTCATATTGTGTTGTGTGTCTGTGTGGTGTCTACAACACTTAGCCTTGTTTGTATTGGACTGTTAGTGAGCTCTTGCTCACCATTTTCATATTTGTTTGTAAAATGGAGTTTCGGATTGAGAGTTTGTTTGGATTATGAAAGTTTTTGAAGAAGTAAATTAGTAGACTGAGTAAGGAAATGATATTCAAAAATAGTTTTGTTGGGATTAGAGTGTAATCCCGACGTCAGGATGACCCAAGTGCAATTTTTGTTTTTTTACCAGAAAAAATCATGGATTGTTTTGAAAAACTATGGTTTCTCATTATTTTACGTAAAAATAATTTAACAATTCTCACAGTAACAATTATCATCAAACAAATACAATTTTATTTAATCCATTTACTAACAATCTCATCCATCCTACCTCTGAAAACAAACGAGACCTTGAGGTTGACCTCACTTCTCCCAGCTAGGAATGGTCATGAGTCGGATTTGAAATGGGTTTATAGTAATTCGCTCTTGTTGCATATCATATTAGGGGCTGTGGCAGGAGTGGAGCAGGAGCAGGTGCAGGTGTAGGTGTAGGTGTAGGTGTAGGTGCAGGGGCGGGGCGGGGCGGGGCAAGAAACGGGTTAATGTTGTAAGTAGAAAAATAAGAATATTAATAAAAATTATACATAATATAGTATATAATGAAAAATAATTTATATTTAATGAGAATTATAAGATTAAAAAACAAATATTTTAGTGTTTTAATTTTATTATAACAAAAAAAAATTAAATTATATATATAAATATATTTAATAAATATAATCAAGATGGAGTTCAGATAGAATGGGATGAGAAAAGTAAAACTCATCCCCGCCTCACTTCTTAATAGAGGCAGAGAAAATCTGTACGAGACAGGACGGGTACAGGGCAGTGGATGAAGGTGCAAATCAGAGCGGAAAAAAATGACCATCCCTATTCCTAGCCATAGTTATCTTCTTCAGTTGTGAAAATGATATATTATCAAAATTGTATAATTTTACTTATTAAAAATGTTCAAATGTGATTATTTAGCAATGTTATTTTAATTGTGCAAATGTCATTCTTGCATTCAAATTAAGGTTGTAAATGAGTCAAATCAAATTGAGTAATAAGTTATTGAAATCTTATTTAGAAATTTAACGAGTTTTAAAATATATTTAAACTTATCTTGTTTACTTTTCATGTTGATCATAAGCCAAGTAGGGACGATTTACTTTTTTAAAATACATAACCAAGCAAAGCTATGCAATAAGTTGTTGAAATTTAATTTGAAAATTGAATAATTTAAATTTTTTTTTAAATTTAACTGATTTACATAATTAATTGGTTTAACATATAATTTTAACGAGCTCAACTCTCTTTTGGGTGAGTTAAGCAAGCAGATAAGACGGTCAAATTATATTATTAGCAAAAAGATTATATTCTTAATCAACGCCCTTAAGGTATACTTTCCTAATTTGCATAGCATTTTTCTTTTTAAGATTTACTTGTAATCTGTGTAAAAACACTAGATGCCATTCCTTTGGTTGGTATACATATTCTAATTAAATAAACAAACAAAAGCCATCCTAGAATCTTTGGTTGGTATACATATTCTAATTAAATGAATAAATATTCTAATTAAATAAATAAATAAAAAGCCATCCTAGAATCTTTGGTTGGTATACATATTCTAATTAAATAAATAAATAAAAAGCCATCCTAGAGCCTTTGGTTGGTATACATAGCTCGTTTGGTTTTTTTGGTCAATTTTTTTGTGTTAGGATTTTTTAGTCTCGTTTGGTTTTTTTTTTTTTTTTTTTTTTTTTTTTTTTTTTTTTTAACTTTTGTAAAAATTAAAGTGTAATGATTATGGTTTAAATCTTACATTTTGTCTTATTGGCTTATATAGCCTATTTTGTCTTTTTATGTTTTTTTAGTCCCAAAATCTTAATCAAACGAGAGCATATTTTAATTAATTAAATAAATAAATAAAAAGCCATCCTAGAATCATTTTAAAAAGTAAATTTTTGTATAAAGTTCTCCTCAGAAAATCAGGACGAAATGCTAATCCACTTTGTATCAGAATTTATCCTCAATCAATTCCATTAAATGATTAATTAGAGTATTTGACAATTAAAAAGATTTAACTTGATGCGGCTTAAAACTTTAATCACTTATTTAGACTAATTTCTACAGAATATAAATCTCAAAATACTTATAATTATTCGTAAATTATAAGTATCAACTAATTTCGAGTTAAACTCACAATGTCTGAGTTTATGATTTGTCCTAGATTTTTACTTCCTTAATCACTGAGCTACTCGTGTGAGTTAAGAGCAGAGCAATAGCCAATTTTTAAATCATGCAAAAAATAAATAAATAGTTACAAAGAAATAGTATGATGTGAAGACAAACAGGGAGTCAAATTTGTTCCTCCACATTTTGCTTTGTTGCTCGATAGTGGATTACCTCTTTTTGGATTCAAGATTTAGGATGAGATTTGTGAAGGAAAAAGTTTTAAAAAAATAATAATAATAATAATTCAATATCATTTATTTATTTTTTCTTTTTTTTACTGACTCTCTACCATTCAAATTTTTAATCCAAGTTTGTGATTGGTTTTGGTGTGTTCCACTAACAAAGTTCTACTTGCAGCTACAGTTCAAAAAAATAAAAGTTCTACTTGTAGCTTTGGTGATGAAGATCTTGGAGAGGTCACTTTGGTTCTGGCTTTACAAGGCAAAACCCAAAAGTGATTTTGGATTTTGCGGATACCAAAGTTGATGAGCACCAAAAATTGATAGGAACATTCTCATGAAAGATCAAAAAAAGAAAATTCTCCCACTTTGTATTGTTTTTTTCCCCACCAAAGATCTTCAAGTCCTTTGCATGTATAAAGTGTACAAGCTTCCACTTTTATTGATACGTAATCTATGGTCCTGTTTGGGGCTTTTTGGTTTGGAACATTTTTTTTTTTTTTTATCTACCAATATTTAGATGTGACATTTTACATAACGAGTGTACTACTGTAGTGATATACATTTTCCTCTCACACTTAGGAGGCACACGTACTCATGATAATAACACTATAAACTTAGACTTCTGAACTCAGAATTTATCTAAAAAAATAAATCAATGGTTCAAATTTATTTTATTCACAGATCCCACACTTTATCAATTTAATCTCCATCACACACATTCGAGATCAATTATAGATTAATAAGGGTGGGTTTATAACATTTTTGTTATGATAATGATAGATACAGCAAAGTAGTGTAAGATAAACATGATACAAAGTCCAACCCCAAACACAATATTATGAGAGAGAGAGAGAGAGAGAGAGAGAGAGAGAGAGAGAGACAACAACCTAATATACTAGTTAAACATGATACAACTAGAGCGGTTGAAAGTGATTGAGTTTTAATCCATGTTTTAAAAGCCTTGCCTAATTTATTTTTTTCCCAAGGTTCAGAATATAGTTTTATATATAGCCTACTCTTAAAGAATATAGGGGAAGAGGAGTTGCTAAGTAGTGAGGGCAAATGAACCCGCAATAGGTATGGAAGAGAGAGAATAAAAGTTGTGTTTAGATCATAAATTTAGATAAGGATTTGAAAAGAGAAGAAAATGTGAGAAAAATGGAGAAAAAGTTGGTTTATATTTCAGTCAATCTAATACAATATGTATGCAATAACAATTGGAACCAGCAACATAATTTTTGGCCCACAAATGAATGTGCATCCCACAAAAGAAAAAGAAAAAAAAAAGAGGAGAATATTAAGATTGCATAGGAATACAATTAGATCTCCATATAATCATAGATCTGATTCAAAGAACCACCAATCCATTGATTAAATATTCTCATCAAATTCAAACACAAAACATATTACACCCAAATTTTACCTTTCGAATTTTGGTTATCACAAAGAAATAGCACAAATAACAAACTGAACTTGGAAGAAATAAAGAAAGAAAAAACAGAGAAACAGATTCATTCGATGGTTTCAAATCCAAGGTATTGAGAACTTACAGCAAGAAACCAACAATTAATCCTGTCATCAGCAGCCTTTGATTTGCTTCGTCTACTTGTTCATCTCGTCTTCCCTTCTGATCTATCATCAGTTCCGCCATGTCGTTTTCATAGCTATTCAACAAATTCAGTCATTGGAGATCACGCTTGATGGTGAAAGTCACTGCCAATAGAGTCTGAACATGGAATTCCTTGTTAGTGAACAGTAAATGAAATCTGGTGTTTTCAGAGTTCTTAAAGATATGAGAATTGCTTTGTATGAGAAATAGCCAAAAATGGTTTTAAACAATTTCATTCGAAGGCACCAAAAAACACAGGATTTTTTAGAAGAAAAAACACAAATAGAAATGTGCTAAAATTTTCTTATCTATGTTTTCTGGAACACAACAGAGAATACAAAACAAAACCGTTTCCCAAAGGGTTAGCAAAACACCCCTAAGAGTTTCAAACCAAACATAACATCAAACCCTCAAAAGTTCAGATCTTTTCAGATAAAGTTGATGATGTTCAGACATCAAACATGAATGGCTAGTACCATAACTTGATTTGTGTTGATAAAAACTGAATTTACACATTCCAGCCTAACATGACACAAGAATATTGTACTCCCTTAAAGGTGCAAAAAATACTTCCCATTATTATAGATTGAATAAGATAGTCATGGCATAATCAACCCATGAAATTTTTCATTGTTGCTATCTCCAAAAAGCACTAACCAAAGTCACATGTCGTCCTATCACCAAAACTTAGCACATCACCTGTTGCATAAGTGGCTTCCATTATGAATACTCCAATCATAATTATTGCTGTCTGAAGTTTATATTTGAAACATGGCAACGTCCAAAATCCGAGATCACTTCTAAGTTCCAAGTTACAATTATAAATGGTTATGGGGTTACCTATGTAGAAGGAAGAAAAAATAACTGCTGACTGAATCAAGGGTGACAGAGAACTGTCTCTGCACCCAAAGGTTATTTCTTATATAAACAAACTTGTTCACATACAAATAGTGAAGTATCACGACAAACTGAAATGGAAAGGAAGTGGCCTTCTCAAACCCATATGTATCAAGTCAGTGAAAAATCATCAACCACGCTATGGCAGTCCATGACAAATGGCCTCAGACAAAACCTAAGGAATTCTGTTGATTGAAGCTCTCACGGAGCACAGATTCATCCCATATTTAGCATTTCAAAATGTGGGTGTATTGCAATCTGCTCTGCCCAGTCATATAAATCTGGTTAAAAATTAAGCTGATAAATAGACTAATAGTTACTATGTTGTCACACTTTGACTGCTCATTCTTCTAGAAAATTAAAACCCTAACGGTGTGTTTGGTTAAGGGATTTGGAAAGGAATTTGAAAAGAAAAAAAGGAAAGGTGTGTGAAACTAGGTGAAATGTAAGTACATTTTATTTACATTTCACCTACCTTTTCCCTTTCCTTTTCTAAATCCCTTCCCAAATCCCCCAACCAAACACAATGTAAGAGCTCAAACCTAACAACAGTGTCATTGATTTATTTTGATTTGTTTATAATTATTTTACTTTTCCCAAGCTGGCCTAATCATTCTTGCCTATCTTATCGCAAGAAAGGAAATTATATCTCAAGTTCATCCATTTTAGCTCATACATCTCCAAGCCTTTCAACTCATCTGTGAACATTTCCATCATTGCTACACTAATGAATATGCAAATTCTAAAATTGCAGCTATAGCTCTCAAACTTTTATGGCAAAAATGTAGAATACCATTCAAGAAAAAGAAAGGAATATTAAAATAAATTAATCAATTCATCTCAAAACCCCAAACCTAACTCAAAATTACATGAGTTATTTTTCAGTATTCAACTCTATCAGAAAGAAATCTCACATTCCATCCTCAGCAGTCATTTCTTTTCTCAATCCGTTGGCCTACATTCTTTACAGCCTTCATTGTACTCACAGTTAATCCTCTTCCCTATGAATAGTCAATTTGTCATCTTGGAAATGGTCAATCCTCAGCCCCGAATTTGCACAATCATGTCCATTTCTGGTTTCAATAACATGAAATTTCCATGCTTTTTTCTTCTTTTTTTTTTTTTTGCTTGCTTTAGGGCCTTCAAAAAGTATTTCCCTATGTTCTTAGCCCCCACCAGTTTCAATAAATTATATATTGTTAGTGGCATTACATACACAAGACATCTTCAATATAAAACAATCAAAACAAATTGATAATGGCTCATTGTGGATCCTTGATGTAATTCTATTTGATGCAAAATTCGCTTGTCCTTACCCCATATACTGTATACATGTCCTTGTTCATATCATTATGTATCTGACTAATTAAAATCCCCAAGATGTACCACATAAAGGTAAAGTTGTTCATCTCCTACACCTAATCCCCCCAATTGCTTTCAATTAATTTCTTATCAAACTTTTCAATCTTTGTCTCTTTCAAAATTGCAATATCAGGACTATTCCTAACCAAAACCTCCTTAACCACACGCCTTTACGTCTAGACCTAAGACCACTTACATTCCAACTTATTATCTTCATTTAGAAGCAACTCTATTCCTCTCCTCTTTCAAGTGACCATCATAATTAACCCAAGAGATTAAGTTTCTCAACTCCCTATCCCCTTTTTTTCTACTGCCCTCAACTCTCTTAACTTTCCCCTTCTTGTTTTTGCTATTTAAACATGCATCACTCTTCTAGAAACTTCAGGGGGCTTTTCTCGTCTTACGGAGGTATCTTCCAGCTAAACTATCTGCTGCTCTTAAAGGCCTTTATCCCATTGTTCTTAAAGGCCTTTATCCTTCAGCTGTCTCACTTCTTCTTCATCCTCCAAGTCAATGACATCAAAGTCATCATAGGCACACTCAATCTCAAAATTTGACAAGCCATACAATTCCCCAACTTGTTCTTCCTCCATCAATGGATGCCTCTCCCTTTTTCATTTTTCATTTTTTTTTTAATTATCAATAGGTGCTTCTCAATCGAATTGTCATACCATTTTCCATTAAGCATTCCAGCACTGACAACATGAGAACGGTAGGTCCTTGGTTTTATGTATGTTACATAATGGGCTTTGAGTCTACTTGAGTCGATTACACCCTTATTTGTTGGAGAAGATAAAAATCACAGGTGTTTTATAAATATTTCGCAATTACAGTGAAATTAATGAAGATTGACCCATTGTTTCTTATTTGCACAAAAACATCCTGCCAATTCACAAATTCATGGAAAGAGACTTACTCTGGTGTTTGAAAAATGCTTCAAAGGTACCTTTGAAGTAGTAACAATCGTAATGACCAATACTCAATGGCATTGCCGTTAGGGTCATTATGACCATTTTGAGGTCTTTTTTGTGCTTTTGCTTGAAGATGCACTTGGTATTTGGATGGGTCTTCTTGGAATTTGCATGGCTCTTGAGTCTTGTATGAAGATTGAAGAAGATTTGGAATGCATAACGCTTTAGACTCCTTTTTTTATTGTTGTTTTCTTTATACTTACTGTGTTGAGGTGGCAAAAGTATATGTATACGGGAGAGAAATATTCGCCCTGCTCCGTACCTCCTTGCTTCCAAGCTCGTCACACTCTGTTAGAACTTCGTCGTACTGTAAACAGAACAAAGGTGAGCTACCCGGCGGGTAGGTTTGCCGGAAAACTCCTCCGACGGTCAAGTTAGCTTTCTGGGAGGAGAGAGAAGGCAGAGTACTGTAGAGAGAGAGAGTTTTAGACTGCTTACCCCCAACATCTGCATGCTCCTCCTTTTCAAGGCTAGCCATGTAACCTCAGAGATTGTGGGCACACTACCTCTGTTGTCCTTCTCTGGACAGGTGGTTGTGCTCCCCTCTACATTTCTTACACGTGTAGAGACTAAAACCTCCAAACAGTGTTTGTTGCACCACCAAACGGTATTAATGCACACCAGGAGTGGATTCCCCTCTCTTCATCATTGGTCCATGCGGAATATTGAACCGAGCTATTACTTGGTGAAACATAAACGTTACATTGGACAGCTACTGCCGAGCAAAACCACACCGGTCCACCAGAACCGACTGGATGCGGGGCGCGCCGTTCGACATCTTGGCCTCACACAGCGATCTCATAGGCCATCTCAATCCCCACATCTGCAGTCCGAACTATCCATAGCTCGGCAGTGTGGACTTAACTCAGCCCTACAATGCGCCCAGGCTAACTTACACGGCCCAACACCAGAATCCGTGCTAGCGTAGTTCGGTCCACTGTTCGGCAAAAATCTCTCTCAATTACCCCTTAATCCCATCCGAGCTGAGCGTGATTGGGATTGCCATTTCCAACCGAGCTATCCATTTTGGTCGGTCATCAAGACTTGTGCCGGTAGCCTTGTCATCCATCAATCAGCCGCACTGACCACCCATCATTCGTACTAACAGTCCGTCACCTCCATGCCACCTGGCGTTCTTCCATTCGCTCCGTGCAACCCCATAGCTGTCATCCTTATGTCAAAAATTCAAAAGGTTGCCACCCCTTTGTTTTCCTCCCATATATACGCACCAGAAGACAAAAGACCCCCATTACTGTTCATCTTCTTTCTTGCCCAAAACCCTAAACCTCTGAGCTTCTACCATCACTGCCGTCGCTGCCGTTGCTCCTGTCGACGTTGTTCCCAACGTTTTCCATCGTCTAGGTTGTTGCAGTAGAGGACGAGGTCGATTGAACCTCGATTTGGCTCCTGAATTTGTGAGTTTTCCTGATCTCTTTCCTTTTTACATCACTGTTCTTCGTGTTCTTCATTTTCTGGGACTATAGATACCCTACCAGTGCCCCTTCTTTGGGGTAAAACTGGTAGGTATTTGTAGACATTAGGCAGAACTGAAATCAAAGAAACAGATGAGGCCATGATGCCCCTTATTCCCCTTAGTTTCAACGTATGAACTTCACGTTTAGGATGAACAACATAAATTTTGGATAAAACCGAGCAAAATCCCACTTTTAGATTCAAAAATATGATTGAGCCAGGCTGAAACTAGTTTGTGGTTCTGCCAAGGGACAGTGACCGCGAAAAGGTTGTGGGGGCATTGAACCGAGATAGGAAACCGAATACCCCAGACTAAGGCCTAAAACCGGCCTAATACCCCTAGGTCTCAAATCGAGCTATCAAGCTTCACCCTGATAGCTGGACCAAAACCCTTTTTAATCTTAAAGCCGTGCAGAATATGCCGCGCTAACACTTGCACTTGATTTCTATCATGCAGACTGAACTAGGGCCAACCAGGCACACCTTATCCTTGAGAATTGGTGACGCTCGCAAACTGAGTAGCCATCCGCCGGGCAATAACTTAGATTGAATAATGAAATAGAGCCAGGAAAAATGGGCAAGTACCGTTTTATGGTCAGCTCACCTCGGGCCATGGCCGAGTTTCGTAGGGAATTCAACATTCCAGATGACGTCCACTTAGAGTTGGCCAAAAAAGGAGACACTCCATGGGGCAAATTGGACGCTTGCCCCTTCACCGTGGTATCTATAGTCAAGGGCAACCTTCACTTTCCGATCCAGCCCCTAGTCTGCGAGTTTTTGAGGCAGACTAAGTTGTGTCCAACCCAAATCTCCAATAACACATACAAAATAATAAACGGTGTGGCCGTGCTGAACCGGATACTCGGTCTGAACCTCAGCCTTGCTGAGATATTCCATCAATACATACTTAGTAAGAATAAAGGGGGCTTCTGCGGGTACCTGAAGGTTAGAAAGGGCCAAGCAAAGCTTGTAGAGGGTAACCTGGATAAAGGGTTGAACGATGATGACTTCCTATGGGTGTCTGGCCATTACGAAGACACCAAAGCGCTCCTACCGGGCATGGCTGCGCTAAACCGAATACTCGGTCTGAACCTTGGCTTTGCCGAGATATTCCACCAATACACACTTAATAAGAATAAAAGGGGCTTCTGCTAGTACCTGAAGGTTAGAAAGAGCCGAGCAAAGCTTGAAGAGGGTAACCCGGATAAAGAGTTGAACGATGATGACTTCCTATAAGTGTCTGGCCATTACGAAGACACCGAAGCGCCCATACCGGGCTGGTACATACAGAAAAACTTTAGGAGCGCTGGTGAGCAGCTCAGCACGGTTTTAATTTTGTATTTGTTCTATCTCTGCCAATCTAACACTTGCTTTATTTTTGCAGATTACAAACTCTTAGCCGACGATTATACTCATGCCAATCGAGAGGCTATAAGGATTGCTCTGCGGCATTTGATCGAAAAGCGAGTCCCATAAGCTACTTGGATACGAGCCGAGCTACCGGCATACTGCGCCGCGTAAAAGCAGGGTCACAGACTTTTTGCGTGAGCCCTCACCTGAACCAGACCCAAACCTTTCGCCGATCATTCTTGTTCCCTTGACAGCTGAACAAGAGATGGCCAAAATCTGCGCCATCAAATCCATGAACACAGGCGAGCCAAGCGATTCTCAACCGACAAAAACGGCTGGAGGGCAAACATCCCAGGAAGCCACAAATGAGTTTGGCCCAGTGCTAGCTCTTGCCAGCGAACAAAGGGCTGGCCGGTCAAAGAAGAGACCGAGACAGGCATCGACCGAGCAGAGGCTAGTCGACGAAGACTCCACCGAGCTTCCTTTGGCTAAGCAAGGGGAACAGACTGAACCAACTGTGGCCGAGCAATCCGCCTGCTCCACTGCCCCTCCAGTCTGGTCGCACGAGTTGAAGTACAAGGGCCGAGCGGTGACCATGTCTGACTCGGTCTATGCTGATAAGGACTACTCGCTCGAGTTCCAGATGACTAAGGGCTTGCTGTTGCCGGCCGACATGAAAAAGCATGAGAAGCTGTCTGACCTAAAGGTAATTAGGTTGGCAGCAAAGTCGATTATGCTGGTAAGTCATTCCTGTGAAGTTGAGCTTCTCTGTTGCCAAGCAATTCCTCAGATTAGTTGTACTAACTGTTTCTTTTCCCAAGCCGCACAAAAAAATTATCTGGCCCACGAATGCATGGTCTCTGTGCGGCAGAGTCTGTAAGAGGCTATAACCGATAACAAGGCCAAAACGGCCAAACTAGAGAAGTTGAAGGCCTCTCATGAAGCGGTGCTAGCTAAGCGGGAGCTACTGGCCGAGAAGCTTTCGAAGACCGAGGAAGAGAAGGAAAAGGCCACGCAAGCCAAAAACGAGCAGTACCTGGCTGATCTACGGAAGCTCCACGCTGCTCATAAGGCCGAGTTGGAGAAGCAAGTCGATGACGCGGAAGACCGTGGCTATGCTGAAAAAGTGTATGAACAGCAGGTGGAGGGAACCAAGGACATCTTCTTTCAGGGCGGCTGGAAGGCTGCCGTAAAAAAACTTGGGCAGACGTCAAAGTCTGATATCTTCAACAATCCTCCGCCTACCTTTATTCCTTCATACATGCAAGCATATGCTGCCGCTGTGCAGCAAAAGTTGATTGCGGTGGCTCATGTGGGCAACGCAGCTGAAAAGCCTGCTCCTCAAACAACAAACAACACGCCATTGCCAGTCATTTCCAAAGAGGCGTCTCCGAGCAATAAGACCGCACAAAATGTCGATCGGGCATGAGACGACGGAGCTGAGACCGTGCAGACAGCAACCAAAGAGGAGGTGGCTGACTCAGAAGATGCTGTAGACGTAGATTAGGATACCCTTTTTTTTTTCTTAACCAGGCTATAAGCCCTACCTTTGTAACCAAATTTCAATATGAATGGAAAGCAGTTTACTTTTTTCACGCCATATGCATTTGCCTTTTTGTTTTCTTCAATTTCTCTAAATGATTTTAACTGTAGCATGTATTGTTGCCGAGATAAAACTGATCAGTTTAACCTTTGAATTTGCATATATGTAAAATTCCTTTTCAAAATTGGGGAAGCATCACTGTCTCCCCAATGAGCAAATTCAGCTCGGTCTGAGGGCAAAATTGATCCATGAGTTGGACAAATCGCAAACTCACTTCTTAGCAAGCAAAGTCAGCTCGGTCTTAAATCAAAAGTTGTTCACAACACTAACTTTCTACTGAGGTGAGGAAAACCAGCTGTTTGAAGCAAAGACAGCTCGATTTTATAGCGGAAGTTGGACAGAAAGCCAACTTTTTCCCCGGCGAGCAAAATCAGCTCGGAGGACATAACCCTTTTTGTGAGCAAAATCAGCACGGTTCAAACACAGGAGTTGGGTAGGACACCAACTTTCTATTAATGTGAGCAAACTCAGCTCGAAGGAGGCAAGCAAAATCAGCTAGGGAAAAGATGAGCAAAATCAGCTCAGAACAAGCGGAATACGGTTGGGGATGGCACCAACTGTTTGCACGGCAGGCAAAATCAGCTCGACTTGAGCTAAGGCAGCCCAGTCTTGAGTCCTGATTCTCTGCACGATGGACCATTGCAGCTAAGGCCGAATTGCCCCTAGCTCTCAGTAGCTTAATACTTTAATACAGAAACACATAATACAAGAGAAAGAAATAACTTGTTTCCATTGCACATCAATCATTACATGTAGTGTCAACAGGCCAAGTTTCAAATTAAAAAAGAAAAAGATTACATTTCAAAAGTAAAACAGCTTGAGGTTGGCCACATTCCATGGCCTTGGGATGGCTTTGCCGTCCAAGTCCTCCAGATGGTATGCCCTTTTGCCAGCCAGGCCTACTATCTTGTATGGCCTTTTCCAATTTGCACCCAATTTGCCCTCACCAGGGACTAGCGTGTTGCTCATCACCTTCCTTAAGACCCAGTCCCCAACTTTGAACAGACGTAGATGCACGGTCTTGTTGTATTTCTTGGAGAACTCTTGTTGGTAGGCTGCAACGTGAATTAGCGCCCTTTCTCTTCTTTCTTCAGCTAGGTCCAGCTCCAAGGCAATAGCTTCACTGTTCAAGTCGGTCTCAAAGTTTTCAGATCGGATGGTTGGCATGCCGATTTCCACGGGTATGACCACTTCCATGCCATAAGCCAGGGTGAATGGAGTTTCCCCGGATGAACATCTTGGGGTGGTTCGGTGTGCCCAGAGTACGTTGGGGAGTTCCTTGGCCCACCTCCCTTTGGCTTTCTTCAGCTGCTTCTTCAGCCCGTTCAAGATAGTCTTATTTGAAGCTTTAGCTTGACCGTTTGATTGAGGGTAAGCCGGCGTTGAATTGTAGAACTCAATCTTCAACTCTTCGCAAAATCAGCGGAAGAGTTTCCCAGCAAACAGCGTACCATTATCCAAGATGAGGGCCTTTAGGACACCAAACCGAGTAATTACATTCTGCCAGACGAACTTCTTTACATCCTTCTCCTTAATGGTGGCCAATGGCTCGACCTTAACCCATTTGGTAAAGTAATCAATAGCTACAATGAAAAACTTGCGATGGTCCGGCACGGTTGGAAGCGATCCCACAATGTCCAGCCCCTATAGTGCGAATGACCAAAGGCTAGTTAAGGGGAACAACTCTCTGGTCGGCTGGTGGATCTAGTGAGCAAATTTTTGACACTTCTCGCATCTGCGGACATATTTCTACGCATCGGCCTGCATGCACGGCCATCAATAACCTTGAAAAATTGCTTGGTACGCCAATGATCTGCCCCCAATGTGGCTGCCGCACATGCCTTCATGAATTTCAAAGAGGAAGGCGTCAACCTTGCCGGGGTGGACGCATTTTAAGTATGATCCAGTAAAGGATTTCTTATATAAGGCGCCAGATGAAGAGAGCCAAAACCGCTCAAACTTAGCCCTTATCTTGTTGGCTTCCTTTTTCACGGTAGGTAAGACTCGATCTTTTAGGAAGGTGATGATTGGATCCATCCAAGATGGTCCCAAGTCAGCGTAGAGTACCTCGGGCGCCTCTGGTTCCTCGATGCTTGGTCGGGGCAAGAATTCTATCATCAAAGGATTGGGAAAGGTAGTTTGCATAGACACCAAGTCGGCTAATTCGTCGACTTGACTATTTTCTTCGCGGTTGATTTGTTCCATTCTTATCGCGGCAAACTTTTTGACCTCAGTGCGTACCAGCGCTTGATACTTAGCCATCCTTTCATCCTTGGCCTCATATTCCCCAGAGACCAAATTAACCACCAGTTTGGAGTAACTGAATACCATAAGCTCTGATGCCTTCATTCGTAGAGCGCTCTTCAGGCTGGCAAGAAGGGCTTCATATTCTGCCTCATTGTTAGATGTCGGGAATCCAAGCGTGATAGCATGCTCAATGGTTAGTCCATCTGGCGAGGTCAACACGACCCCTAGCCTGGCGCCATGTCTGTTGGAGGCTCCATCAACAAAGAGCTTCCACATCTCACCAATGAAAATTTTCCAACAGTCGGAGGGGTTTTGAGAGTTTCTCAAATCCAAGGCACTGGTCGGCTCTGTGCGCAGCTTTCCTATATGCACACTTTTTTGGTCGGTTGGCAAGTCGGCCGGCTCTTGCTCTGCCCGCTCAGAATTGTCTTGCTTGGCTATTGCTTGCCCCTCATCTTCCTGTGGCAACGTCGACATTATGGATCATGCAAAATCCGCACTAACCCTTTTCTTTTGCTCGGTGTCATGCGCCAAGTCTATTGGACAGACAAGGTGGGTGCCCGGTGCAAATTCCGCGACAAAATTGGCCAAGGCCTGTGCTATGATAGATGTGCGCGGCTGAAACTTGATGTCGTACTGCACCAACTCTACCGCCCACTTCAAAATTCTGCCAGTAAATCAAAGAGCACCTTAAGTGGGAATTCAGTTAGCACTACTATTGTGTTGTGGGCGTGGAAATAGAATGCCGACTTTTTGGACACCATCATGAGGGCTAGGGCCAATTTTTCAAGCGGCAGATATCTTGATTCAGCTAGGAGTAGTGTCTTGCTAACATAGAAGATGGGGAGATGTTGAATTCCCTCAGCTCAGACAAGTACCGCGCTTACAGCATGTTGAGAAACGGCCAAGTATAGATAGAACTCTTTGCCGAGCTGTGTGGTGACCAAGATCGGAGTGGAAGAGAGATAGGCCTTCAAGTCCGTTAAAGCGTGGTCACATTCTGCATCCCAAAAAAACTTAGCCTTCAAACTTTTGAAGAAGGGCTTGCAGCGATCTGATGATCAGCTGATAAATCTGTTCAGCGCGGCTGCCATTCCGACAAGATGCTGCACGTCCTTTGTGGAATTTCGTGGCTCCAACTCTTGGATTGCCTTGATCTGTGAAGGGTCAGCTTCTATACCCCGGTTTGTTACTAAGAAGCCTAAAAACTTTCTTGTACCCACACCGAAAGCGCACTTATGGTGCTTGAGGATTGCAAACATTTCCACTAGATCAGAGAGGCATTGGGACTCATCTTTGCTCTTCACCAACATGTCGTCAATATATGCTTCCATAGTGCGGCCAAGAAGAGGAGCAAACATTTTGGTCACCATCCTTTGGAAAGTCGCTCCGGCGTTCTTAAGACCGAATGGCATAACCTTGTAACAATACAAGCCTCTCGGCGTGGTGAAAGATGTGATCTCTCTGTCCGGCTCGTACATGGCGATTTGGTGGTAGTTGCGGTATGCATCAAGGAAGCTAAGTCTCCGGTGACCGGCGGTAAGATCCACCAACTCGTCAATCCTTGGGAGCGGAAAGCTATCCTTCGGGCAGGCACGGTCAACCGTCTTGTAATTGACGCATACCCGCCATTTCCCATTTTTCTTTGACACTACCACTATATTAGAAATCCATCTGGGGTATTGTACTTCTTCAATTGCCCTAGCCTCCAGCAAGTTTTTGACCTTCTCCACCACTACCTCATCATTGTGCAAGGCCGAGCGCCGTGTTCTCTGTATGACTAGCCAGGCATTGGGGAAGACGTTTAACTGATGACAAATGAAGCTTAGGTCGATGCCAGACATATCGTAAGGCATCCACGCAAAGCCCTCAATGTTGGAGACCAAAAAGTTCACATAATCCAGCCGTTCGGTGCTGGTCAGAGATGATCCCAAGAGAAAGAATTTGTTCGGATCATTCTCATTAATGCAAACCTCCACCAAGTCTTCAACTGATTTTTCCTCGACTCTTCTTCCTACATCCTCCAGGATCTCTTTACCTTCTAGCCCCTCTATCAACTGGACAAAGCCTTTGGCGGCCCGGCTACCATTTACCGCAACAAAGCATTATTTGGACATCACTTGATCCCCCCAAACTTCTTCCATTTGTCCGGTTAGGGCGGGAAAATGCATAACCTGATGATAAGTTAAAGCTACTGCTTGCGTGGCATGCAACCAACCCCTCCCCAAGATCAGATTGTATATCGATGAGACCTTCAGCACCCATAACTCCACTTGCTTTGTTACTGTCCCCGCTCTGACCGGCAAGATAATCTTCCCAATCGGCCATTCCGACTGTGAGTTAAAGCCGACCAAAGGAGACATGGCGGGAGCCAAGTCCTTGTCCTCCAATTTCATCCGCTTGAATACGTCGTAGTACATGATCTCGACCGAACTGCCCTGGTCGATCAAAATTCGCTTGATATCAAAATCCTTAACATGAAGCGTTACTACCAAGCAAGGTTCTGAAAAGCGGTTGCGGCCGCCGTAACAGTGGCGGCAGCACGGTTGCAGTTGCGGGGTATAAAGGCCATAGCGTAACGGTTGGGGTAACTGAAACTGTAAATTTTTTTATTTTTCGCACAATTTAAAAAAAAACTTACTGATATGTATATTTGTTTTCCATGATCATATCTGTTGGGTTTAAAATAAATATTGATAAATTTTTAAGTATGATCCAATATATTTCATATTTTTAAATCACTATAAGTTGAGTTTTTTACATTTTATTTTAATAATTAATGACTTTATATTATACAAAAAATCAATCACTAACTATTATATACAAGATAAACAATGACAAAAGTAAGATAATAAATAAGAGCCTAAATATATATATATACATATTTTAACCAAGCCAAATAGATAATGACCACACTTATTATTATTATTATTATTATTATTATTATTATTATTTTCAAACAATATATAGATAGACACACAAATAAAATGGTTGAGTGATAGCAGCTGAATAGAATAGCATAGCATAGGTCTTATAGCTTCAACAAATCAATAATATGTTCTTCATCTTCCCTCTTCTCTTTCTCTGTCTCTATCTCTTGCTCCTCCATCTTCTCTCTTCATCTTCTCTCTATCCCTCTTCCTCAATTTTCAGCTTTTTTTCGTGTGTTTTTTCAAAAGAAGCAGTTCAGAACCGTTATGTAATGCACCAGCTTTTACGACACCGTTACGACCGCTACGGCCGACACACCTGTGAATCTCAACCACACTACAAAAGCGGCCGTAACAGGTGGCAGTAACCACCACAACCGTTACGTAACGGCATTACGTAACGGTTGCGGCCTCTTTTTAAAACATTGCTACCAAGGCATCGTTGTGTGGGGTTTGAATTCTCTCCAAGTCTTTGCTGGAAAAGGTCATGATGTCTTGTATCTCGGTCCTTTCTTCACGGCGGGCTAAACAGATAGCACTTCCCTCATGTGCTTAGCCTTTTTAATCATCCCCCTGAGCTCGCACACTCGAGCCGGTTCTATGATACCGTGAATAACATTGATAACTCCTTGAGGCACTGCATCCAAGACGGCTAGCCCATTTGGCTTGGCTTGTCCTTGTGAAGCGGCCCTCATGCTTCCGTCTATGTAATGGTCTAAGTGCCCAGCCGCAACCAGCTCTTCCAGGTGTTGTTTTAGCAGCACGCAGTCCTCTATGTGGTGACCCTTTCTTCGTGGAAAGTGCAGCGGCGTCTTGAGTTGAATCCCCTCTGTGCATCTCCCAACTTTGCTGGCCAAAGGACATATGGCTCACCTCGAATTTCACTAAGGATGCAGTAGATTGGAATCTTAAAAACAGTGGTGATGCCGGTCCGTGCCTTCAATTTTTTCTTGGCATCCTCCTCTTCGTTGCGAGGAGCATTAGCCCCGTCACTCCCACGTCTTTTGTTTCCGTCATTGCGCTTAGCGCCGCGATGTTGTTTTCTAGCTCGGTTATTAGGGCGGTTATCCTCCTGCCCCACCGAGTGAACCTTCCAGCGACACGTCTGTCCGCCGAAACCGGATTTGCCTTCTTGGTTATGGTAGCGTTGGTGGCATCATTTTCAACTCAGATGTGTTCGTTTATCCGCTACATTAATGACTCCATGGTTGTGGGTTGGTGCATTGTAAGCAAGTCTCGCAGTCTATGTCCGATTGGTAGGCCTCGCTTATATTGGGCGATTGCCAAATTAGTGGGGCAATCGAGGATCTCGTTGTAGGTCTCCCAATACTTGGCATTGTATGCTTTCAACGAACCACCAGACTCCATCTTGATACCCAAGAGGTGGTCGACCTCCTTCGATGTTCGAGTATTGGTCTTGAATTTGGTGACGAAGGCTTCCGCTAGCTGCTACCACCCCTCGATACTCCCCTCTGGGAGCCTCTCGAACCACTTCAGGCCCAATTCTCCTAAACTTGTTGGGAATATGAGACACATCAATGCATCATTGCGCCGATGGCCTGCCATTACTTGCCGGTAATGACGAACGTGCATGTACAGATCCGTCTTGCCGTCGTACAGCGTGAACTTTGGTTAGTGGAATCCTGCAAGGAGGGGCGTGCTTTCAATCTCTAGATACAATGGGGTAGCAGTGAGTCTTGCCAAGTCTCTGTCCACTGGTGTTGGAATCTGCATTCTAGGTGGCGACATGACCACCTCCTCACTACAACAGATTCTGGGACTCAGCCTTTGCAGTGCCGGCACTCTTTAGGCCTCCCTACGACGTACGCGTTCCTCCTAGACGTCCCTCAGGTCCTCCGAACAGGTAAAGTAAGAGTATCTCGACGAACGCGAAGGACGGTAGCTGCTGTCGCGCATGTGTGTTCTCTCTATTTATGGGTTAGAATCGCCAACGCCATAGCTCCTGGTGATGGAGAGAGAGGGCATTTCCCGTTGGTGCTGGCTGCCTGAACGATGGGGTTGGATGCACTCACTGTGGTTTTCCACTCCAGCAACACCCTTCCCTTTGATTTGTCGCTTCAACGCCTCCATCTCAGCTGCCATCTTCCGAATGAGGGCGTCTTGGTCTCCGAGTTTGTATTCTAGGCGCTGAGCATGCTATTCTCCTCGCCGCCGACGCCCTTAGGACTCTGAGAATGATCAGTGCTCCTCACGTGTTTGTCTCGCACATCTCTGGGTAGCCCTCTAGAGGAGGTCTCCAGGCCCGCCATTGTCGAAATGGCAGGAGGGCCATCTTGTCTCCGGATTAACTCTGGAGTGATGCCGTCAATAACGGACAACGGTGTTTCGTCGATGTTCGCCATGAAAAACAGTCGAAAGAGCTTGTAGAGCAAGGTTTGTCTGTCAAAGAACTTCCCACAGAAGGCGTCAATTGTACGGGAGAGAAATATTCGCCCCGCTCCGTACCTCCTTACTTCCAAGCTCGTCGCACTCCGTTAGAACTTCGTTGTACTGTAAACAAAACAAAGGTGAGCTACCCGGCGGGTGGGTTTGCCGGAAAACCCCTATGATGGTCAAGTTAGCTTTCTGGGAGAAGAGAGAAGGCAGAGCACTGTAGAAAGAGAGAGTTTCAGATTGCTTACCCCCAACGCCTGCATGCACCTCCTTTTCAAGGCTGGCCATGTAGCCTCAGAGATTGTAGAGGCACTATCTCTGTTGTCCTTCTCTGGACAGGCGGCTGTGCTCCCCTCTACATTTCTTACACGTGTAGAGACCAAAACCTCCAAACAGTGTTTATCGCACCACCAAATGGTATTGACATACCAAGAGTGGATTTTACTCTTCTCATCATTGGTCCACGCGGAATATTGAATCGAGCTATTACTTAGTGAAACATAAACATTACATTGGACAACTATTGCCGAGCAAAACCACACCAGTCCACCAGAACCGACTGGATGCGGGGCGCGCCGTTTGGCATCTCGGCCTCACACAGCGATCTCATAGGCCGTTTCAGTCCCCAAATCTGCAGTCCGAACTGTCCATAGCTTGACAGTGTGGACCTAACTCGGCCCCACAATGCGCCCAGGCTAACTTACATGGCCCAACACAAGAATCCGTGCTAGCGTAGTTCGGCCCACTGTTCGGCACAAATCTCCCTCTCAATATATATGATATGTGTTATATAGATGTACTGATGTAGCCCATAGCATGTATTGTTCATTAACATTATCCAATTATTTGTAATAACATTGTATTGGCAAATATTTGCTCATGTTTACTTTTTTATTATCACCTATATGTTGTAGTAGCATCTTTAATTATTCTAAATGATGAAATTCCTTTAATAGATTAAATTAACCAATAGACTAAATTAACCATTTTCTTTACCCTAAAACTAATAAACATTTCAATATATTTTGTCAAACATATTGTTTGGTCCCAAAATGTTGGTCAGTAACCACTACAAACATCAAAATATGATAAAATATGGTCAAAACATCGATACATTTTAAGGTGTTTCCTAGTGCTTAAATAAATCCTCAAATTCAAATTCCGATTCACATTACACATTGGTTGATACGTCTAACGCCATTACACCACGACCACAACCACATCCATCACATTGGCCAATACCGTGATTTAAAATTGTGGGGAATCAGGTGAAGGTGGCCAATGCAAGAACTGTAATTACATTACTTCTCTAACCTTCTGCATCTAGAATGCTGTATTATTGTATATGTGCCTACATAGCTTCTTGCATACTTCGGGTTTTAGGGGAAAGCCAAAAATAGCAACAATAGAAAACCTTGAATATATAAACCATACATGCATAAATAAAGATATAATCACAATTCATCATTGTATAACCACATTCGCTATGGGCATAACAGTCACACTACCATTTTAAGCACATTAATGGAATGACTTGCAACAAATACAAGATGTTGATTTCTGAAAATGATCAATGAGGAGATCTAGACAAAGAAGCAAACCTATCCAACGTAGGCTTCAGCAGTATCATTTCTATGCAGAAGTCCTTGAGTCCAAATTTGACCTCCCTCTGTTTCTCGAAAATTCTGATCTCCCTGGTGACCTCCCACGAGCACTACCCCTACCCTGCATCACTGTTCTTCTAGAAACTTCTGTGGGTTCCGTTTTCCTAGTGTTGTTGGGGTATCTTCTATCAAAACTATTTCCAACAGAAGTTTTTAAAGATCTATTCGCCCTAAATTCTGGATTCCTCCTTGTTTGATCTCTGTTACCTCCAGCATTCACACGGGAAAATTTCTTAATCTCATCTTCAACCTCCTCTTCATCATAGGCATCTTCACTAACATCATCAATCTCAGAATCCGACAACTCATGCAACTCCTCATCTTGTTCATCTTCTTGGCCTTCTCCTTTAGAATCATGGGTTGGCTTTTGTTGTTGATTACTCCCACCTTGCACACTTTTTGGTTTCTTATGTTCCTTCACTGAGTGCATAAGATGAATATACTTATACCTCATATCCATCAATGTATGATTCTCAATCAACAAGTTCCTTTTATAACCATCCCTCAAAACTACAGTATGCATTCCAATCTTACTCGAAAGATAAAATATACCCGGATGATGAAGCAATGCCCTTTTAAACCGTGATCGAAGCCCCAAGTACTCTCCAAGACAAAGTACATTTTCTCTATCAGTCTTCTTCGGAACAAGAAGACACAGAATCTCGTAAAGCACCCCGACTGCCCACTTATCGGCCTCATCACTCTTGGCCGAAAAAAGATGCAATGCATTTTCATATGGAGAAATGTAAGGCAACTTTTGCCACTGATCAACCCATTTCTTGAATTTCTTATCAATCTCAAAACCTCTAGAGTATTGCAAAGGGAATGAAATAGGCATACCCTTTTCGTACCCGGCTTTCATTGCCTTCTTCTCCATCACCGAAACCGCCAATTCACTGCTCCAACACACCAATTCCAGTGAGGAATGATTGGAATCACCGTCTCCAGTGACCTGAAAATAGTCTGGAAATTCAGGGACTAGGGTTTGAATATAATCTTGGGGCAAACCCAAATCCCATTTCAAAGAATCAATGATGTGTAATGGGATTTTGTTGATTTGAGCCAACATCAACAGCTTCAAAAGCCGATCAGCCAATTCTTGCTTGAAACTGTGGCTCTGGTGAATCAACTGTTCTTCGGAATCGAGGCCGAGGATTTCGGGAGTCAATTTGACATGTGGGTGGATTCCAAGTCCGCCGGGTTGGAATTCTTCGAAGACGGAGGGGTATTTGCGAATGAAATCGATGGGGCGAGTGGGGATTCCGAGGGATTCTCGGTTTTGGGAGATGATGCAGAGTGGGAGGGACTTGGAAGGTTCGGATTTTATGAGGTTCTTCAGGTGAAGCATGGGTCTGAGGTCTTTCTCTCTCTCGACGGCGTGGTCGAGGCCTCTGTCTCCGACCCATTTGATGGCTGCGACGTCGACCAAGGTGCGGTGGTTTTCGCGGCGGTGGTGGTGGCTACGGCGGCGGAGAGAACGGAGAATTGAATGCATGGTGACTTTTGGTGACTTTTCTGTACTTGGGAAGTGGTGAAGTGAAGATGAGGGTTTTAGAAGGGCTTTGCTTTTCTTTCAAAAGTCAGTCTTAACGATAACGGATCTGTTTTCTTGCTGGGATGATTATAGAGTATTTTGATTTGGGAGTATGCATTATATTGTTTGGTATAATTTTTATTTATAAATGGTGTTTGGTGTAGATTATTAGGCGGTGATTATAGTTTATTTTAATTTAAAAATTTGTGTCCGATGATTTGGTGTCACTTTTGAGCTTACAGTTTTTTAGATAAAAATAATTTAAATAAGTTAAGAAAAATTAATTATTTAAAAATTGAGGAAGGGGTACTTTTGATTTCTACTTTTTGATGCACCAAAAAGCCTCATGGTTTATTAGGTAGAAATAACTTAAATAAGTTGAAAAAAATTGATTATTTAAAAGCTGGGCAGAAGTGTTTTTAGTTTCTGCTTTTTAATTATCAATTTTTAACTTAAAAAAACTCCACCAAACAGGGCCAAAGTAACATGTCATTTAGTAATTTTTTGATTTTTTATAAAAAAATAATATATAAAAGAGTTAGAAAAGTGATATAATTTATAATGATCTTTTATTTTATTAGCTAAAATAATTAATTCCTAAACGAGACGTGACATTCGTATATGTATTTTAAAGGTGTATCATATGTGAGAAATTTTTGTATATAAATAGATAAATAATATGTGTAGGATCCATTATTTTTAAATTAGGCGTTTGAAAAATAAATATATTACAATAATTTTAGGGGATTTACGTAGAAGTTTTATTATGTGTACTTATTATCTAATAAATTCTATGAATTAATGACATTTTTCATTAAATAATATTAAAAATTTTCATTAATTTTAGTGACAATTTAAAAATTGTCACAAAAAATGTTACTAATTACAAATTTTAACGATAGTTTTAAAAAATCGATATAAAAAATTACTAATTTTTTACTTTCAACAACTGTTTAAAAAATTTATCATGGAAAAAAGTTACTAATTATAAGTTTTAGAGTCAATTTATAAAAATAGTGACAAAAAAAAGTCGCTAATTGTTAATTTTTAGCGACATATACAAAAAATATCACAAAAAAATTAGTTTTAGCTAAAATTTTATTATGACTTATTTTTAATAAGACTTGATTGAACTATTAAGACTTATTACTAGTAGTTTATCCATAATTTTATACTATTCGGTTTGTTTGATTTTAGTTTTTTAGAAATTGAGTTTTTTTTTTTGTTTGTAGTGAATATTTTTATAATTTTAAGCAATTTTTTTTTTTTTTAAACTTCTTTAGATACACCATACTTTTAAGATACACCATACTTAAATGGATCTAAATAGTAAAATATTTGTTAAAAATATTTTAAAAAATTAATAAATACATAAAAATACAAAAAAAAAATGTACTCCTGTCTAAAATGTTATAAGCAGAAATAGCTTAAATAAGCTGAAAAAAACTGATTATTTAAAAGCTGAGGTGAGTGTGCTTTAGTTTTTACTTTCTGTTTATTAGCTTTTAACTTTAAAAAAAAACTCCACAAAATAGGGCCAAAGTAACATGTCATGTTAGTAATTTTTCAATTTTTTATAAAAAATAATATATAAAAGAGTTAGAAAAGTGATATAATAATTTATAATGATCTTTTATTTTATTTGCTAAAATAATTAATTTCCAAATGAGACCTGACATTCGCATATGTATTTTAAAGGTGTATCACATGCGAGAAATTTTTTTTATGTAAATAGATAAATATTATGTGTAGGATTCACTATATTTATATTAGGTGTTTGGAAAATAAATATATTACAATAATTTTAGGAGATTTACGTATAGGTCTTAATATGTGTACTTATTGCCTAATAGATTCTATGATAATTAATGACATTTTTCATCAAATACTGCCAGCTGATGACCGCGGAAGTAGCAAACACAGACTGAGCAGGGCTCTGATACCATGACCGCGGAAGTAGCAAACACAAAAGAAGGAGATGGATTACGAAATCAAAGATGAACTAATTTAAACACAGAATTGGAATGCACAAACCAAAATATAATTCAAGTCATAATATATTAATACATTTAATTAATACAGAAACAACTTGCACTTACAATTGTTGTAATCTGCAAGGATCTTTAATTGGTACAGAACGTGGGAAAGTAAACCTCACTCAGAATCTGTTTTTCTTACAAACTGAAGGGTTGAAGAAAAGAAGGTGCCGAGTGATTACAGACGATTACAAATATATAGAAAATAACATTAACTATGCAGCATGTGATCTAGGAACTGTGCAGCATGTGAACTGGGGAACTATGCAGCATGTGAACTGGGAACTATGCAGCATGTGAACTGGCTGAATGATGAAGGCAGCTGGCAGCATTGAAGACTGAGCAGGGCTGTCGGTTGCTTTCGGCTGTTTGATTGAATAGTTGCAGCATGTGAATAAAGGAATCAGAATAAAGTTGCAGCATGTGAATAAAGGAATCAGAATAAATATAAATTGACAGCTTTTCTCAAAAGAGTATTGATTGAAGTCAATTTTATATTTATAAAGAATCCTATGTTGATTATTTCAAGCAAATGGGTCCTGAGCATCATGAAACTCAGGACGATCATAACCAGGTTGATTGGTGGATCCTTCTGAACTGTCTGAACTATCTTCTGAACTAGACTGTTGGGCCGGTGCAGGAGATTGTTCATTTTTTAATTAGGCTTGGGCTTGATCTACTAGGAGACGGGCCATTTGAAGCAATTGATCACTGGTGGATCCAGGTTGAACAATGGGCTGAGCAGGAGGTTGAATACTGGACTAAGCCTGTGATTTGGACTTTGACTTGGGTTGGTCCGGAACCCTTGGGACTTTGGACTTTCCCTTGGATTTGATCGTTGATGATTTGGGCTTGGAGTCACTAGATGAGGGACTGCCAAGATTGACTGGAGGAAGACTGGGCTGACTTCCTTGACTGATTGCAGTAGTTGGATTCTGCTGGGCTTTGACTATTGCAGGAGTTGGAGCACAAGTATCAGGAGGAAATTCCTCATAAACAATTTCAATAATCCTGGGCACATTGAACTTAGCCCACCATTTAACTGAGTGTTGTCGAATAATTATGTTATCATCATCAATTCCATAATGCCATTTGAATATCCATGGAATTTTGTATTTGGATATAAAAGTGAGCAATATAGGAAATTGTTTTTGATGAGTAGTGAATGGGTAAACAGCAGCAAAGTATGCAATTGTTTCATTAAGGGAACTTGGGAGAATATCTGAAATGGGGCCATAATGAGTCCACCATCTCAGAAACCAGGTTGGTAACTCGGATTTGAATTTTTGATCAAAGGAGATGAACCAGGAGTGACTGAATGACTCATTTTGGTACAAGAACAATTTGAACCAAGCATCAACATAATCATGGTAATTATATTGAATAGAGTGACCAGGGAGATCACGAAGCAGATTAGGATTTCCCCATTCTGCTAAAGAAACAATGTTGTGAATATAAAGTGAATGGTATAGGATCTTATAAGCATATACTCGATCCTGAATGGGTTTGATCAAAATGGAACGGTGGTTGAGCAGGATATCTTTGTAATAAGAGAGGTTTTTCTCTGGAGGTGAAGAAATGAAATGACATCCAGAGCCAAAATGGAATTGAGCAATTTCATTAATGGTTTGACTTCTGGGGTGACTAGGTTCTTTGTAGAACAGGTTAGTAACATGTGATTTGGTGTACTCAGTTCGGGATGGGCGAACTTGGTTAATTGGAAGTGGAGTAACTGAAACTGATTGGCTTGAAGCAAAAGGATCATTAGCCAATGCAGAGGAGTAATCAGGACGGTGAATAGTACCAAGAGTATGGTAACGGTTTACTAAGTCAATGGATTTGGCTGACGCCAAAGGAGGAGGAACTATAAGTTGATTAGGTTTACTGGAACTAGAAGAGGGGACCAAAGCCTTGGAAGGAGGCCTTGGACGAGACATCTGTGGAATAGGAAACAAAGATTAGCAACCAGAAAGAAGATCTAAATAATTCTGGTAATAAAATAGATCATTATAATAATTATGGCGTAAATTGCGTCGAGCTTGTAATTGGTGGTGAATAATGTATTGGGCTCTTTTAGTAGTAGGTCTGGCGGATTTAAGGCGGTTAATGCGGCGGTTAACTTGTTTGATCAGGGTTTGGAAATGGGTAATTTGGGTTTTAACATAGGAAATATGTGGAGTAGCACTCATCCCTTACCCCCCTGTAAAAATTCCCGGGTAAGAAAATCAGGCAAGGAATTTTGACAACCAGGTATATAAGTAATATCAAAATCAAAAATACTTAAAATAGATTGCCAGCGGGCAAAAATCTGTTTACTAGCAAGATTTTGAACATCTTTTTCCAAAACATATTTAGCAGATTTGCAATCAACACGAAGTAAGAATTTTTGATTTAAAATATCATCTTGAAATTTTTGAATACATAAAACAGTAGATAAAATTTCTTTTTTAATAGTACTATAATTTAATTGTGCTTTATTCCAGACACCAGAATGATAGCGAACAATTTGTTCAGATGACTGGGGAGTGACCTTCTGAAGTAGAATGCCACCATAACCAATATCAGAAGCATCAGTTTGAATAATTTTGAATGAGTTCTCAGTAGGAATACCAAGACAAGGAAGGGACTTAACATATTGTTTGACTTGTTGAACAACAGCAGTATGAGCAGAAGACCAAGGAGGAGGATTATCCTTTAACCTATCGAACAATGGTTGACAGATTTTCCTAAGGTCTTTATAAAATTCAGCAATGTAATTGAGAGATCCTAAAAACCTTTGTAATTGGGTTTTATCAAGAATTTCATCAGGAAATTTAGACGCAAACTCAATAGAGCGACTAATTGGGAGAATAGTATTATGGTGAATATCATAACCTAAAAACCTAACTTTAGTTTGAAACAATTTAATCTTAGGGGCAGAAATGACTAAACCGTGACTTTTAATAGTATAAAAGAATGCAGTTAAATGTTTCCAATGTTCACTAATGGATTTTGAAAAGATTAATATGTCATCAATGTAAACGATTGAAAAATGACTAAATGGATTGAATATTTCATTCATTATGTGTTGAAATTCACTAGGAGCATTTTTTAATCCAAATGGCATGACATTCCATTCATATTGACCAAAAGGTGTATTAAATGCAGTTTTATATCTATCTTTAGGATGAATTTGGATTTGCCAAAAACCACTTTTTAAATCAAATTTACTAAAAATAACAGCTTGATTAAGTCTTTTAATTAGGTCTTTTTTATTGGGAATAGGATATCTAATCCATTCAAGAACAGCATTTAATGGTTTATAATTAATAACTAGGCGAGGAACACCTCGTTCTAATTCAGCATTTTTATTAACATAAAAAGCAGGACAAGACCATGGTGATTTGCTGGGACTAATAATTCTATTTTTTAATAATTCATTAATTTCTTTTTTACACATTTCTAACAATTCATGATTCATTTGAATAGGTCGGGATTTAGTAGGTATTTGTCGTTCATGAAAACCTTTAATATATGGTAAAGTAACAACATGCTTTTTTCTATGCCAAAATGCAGTAGGTAAAGATGAGCAAACAGTTGATTCAAGTTTTAATTTAAAATCATTAATTTGAGAAATAAGAACTGGATCAGTTAACTGTTGATCAATTCTTTTGTAATTAATTTCGTCTTTAAGAAAATTAATATGTCGAGTTAATCGATTAATAGTATGAGTAATAGAACAATCTTGTAATTGATTTAATTCTAATGGTTCAGGTGGAAATAAGAATTTAAATGTGACAGGATGTCCTAAAACATGAGTAGTAATTCCTTCAGTGGAAGTGGTGAATGGATATAATAATGAAATGAAGGGTGTTCCTAAAATTATTCGATCAGTCATATTTTTAACTAAAACAAATGTGGTTTTAAAACAAACATTATTTTGGCAAACATGTACTTTAGGTAATTTATATTTAATATGCATTTTACTACCATTAGCAGAGGTTAATTTCTCTTGACATTTGTGATAATATTTAGTAGGAAGTAATCCTTCTTGAATACAATTTAAATCCGCACCAGTATCAATTAATGCAACCAAATCTAATTCAAAGTCTTCAACTATGATTTTAATTCGTGAATACCATTTTTGCATAAAAATTTTATTAAGTAAATTTAATCTTTTATCTTCAAGGTTAGTAGCTTGGGATCTATTATCAAAAATAAGTTTATCAGGATTTGTGTGATCAGATTCAGAATCAGAATGGGTGTCAGATTTCTGGGGTGATTTTGGATTAGGTTGAAAATCATTTAAGTTTTGTTTAAGTTTAATATTAATGATTTCATTTTCTAATTTATTATCTTTGTTTTGGAGTTCTCGGATAGTTTGTTTAATTTGATTTATTTCAGATTGTAAATCTTGAAGTGTAACGTCTTTAGTTTTATTTTTAAATTTTTCTAAAGTTTTAGACAAACTAATAATAGGTTTATTAAACGTAGGTTTAGTATCTTTTTGAAGTAATACATTTCTTAATTTATCAATATATTGTTGTTTTAATTGAGGATCATCCAATTTACTAATTAAATCGATTAAAGCAGATTCTTCTTGAGTATGTTTGGTTAGAACAGAGACCTGTTTAACAGGTTTACAGCAAACATCTGTACATCCTAAAGTAATTTGATTATGTTGGTTATCAGAATCAGATTGATCATTATCAGAAGGGGACCTGGATGTAGAAGGAGGAACAGAAGAGGAATCATTATCAGATTGATTTAATTGTAAGATTTCAAATAATTGAATTTTGGATTCTTCATTAATTTGGAGTTGACTAACTCTATCTTTGAGTTTTTGTTTTTCTTTGCATTTATTAGCATAATGACCTTTTTGACCACAATTATAACAGGTAATGTCTTTATTAGATTTTGGATGTGATTTATTTTTATGATATTTCTTTTTAAGTTTAGTATAAAATTTGTCATTAGATTTAGAAGGTGAATAAGGCTTCTTATATTTATTATAATACTTAGATTTATAATTTCTATGTTTTGAATATTTATGTGATTTCCTACGAGAGGGTGCAACTGGAGGTAATCCATATTGTTCACAAAAATTGCCTAATTCATATTTAGCCTTATGTTTATCTTTAGAAGCTTTTTGACTAAGTTTTAAATCAATACACATTTTTAAACCTTCTTTTTGAATAGTGCCTATTATATCACCATATGTTAAATTATCATATTCAATAACACCATTAGGTTGACTAAGAACATCTCGGATTTTGTGAGCAAATAAACTAGGTAATCCATTAATGAATTTTTCTTTCCAGAATGATTTAGTACAGTCTTCCCGTAACATAACTCGAGAGGTAAAAACATCTTTATACCATCGAAAATCACTTAAGGTTGGACAAGTAAGATTACTAAGTTGATCATGGATGCGGGAATATATATTAGTTGGTGTACCAATAAAATGTCGAATGATTGTATAAATTAATTGGTTAATACCATCAGGTTGGCAACATCCTAAATTTTCATCAAATATAGGTAATCCTTGGTCATCAGTTTGGTTAGCATAAATGATGGAGTCTTTTTGAGATTCAGTTAAATATTTTTCCCACCAAGATTTGAGCATACCAGTAAAACCAGTAGTGATTAAAGTAACAATTTCAGGTTGAGTATATTGGGGATAGTTCGAGAGATAACTGTTGGAGACCATAGATAAATGATTTAATTTTTGAAGGATTTGATCTTCACTTAGACCATCAATATTCCATTCGTATAATCTTTTAGCAGAAACAGAAAATTGATTATTAATATTATTTTCTTCAAATTGTAAATCGACAGGAGTAGGTTTATTATACCAATTCTTAGTAGTTTGGGGATTAACTTTTGGATAATGGATTTTTGTAACTTGGAATTGTTGAGCTAATTGATTGATCTCATTATCGGTGTCGGATGGAGTAAAAGTAGGATCTATATCGAAGTGTTGATTTAGAACAGTAAGACCTTTATCTTTGGAAGGTGAGGGAGTATCTGGTACAGATAATTTTTTAAATAGTGTTTCAATAGCCTGGACAGTAGATGATTGGTCATTTGTAACTAAGCTAGGACGGTTGGATCGTTTACTTGGTAAGTTGAGCAAAGGTGCATCTAAAGGTTGTTTAGATGATGAGATGTGAACAGATTCTAAATTGGTTTCAATTTTGTCTAATTGTTTGCCAATCGTATTTAAACATTGATTAGTATAATTATTTTGTTCAATAACCTTTTTAAGTTCATTATCATCATTACTAGGTAATTTAAAAGGTGAAGCAGGAATTTCAGAACCTTGTTGATTAAGAATAATTTTCTCTAAGGGAGGATGACTAGAACTAATTGTAGTGGTAGCAGAAGTTTTCCATTTATGTTTAGTAATCGTAGTAAGTGTTTTATAATATTTTTCTTCATATTCTAGTAAGGGTAATTCAAAACCATATCGAATCATAAAATTATACCATTCTTGGGAGATTTGAGACATTTGAGCAGAAGTATATTTAGCATAATAAGCATGGCGCTGGGTGCGATTAGCTTTAGATTTAAAATCAATAAGTAATGTATCAAGATTGGGAGTAAATTCCTTTTTAATTGTCAATAATTGGGGATTGACAGGTGGTGTAAATTCTTCCATATCAGTTTGAGTCGGAGAGTTAGTCGAATGAACTTCTTCATCAAGGAAATGAGTATGTGTAGAATAAACAGGTTTACTAATTTGAGAAGTTGAGGAATTATCAATTCCTTTTAATTTTGGATTGATTGTAGGACCTATGGTTGGACCATTATTGAGTTGACTATTTTTCCTAAATAGAGGTGTGGTGAATATTTCATCTTCAGTTTCTATTTCGCTAGGGACACTAGATGTACTATGTCTAGAGGATTGACTACGGTTAAATTTAATATGAACAGAACCATCATTAAATTGTCTAATATCTTTAATATCTTGTTCAGAGGATTGTTGCTGATTATGTTTGTAATTTTCATTAACAGTAATCCATTCATCAGGTAAATCTATATCTTTCCATTCAATCATTTTAGGAATATTAATATGTGATTCATTATGACTACTACTTTGAATAAGTAAAGTTTTATCTTTAGGTGATTTATGCAGAGCATGAACATTTAAATTAGTTTGCATACATTTATAGTGAACACGATAAATTAAAGCAATATTATGTGTCTTAGCCATCATATTAGTAAATGAACCATGTAGTTGAATATTTAATGTTAAAGCATGTAAAATATTTGGATCACTTAAACTGAGTGTAAAATCAGGAAAACAATTAAAATGTACTGGACCTTTATGAAGACCAGTTTCCATCATTCCCATTAGACTATCATTATAATTAAGAAACCGAGCATCTCTTAAGCATAATAAAACAGAAGTATTTTTTCCAACAGGTGTGAGTGGATTAAGACCAACTTGGATTAGACCAATGTGAATAAAATTATAACCATTATCTTTGTGTCTTTTAATTAATTTAGTATCAAATAACTGGCAAGTTTCTCGAGGTTTTTCTAAAGCATAAACTTGTTCAATTGTTTTAACATGTAATGCAACTTTAAAAACATTCTGTAGAAATGTTGTTTTATAAATTTCTTTGATTTGTAATTTCGGTATATTCCAATCTCTATTAAATTGATCATTTTGTATTTCAACATCTTCTTCATTAATTACTAATCCTTGATTAGGTATTGAAGGCAAAGTGGTTGACCTAGAACTGACTGATGAGTTACTTCGAAATAATCGACTCATTGTTTTTTCTAATTAATCAGTTTTACAGATATCTTAATACATACCCTATTCTGGTCAAGTTACCACAGACCATAATGGTTTCGCACAGACCCTATCCTAAATGTCCACACTGCCTAACTCTAAGGACTTACTCCGGACAGAAAATGGAAGTGGGTGACTGAAACCAGGTGGATAACAGACTGATCTCGTGGGTGATTAAGATGGAACCGAAAACTAGATTAATCAAATAAACAATGGAAACGATTAATTGGAAGAAACTAAACAGTTAGAAACAGGATACAACATCACCGGGCTCTGATACCATGACCGCGGAAGCTTGACCCTTTTGGTCTAGCTTCCTCAAGAAGCTTGACCCTTTTGGTTAAGCTTCTTTGAGAAGCTTTGACCCTTTCTTGAGGCTTCTCCAAGAAGCCTTGGCCTTCTTCCTCTATAAAACCAACCCTCCTCTCCATTTGCAAGGGTTGGAAAAATTTGGCTGAGATAGATACACCCCACCCTCCATAGCTCCCTTCTTCAAGCTCCAAACCCTAATATTCTTGACCATTTACACTACACCTCATAGCCTACCACCTCCACCATCCATTCAATCACCTTGGAGCTGTTTTTCAGAGGTTGAAGGTTCACCTTCTTGGTCCAGAACTTGCTGCATTGCTGTGCTACAAGGGTAAGTCATCATTTCCTCTATTTTTGCATTATTTTGCTTCATAACTTAGCCTTATTTGCAAGCATTTCTAGGTTTCGTCTTAAACTGAAAAGTATCTTATTTTGAGCCCCTCTTGAAGTTTGATTAAGGACACTTTTCTGTTTGAGGTCATCTACCTCCTTGTATGCTCCATCCCTCTTTGTAGGCTTATTTTGCTTCCTATCTTAGCCTTGCTTGCAAGCATTTTCGAGATTTGTCATAAACTGAGAAGAGTCTTATTTTGAGCCCCTCTTAAGATTTGATTAAGGGCATTTTTCTGTTGGGGGTCATCTACCCCCTTGTATGCTTGTTTGCATCTTGTTTTGAGCCTTGCATCTAGGCCTTTGTTTCATGCTTTGTATGGCCTTCTAGCCACTGAAATCCAATGGATTTTCAATGGCTAGCACACTATTTTGAGAGCCAAAATCAGAGGGGGGTGACCCCCTATCTCCTTGTCTTGTTTGTTGGCCCTTTTGGCCTTCCAAAGGGGCTCCTATTTGCATGTTGGGAAGCCACATTTCAGGCCCTATTTGGTGAGTTTTGAGGTCTTCCTTGACTCTGTCCAGAGCCCTTTTGGCCATATTTTGTGTCCCTCATGCATGTGTAGAACAATCCCATTCAAGGCCTTTCAAAGGGGCCTCTATTTTCATGTTTCCTAGACCCATTTCAGGCTTTTTTTAGTGGGTTTTAGGACCATCAGAACCTCTGTCTAGAGGTAGTTTTTCCATTGTGTGTGTCCATCATGCATGTGTAGAGCAACCCCCTTATTGGCCTTTCAAAGGAGCACCCCATTCTAGTATGTGTGGACTTTGTTTTAGTGGATTTTTGGGGTTTATTTGGCATGCCATGTTTCTTTTTTTGGCTGGTTTGGTGACCTCTCTTGTGCTTCATATACATGTAGTGTAAACCATGCTTACTAGCCTATGTTGCGTGTTGTTTTGGCCCTTCATGTTAGCACTTTTTGGCCATGCCTTAAACTGATCTTGTGCTTATTTTGGACTGCCCTAGCTCTATTTTTAGGTCTCATGGTTGAATGATGTTGGTTTTGCATGCTTGTAGTTCAATACCCATGCTTAACTTTGAGTTTTGAAGTTCATTCCATGCATATACTGAGGTGTGTTCATGTTTTGGGCTCATTATACATCACATTTCAGAGCTTGTTTGAATGCCATATTGCCATGTTTGGTACTCTTTAAATGTGTTTGAGAGTCGGGCTTGTATGCCTCATTTACCGACCATTGAATGAGCTCCATTTCTTTGCATTCCGAGCCACCATTTTAGGCAATTTTCCCACCATTTCAGACCTACCTAGGGTCTGTTTGGGGTTGGTTTTGTCATTAGTGCATTGCTTTGGGTACCTCTAGTGTAACGCACTTCACTAGTTTCGGTACCCGGCCCCCCCTAGCATGCATTGTATGTCATACTTGCATGTCTCGAGACCATCTTTTATGCCATTTCAGAGCTGTATCATGTGTCATTTTATGCTATACTTCATCCTCTGCCATGCTTAGTTAGAGTTGCATGTTATGCCTTAGGACCGGTCCTTTGCATCCATGCATATTTGCATGTGTTTCGGTTGTCTCATTTCCACCAATGGCCACTGATGTGAGTATGGCTGAGGTCCACTCATATTGGTGTAAGTCCATCTTGCATTGTGTATGCCATTTTAGTCCATAGCATTGCGTATGCTAGGTTGCATAATTAATGTATTGTGCATACCATGTTGTGTCACGTGCATTGTGTATGCCATTTTAGTTGTGCATTGTGTATGCTAGGTTGTTAGTCGCATTGAGTATGCCATAGTTCATGAGCATTATGCATGCCATGTAGTGTTGTAGTGTTGGCATTGTATATGCTAAGTGCATGTGTGCATTTTCATCCCTTGCATGTTTGCGTCATTCAGTAAGATTGCATCTAAGATTGCATGTTAGAATTGCATTCATGCATATCATGCATATTGCATTGTGTTTGGAGTAGGGTTTAGTCCAAACACGGGAAACGAGGGACGTTTCGTACTCAAAGTGACAAAACGTGTCTCAATTCCCGGTCGTCGACACTCCGAATTATCCATGATGGAGTCTAGGCCTTGTTGTATTTTCATGTGCATTCATATCACATCGAGTCATGCATTTCGACTCCTCAGCCATCATGCATCGAAATGCGTGATTGGTGGCACGAGGATCGAGGTCGTGCATACATATGTGAAAATACTTTGCCATGCCCCTTTCTTGCTCTCTGTTACAGCAAATCAGAAATCAGCAGCCTTCTAGAGCTTTACACAGCATTCCGGCATTAATTGCAAACAGAGGCGAATCGGGGCATCGTAATGGATTTCCGCGCCAGGCAACTCAAGCATGCATCATTCATCATTCGGAACAGAGCTGAGGCAGTCCATGGATTTGCACATTAGTTTATCTTGCTTTCCTAGTTAATTTGTTAATTAATTAGGGTTTTGTAATATTCAATTATTTATTCGGACTATAATTATTTATTCGGACTGTATTATTTATTCAGACCCTTCGAGCGAGGGCACAATTGTAATAAGCGTGCGTGTGTGTGATGTATGTCTTCCAACCCCACGTCTTTCTCCCTTTTATTTACCAGCTTATGATGGTTAGTTTAGGGCATGTTTCAATTAGCATACTTATGCTCGCATGTTTGCATCCATTCATCTGTCTTGCATGCACCGGGCTCGGCGCATGATACTAACTGCATTGTATTTCAATTCTGAGTTGAATATGTGTTAGCTGTAGTATCTCATATGCCATTCTTAGAATAGCCGAGCCTATTATAGTTGCATTTTTGCATGCGTTGTATTAGGCATTTCAGCATAGTTAGGATCATGCATGGATTTCTAACATAGCTTCTGTTTTGACTTAGAGTACTCGGTAAGTGTTTATGCTTTAGCATCCTTGCATGTGTGTGAGTGACTGCCATGATAGCATGTTTGCCATGAGCCTAACTGCTTATGTGATATACCTGCCTGAATGCCTGTGGGTGAAGGTTGGATTATCTGAATTGGAATAATGCATTGACTGTGAGTTTTAAGCCCACTTGAGAGTGGCAAAATCATGTTTTTCTAAGCCCACCTGAGGGTGGCAAATCCACATTTTAGCTTACTTGCCAGTAGCAAACCGCTTTCAAAAACAAACATGAAATGTTTTGCTTCAATTCAGGCGACCCAGTCTATACTTGTATGCTGTGCGCATCACGTAATAAATCTAGACTAATAATCGGAACAAGAGCACATAATGTTTTCAAAACTCGATATCATGGTTAGTAGAGGCCGATCTTTAATCGGGCGAGCGGGGGTGCTCACGAAGTGACCTTCCCCAATCGTACCCAAGTTCCCGAGTCGAGGTAACTTGGTGATGACGGACACGTGGCCTTAAGCAACGAGTCAGGGTTTCCTAAATTTCCCAAAATAAAATATTTAGGTGGCGACTCTGTATCTGGCAAAGCAGTCCATGTTTGGCACTTCTTTCAAAAAATCTGTTTTCAAAAACGATTTGTCGGATTTGGACTCTTTGATGATTCATCGGTCTTGCATTGCACTCTGTGAGATTAGATACAGGACCGTGACTTTGAGTCCTGAGCTGTAGTGAGCCCAAATGAACAAAACGGGATTTCTCTCCCGGGACGTTCGGGGACGTCTACAATTACTCACAGTGATCCGGTGCTTGATTCGCCCTTGTGCTTGACCCTACATAATTCATAACACATTGGGTAATTATTCAATTCATTATGTTCTTTAAGTTGTACAATGTTCTTAGGCTTCTTTTATGCTCTTTAATTCATTTAGAATGTCCAATGCATGTCCAAGAGTGCTTAGAAGTGAAAGAGAATGGAAAACAAAATATAAAATGCCTTTACAAAATTTCTGAAACAAGGTCCCCCGCTCGAGCGGAGCTTTGGTCACTCGAGTGGACCCCTTTTGGTCTGTAAAACTTCTGGTTGCTTGTAATTTACGCTCGAGCGAGGCAATTGACGCTCGAGCGAGGAGTCACACAAGGCACGGTACGCTCGAGCGCAGATTCGTCTGCTCAAGCCACGATGTTATTTCTGCAAAACTTCTGGGAGCTGTAATTTCACGCTCAAACGAGGCTTTCCTCGCTCGAGCGGACAAGCCGAATTCTGGGTTTTCTAGAACTCTGTTTGAAGTTCAAACTTGATGTTCAAGGGTCTAAAGCTTGCAAGTTGCTGCCAAAACCTGGAAAACCATTATAGGACATGAGAATATGGATAATTAAAACCAATTACTCAAAATCATGAACCATTGTCCCAAATTCAAGCTTAAATCACAAGGTTGAAACTATACATGAGATGAATTGCATTTTTTTCTTTTCAAATCTTTGCAAAACTCTCATGCATGAGATGAAAAGTAGTAATACTATGAAACATCACCAAAAATGTCAAATATAGCTTCATGCATGAGAATAATTCCATGAAATTCAAGCCCAACTTGGTGATTCATGCAAGTATCTACACAATTCAACTCAATTCTTCCATTTCGAAAAGATTCATACTTTCTTTGTACAATTACATTCAAATGAACTCAAGAATTAGGTGAATTCAACTTCTACATATTCTTATTACAAGAATCAAGGTTGACAATCATACCTATAGCTTGAATCTAAGTGTATTCTAGCTCAATTTTCCAATTCTCCTTCAATTCTCCAAGCTTTGAGTCTAGATCTTCAATTTTGTGTTCTCTCTCTCTCTCTCTCTCTCTCTCTCTCTCTCTAGTCGTCTCTCCCTCTCTCTATATTCTTCTTGGCTGATTTGAGCTCAAAGAAGATTAGTTTCATCTCATGTCTCCATATATATATATAGTGGTGATTAGCTTATAACACAAATCTTGGATTAAGTCTCCTAATCATACATAAGATAATTTAATCAAAGACTCACTTATTTAATTTAATCTAATTGTTCTAATCCGAATCAATTTCTAATTAAATTTTATCATAGGCTCTAAAAATTTTGCTAATTACGATGGTACAATTAATTTTGGTTTCTGACGCCTCTACGGCCCTTAACTTAAATTTTATAACAAAAAATAAAACAGATCTTCCTACGGTGAACAGATAGAATTTCACAAACGCATATAATCATATAATTAACATTCAAAATCATATCAAGCTCATAATTATAAGCATGGTTAAGATTAATTAGCATAACACAGAGTTAGGTTGTCACAGTCGTGGTCATTGAACTGAGGTTGTTCCACCGTTAGTATTGGGGTTATTCTAGGGGAGTATGACAATCAATATTCTGATACGTGGAAATACGGCTCGATTAGGGCGCACAGATCTCGTCCACTTCTACGTGTCGCAACTATAGCATAGGTACACAGGAACCCGTTAAGCTGCCATTGAAAACATGAACATGAACATCAGGCGACGTCAACCATGATGGACGGGCTTGAGTGGACTTTGTACACGTCGGGGTTTGATTGGCTTACATTCCATGACCTACCAGTGTTGTACGTCTTTTCTAGTCGCTTTTCCATTTTCGGACATATGACACTAGCCCATTTATGTAAAGCATCCCGACGTGCTGACATCTGCCACATGATATGTGTTCGAATGCTGTCAACCAATCTGGTTATTGGGAGGTGGTGGGCAGCAACTATCCAGTTGTTAAAAGACTTAGCGGTGTTTGAACACATCTCACCGTAACAGTTCCCCCTGTGTAACATGGCATTTGCAATGTGAAGACAATGTTATTAGGTGTAACGTATGTGACGGAAATAGGGGGAAGTTAAAACCAAAGTGTACAAGTGGAAATATGAATATGTTATGCACCTAAAATAAGCGTTAGCCTAATGTTGGGGAGGGAGATCTTGGAGAAAATCGGTCACGATTGCCTTTTTGGATCTGGTGAACTTTCCAACCATATCCTCAAATGCAGTAACTGTTGGGGCATATGCACAGTTGTTTAACTTAGCGATCAACCCAATCCTGTGCAAATTGTTCATATATTTAAGTTTGTCCCTTAAGTTCCTCTGCAAGTGTTGCAAGAAGAATGCATGGTGAGCAGTGGGGAATATAATGGGCATTGATTCAATGAGGCCAACGTGTCGATCTGAAATGAACGTCAATGTCCGATCCTCATCCAGTGCGTTCTGGAGATGCTGCAAAAACCATGACCAGTTTGTTTTGTTTTCCGATCCAACAATCACGAATGCAACTAGGTACACACCTGGATGGAAATGTGTTGTTAAATCTGTTGGTGGGAGTGAATTTGCATGTGTTGCAACTGCCAAATGTTAATATATTGTGAAATTACATAGTGGAGTTGTGTGTTAATTATCGTGATTTTCGTTCTTAGTAATGGCAATAAGTAAATTCCTTTTGAACCTTCCCTTCAAAAAGGTGCCATCTAGGAAAAGTAATGGGCGACAATGTTTGAATCTGTCAATGCATGCCTTGAACAATATGAAGTAGCATTCAAACCAGTTGTTATGTTCGTCACAGTCAATGTTGATGTAAGTACCTGGGTTGTGTTCTATTACGGCACCGTTGTACCAACGTAATTGGTTGAATGAGGTGGAATGAGATACGTTACCGTGTATCTCTGGCCCATAATTGTTTTTTCAAATCGAAAGCAACATCAGTCGACCTAGTGAGAGGCTTGTCGCGTATATGTTGTGAGAAAATGTTGAAGACAAGATCTGACCAGAGACGCCTATTCTTCGCTGTGCGGACAACAACACCACAACTGTGCTCACTGTTTCATCTCCGAAGGTAGAAAAACCCATTGGCATCCAATACTCTCGCGTGCACAAACCAATTGCACCCCTTCGAGTCACGCAACGAACAAATAGCAGTAATCCGGACCGAGTTGTTCTTCAAGTATTTAAAGTCAAACCCACACTCGATCGCATATTTGTAAAGGACCGTTCGAAAATTCTACGCGCCCCTTTTAAAACTTTGGCCCACATGAGTAATCCCGTTAGCCCATGGTGCTGATAAGAAAGTCTTTTACTCAGGCAGACAGCAGTTGGGCAACAAGTCGACATCATATTCCATACCTAGAATCCCAATTTGAAGCCATGGGTTTCGGGACGTGGACTATCACACATAACATTATCGTCGGAAACTATACTTTCACCACTGCATACCTCAATAATAATATCGATTAGTTGCAAACGGAATGAGTGGGCAAGGTGAACCATATTCTGCATGTCAACATCATTTTGTAATGAGAAATTGTTGTACCTCGGAATCTTGAAGAACAAACAAGCATTCGCAGGTGTCAGGCCAACAAATTTGTCGCATAGGAAATTGACAAAATCTTCGAAAGTATACAGTGCCATCAGGTTGTATGCAACATTTGTTGTCCGATAACAACACATTAATATGACAATGGCGTCCATTTCTACAGTAGAACATACCCACATAAGTAAAATGTCAGACACGAAACAATAAATCTGTGATACAAAACCAGCACAATTTCATATCAAAACCCAACAACTCCCTCCCAACATTATAATGACACCTGAAATGCAAAAACGGAAACAAATGGGCACAAAGCATCAGCGTTATGCCGTCAACAGCATATCTGATGACAACCGACAACGACAAAAATGATTGCACCTCCTAGGGTTTACTCTGTTTGCGATTTTGAAGCAACAATACAAACACCCCTATATGAACCCCATTATGTGCCAACTATGGTCACCAAATCTTCCACAATATTCCCCTCCAAACACAATAACACATCGACATGATTTGGAAGGATGTGATCCCTAAAATTGTGACTTGTCACAGGAAAGGGCACAACCGTCCACAAATAACATCATTCAAATCAAAATAGGACCATTCGGTTACGCTATTACCACTATTGGGATCTGCTAGTGCACATGTAAATCGATGGGACTAGATGGTGCCACTGATTCTATTATGGGATTTTTAGATTATTTTCCCAAAAACTAATGCATGATTTATCATTTGTAAAAAATTTAGAAAATTTATTCATTTTTTAACATTTGGTTTAGGGTATGGTAATGGTCTCGAAACAAACAGTCAAAAAAGTTGTCTAGCACTTGCAACTTCATATTTTTAGCAAGATTGATGATGAATTCACTTGTACTCATCTGTAGCCCAGCCCCATCAGCTTTAAATTTAGGGATCTACTTTTATTAATCATAATTGATACAAATTGGAATGTTTACAAACTAACAAATACTTGACATCAAATTCTTTTGAGTTGCCCCTGTTTTTTGAATTGAAAGACTAAATCATGAATTTGTAGAGAAAATTTTCCCTTTTTTTTTTTTTTCATTCTGATTATGTTGTTGTATGTAGTGTTTTGATTATCATACCGTACTAACTAGTACATAATGTGTGCCAGAATAATTTAACTTGTTTGGTTCTAATTTTAAAAAAATAGTTTTTAGAAAATTTTATTTTTTTATTTTTCGTATTTTAATATTTTCAATGAATTTTTTTAAATATTTTTAGTAATTTTTTAAAAAATTTTTAGACACACCTAACATAAATACACTTAAAAAGTATAATATTTGTGAAACAAATCTTTAAAAAATACACTAAATACCACCAAAAAAAAAAAAAATATTTAGTACATTTTTTTTTTGTATTTATTAATTTTAAAAATTATTTTTTTACAAGTATTTTACTATTTAGATACATCTAAGTAATGTGCATCTAAAAAAGTAAAAAAAAAAATTACTTAAAATTTAAAAAATATTCACTAAAAATAAAAAAATACAAAAAATAAAAAATTCAATTTTTAAAAAATTAAAATCAAACACACCGATTAGTATTTAGTGAATGTGAATTTTAAAACAGAAAAAGTAGTTAAAGAATAATAATGAAAGTGGTATAGTTTTAAAAATGAATAAAATAGTATAAATAAGTACTTTATTCATTTAGGTCTCGTTTGGTAATATCACTTCTTAGCCTAAAAGTCAAAAAATTACTTAAAAAATCAAAAAGCCAACAACCTATACCAAAAAGTCAAAGATTTTCTTTTTCTTTCTATTTTTTACACATCTTTTCATAAAAAATCAAAAAGTCATTCCAAACATACTAGTTTTTTTTTATATATTATATTTTAGTCAAAAAGTCAAAAAATTACTAAAAAAGTTTGTTTCCAAACGAGGCCTTAATTAAATAAAAAATTCTCTTTTTTTTTTAATTTTATGAAAGTTATAAATTTGAAACACCCAATTAATATATAAGATTTCTAGCGATAATTTTGAAATAGTACACCAAAATGCATTGATATCAATATATACTGATGACAAAATTAACCTATTCCGTATTGACAACTTTGATGGGGAAATTTTTTGCGTAGTTCACAAGTACAATGCGATATGTTGTCTACATGGTAGTTGCAAAATACACACTAATTGAATTATCTCTTATTTTTCAACTACAAAAGCAAATAACGATTTTTTTTTAAGGGAACTTTTGGGCATAAAGTTTTTCCAGCCACCATGACAAGCACATTATTTTCGTATCATTAAAGGCAAAATGCCCCCACGGCACGCACAATGAGTTACTTCTAGTCAGCAATATCCTTTTTATTTTTTAAATTTTAAAATTACATATATTTTTATGTTGGTATTAGTTTTTATAAAATTAAAAGTATTGAAAGATCTATCTTAATTATGAAATCCTCAACAAAAAAATAAAATAAAATTTTACTATTTGAGTTTAAAATTTTTGAATCAATTTTACTATTAAAGTTTAGTAACATAGCAAATGTAAAATTTAAACTATAAAATTCCACAATCATCACTAAGATCGTATCATATCATGTTGTATGGTTTATTTTATGTCATTTCAAGTTCATGTTACAATTTTCTCAATACTAAATCAATCCATTTATTTTTTGCGAAATCATATTGCGTTATTTGGCCATTATTTGAAAAAGCTCACAAAAATTGTGAATTTAACTAAACATAATGATGATTTCAGAATTTCGTAATAAAAAAAAAAGTAAAAAAAAAAGAAAAAAGAAAGTGTTAGAGAGAGAGAGAGAGAGAGAGAGAGAGAGAGTTGGTTCAACAAATTTTCTCCTTTGTCAACAAATTCATTATGCAGAAAATGATACACGGAAAAAAGTTATTGGGCATATGATTAATTAAATGACACAATGGGATTATAAAACGTTGAAGAGGACTGAACTGGACCCCAAGTGGTGATAGCTGAGCTAAAGAAATTAATTATGAGATAATTGAAAGTCTAAAGATTCTTCAAGGAAAGTTCCAGGTTCTTTCGTTGAGATAATCTCCTATATATTTCATAATTCTAAGGATGTGTTTGTTTAGACGGATTGGATAAGGAGGATTGTCGAACTGAGATATATTATCTCCGAACTATTTGGTTGGACTGGATTTGTATCCTATATTTGTTTAGTCATGGATTAGATGTCTGGATTAGACTATTTTTAGTGAATCCAATATTTGGTTGAACGGACTGGATAATGATAAATGTTTAAAAGATTATTTTACCCTTATAATTTATAATTTTTATTTAATATATAATTTTAAATTTGTAACTATAATTTATAATTTATAATCTAACAACACTAAAAAAATTTAATTTATAAGGTCATAATTTTTAATTTATTATTTTCAGTTAAATTAAATTTATAATTTATATTTTTTATTTAATATATAATTTTAAATTAACTGCACTAAAAAAATAATTTTATTTAATATATAAATTTAATTTTTTAACAACACTAAAAAAATTTAATTTATAAGGCCATAATTTTTAATTTATTATTTTTAATAAGTTTAATTTATAATTTATAATTTATAATTTATAATTTATATTTTTTATTTAATATATAATTTTAAATTAACAACACTAAAAAAATAATTTTATTTAATATATAAATTTAATTATTTAACAACACTAAAAAAATTTAATTTATAAGGCCATAATTTTTAATTTATTATTTTTAATTAAATTTAATTTATATTTTTTATTTTTTATTTAATATATAATTTTAAATTAACAACACTAAAAAAATAATTTATAAATGTTCAAAAGACTATTTTACCCTTTTCCAATTGTTTATTAAGTAATAGTATGAAGATAAAATAGACATTTCACACATTAGTCCCATGAGATGCCAATCCCATGGGAATAATCTCACCCCTCCCCCTAGGATACAATAATTCCTCATATGAGGGACTATTAATCCAAAGCAAAAAAATTGAACCAAACAATGGACTATTAGTCCATCTTGATTAATAGTCCAATCCCATGAAATAATTCCTCAAAACAAACACACTCAAATAGAATTAGACATTTTATCTCAGTGTTTCAAATCACCTATTTATCATATGATCTATTTCTTATACTCTAATCCCACTATAACATATAAAAATTTTAAGGATTACATTTTTTTTATCTCTAAAAGTGAAAATTTATTACAAAAAATCTTTAAAGACCAATTTTGATCGTCACGAGAGTCATCGCTAAAAGATCAAAAAAAAAAAAAAAAAAAAAAAAAAAAAATTATCACAATTTTGATAATGTCACTAAAAAATATACTTTTAGAGATTGACGCCAAAGATTTACTTTTTTGACAAAAAAAATTGATCTTAAATAGATAATAATTCATTATTAAATTTCCAATTTCATCGTTAAAAATGACACTTTTGACAACGAAATATTTTATTTCTAAAAAGTAATTTTTTCCCTAAATTTTTTATTTCTAAAATCTTAATTTATTTTAGTATTATAACAAATAAGAAATTTGAAATAAGAGACAACGGAGTGAAACAGAAGATTCACAGTCCTTTCAAAATTCTCTCTACCTTCACAAAAGAGAGCATTTGAATACAGGGTCAGAACTAGAATTTTATCATCGCATGGATCAAAAGATAAATAATATTTTTTCATCATATAGACAAACACACATATATACAATACAATATATAAATTATATATATATACACTGAGAGGGTAATTTATGTTTAAATTGGGCCGAGCTAGGATAGGGGGCTGATTTATGATCCGTATTGGAGAGGCTGAGAGGATGGGCCCCGGACAAGTGTTAGTCCGGTCCGAAGTAAAGGATTTTTACCAGAGTAAGTTGACGGACTTAGTCCGGTCGTCATGCCTCGGGGTAGCTCGGCTGTGCTGTTCGGAATCGAAGTATGTGGGACCTATTCTAGGACCTAAGTAAAGGTTAGCTCGGTTCGGTTCTTCTATGGATAGCTCGGCCTAGCATGTGAAGCCGAGGTAGAAGAAAGGAAAGGCAAACCGAGGTAACAGTTAGACCAGTCGTGACTTGATTAGCCCGGCATGACAATGTTATTTCGGCCCTGATGTAGTTCGGCTATGGGGAAAAACCATCTCACTTGGTTTAAGCAGTGAGGGAGGGTGTTGGAGGATAAGCATTATCTTCCAAGAGTATGAATCCTAGGAGGACTCTACATGAAGGAGTAAGAGTCCTACCAGGATTGTGCCACGCGAAACCTATAAAAGCTCACCAATATCACCTATGAAGAGGTAATGCAATTTTGCTCCCTAAATACATAGAGCTTTTGCCTATTTGTCTTGTTGACTGACTTAGGCATCGGAGAGGTTTCCGGCACACACCCGCCGGCTAGCTCACGTTTGTGTTTTCAGGTAGTGGAACGACGTCGCACGGAGGAGCGCAGACTTGATCAACAGGATTATACGAGAAGGTGTATTTCTTTCCTGTACAATTGGCGCCGTCTGTGGGAACTCAGACAAGAAAAACCTCTTGATCAAGCTTTTCCTCAGGGAGAATCAATGGCGCACAACGAAGATGTATCGCAGTCCGCCATCAACGGACAAACACCGCAGGGAGGTGCAAGACGCGAAGGACTACCTTTGATCCCTCCTATGGCGGACTTGGAGCAACGACAAGATTCCAGGAGGGATGCCAGGGGTAGAAGGAGGAATAACAGCCCTCATCCCTCTCGTTCGCAAAGCCCAGAAAGACAAAGGCGCAGGATTGATTCTCAAACTTTGGAGGATCGCGTCAGGGAACAAGACGAGTTGATACGGCGGATGACGGCAGACATGAAGTCTCTAAAACGCCAGATGAAAGGAAAAGAAGTGGCGACAGGAGAGGGGCGCAACAACAAGACGCCCCCTCGCCACTCAGAGGGTCGTAGTAGAAATTCTACACCCTCCCAAGCAGAAAACAGAAGCCTCAGGACAGGCGACACGCAAGCCAGATCTTCCAGGACTTATCACTCCAGGTCTGAGAGGACGAGACCTGAAAGGTCTTACACGAAAGGAAGCACTTACTGGCCCTCACATACGCACCAAACAAGGTCCAGACAGACAGAGTTACCCAGATCGTCCGACCTACGAACCGTGCTAGATGAAAAGGCACGATGCAGGGAAGACGCCAGGGCACGTGATCCACGTAGAGTTTCTGCCTTACAGCGGTTGGCTCCTCGGACGCATGGAAGCGTCGAGGTTGGAATGCCACTACCGCGCCCAGCCTATGAACCAGCTGACAAAGCATTGGCGAGGCTGCAGACCTCACCGTTTGTCCCAGCAATTGAGAACGCGCCCCTACCAACAGGCTTCCTTCAGCCCAAATTCAATACATACGAGGGGAAGACGGACCCCTACTCGCGCTTGAGCCACTTTCGCCAGGTCATGGCTGTATACCGGCGGAATGAGGCCTTGATGTGCATCCTATTCCCTTCGAGCCTCGGTGACCTAGGCTTGACTTGGTTTGAGAAACTTCCAGAAGGCAGCATAGCCTCCTGGGCGCAATTGGCGGAGGCGTTCGTGACAAGGTTCCGAACGAACACTAAAACCCCGGTGGAGATCGACCAGTTACTTTCCATCGACATGAGTGAGAAGGAAACCTTACGATCTTACAACAGTCGTTACTGGGAGACCTTCAACCAGATTGGGGACTGCCCCACCAATCTCGCCATTGCCCAGTATAAAAGAGGACTTCCAGTTGGGAACAGACTAAGGGACTCAATCACCATGACGCCGCCTCTCACCATGGAAGCCTTGATGGAAAGAGTGCATCAGCACATCAGGGTGGAAGAGGACGGCGCCCGTGCTAAAGCAAAGTCCAGCACAGCCACAACATCCGAGAAAAAGGCCTCAGCAAAAGTCAATGCGGTAAACCGTCCGAGCAAGAACGGGCGGGGCAGGCGAGACAACGAAGAAGACCAGGATAAGAGATGGTTGAGAGTCCGTACTGCCATAACTACGGTATTCAAAAAACCGATCTACCGAATCCTGAGTGAAATAAGAGACGAGCCTTTCGTCAAGTGGCCAGCCAAGCTAGGTGAGGCTCAAAAGGACTATGATGACAGATCAAGGTGCACCTTCCACAAAGAAAAGGGGCACCGCACTGAGAATTGCACGCTATTAAGGCAGCACTTGGAAAAGTTGGTGGCAGCGGGTCACCTGGACAAATACATTGAAGGAGGGGCACAGCCAGCCCCCCAGGACCATAATAACCCCAATGGGATGCCGATCGACGCCCCACCTCAAGGCATTATCAACGTGATACATGGAGTCTTTGAACCTGAGCGTGTATGCGAGCTCAGAGGTTCAATCAAAAAGGCTGAACACTTAAGAGAGGTGCTGAGTGCCCAACCTGCAGTTAAGAGGGGGAAGACCGAAGCCACAAACGTCATGTCTTTTTCAGATAAAGACTTGGACAGAATATATTGCCCACACAATGATGCCTTGGTCGTCACTCTCCGAGTCAAGGATTTTGACGTCAAGCAGATTCTGATTGACCAAGGCAGTTCATGCGAAATCATGTACTACGAGACATTCAAACAATTGAAGTTACAAGACAAGGACTTGGCACCTGCAGTATCTCCCCTGATCGGATTCAACTCCATGCCAGAATGGCCCGTCGGCAAAATTATCCTCCCAGTCAGAGCAGGGAGTGTGACGAAACAAGTGGAGTTCTGGGTGTTGAAGGTCCCCTCCACCTATAACATTATTTTGGGCAGAACATGGCTGCATGCCATGCGCTCGGTGGCGTCCTCCTACCACCAAGTAATGCGGTTCCCCAATGACACCGGAGTGATAGAAGAAGTTTATGGAGATCAGATCATGTTAAAGCAGTGCTTTGTCACAGTGAACGGCAGCCGCGCTACCAAAGGATACGTTCATTCGGTGGAAGAACCTGAGAGTAATGAACTATTCGCGGATGTTGGCAAAGCGGCTAGCCAGAAAGCGGTGGAAGACTTGGTGGAGGTCAGAATAGATGAAAAGAACCCGGATAAATTCTTTTTGCTTGGTTCGTCGTTGTCCAACACTGAGAGATTGGAGGTCTTGGAATTTCTGACCTCCAACATCGAAGTGTTCGCCTGGACCCCATACGACATGCCAGGCATTGATCCCAACTTCATCTGCCACCAACTCAACGTCCACCCTTCTGCCAGACCAGTCATTCAGCGCACCCGCAGATCGGCACTCCACCACGCCGAAATAGTGGCAGAAGAAGTAGGAAACCTGCTGGAGGCAGGGGCAATCAGAGAGGTGCACTACCCAAGATGGATCTCCAACACCGTCGTAGTGCCAAAGAAGAATGGCAAGTAGCGTGTTTGCGTCGACTACAAAATGGTCAACAAGGCGTGCCCAAAAGATAGCTTTCCTCTACCAAGGATAGACCAACTGGTAGACCTAACGGCGGGGCACAACAGACTTAGCTTTCTGGATGCATACAGAGGCTACCACCAAATCGCCATGCATGAACCAGACCAGGAGGTGATATCCTTCACAACTCCAGGGGGACTGTACTGCTACAAGGTCATGCCCTTTGGCCTAAAGAACGCAGGGGCAACATTCCAGAGAATGGTCACCAAGATGTTTGAGCCATTGTTAGGCAGAACAATGGAGGCTTACATCGACGACATGGTGGTCAATCTCATTGATGAGAATGACCACCTCAAAGACCTAAGTGAGATGTTTTGAGATCCTGAAGAAGCATAAGTTACGTCTCAATGCGTCGAAGTGTGCATTCGGAGTAGGATCAGGCAAATTCCTGGGCTTCTTGATGACCAACCGAGGCATAGAAACAGACCCTTCTCAGATCAAGGCAATACAGGATCTGGAAAGGCCAAATTCGGTGAAGGAAGTGCAACATCTCACCGGCATGGCAGCCGCACTCAATCGGTTCATAAGCCGGTCATCAGATAGACTACGACCATTCTTCCATGCGCTGAAGGCCAAGTTTGAGTGGGACGAAGAATACGACCAAGCTCTGGAAAGTTTGAAGGAGTACATGTCTTCTCCACCACTTCTCGTAACACCAATCCCTGGAGAAGAGCTCTTCTTATATCTGGCAGTCTCGCAGCACGCAATCAGCGCAGTGTTGGTCCGTGCAGAAGGCATCCAACATCTGCCCATCTACTATGTCAGCAAAACATTACTAGGCGCCGAAACAAGGTACTTGCCACTGGAGAAACTGGCATTGGCATTGATGATGGCCTCCAGGAAGCTGTCGCATTACTTCCACACTCACACCATAATCGTTCCCACAGCCTTCCCATTAAAGGCTTTATTTGAAAGAGCAAACTTCTCTGGGCGAGTTCTGAAGTGGGCAGTAGAATTGGGACAATACGACATCAAGTTCCAACCAAGGACCGCAATAAAAGCACAAGCACTGGCAGATTTTGTCGCAGAATTCACACCAGGGAGTCATCACATTCTGCCCAATCGACCTAACTGAGACAACCGAACTAGGGATGGAAGTTGACGTCGGAATAAACGCAACCCCTGGTACTGGTTACTCAGTCAGGCCCCAAGGCAAACCAGAGTAAAGTAAGGAAGGAAGAAACAAACCATGCTATACCAAGTCAAGACTCACCGACAAATAAAGACTTGGTACAAACAGAAAGCAAGGGGCAGACAGCGAGCATGAACTCTGAAGAAAACGCCAGCAACCTGGAAGATCCCAAGGCATCATCTGATCCCTCCACCTGCTGGAAATTGTTCGTTCGGAGAGAATGTGGAAGCTCTTCGTGGATGGAGCATCCAACCGGCATGGAGCAGGACTTGGCATAGTCCTCATCTCTCCAGACGGTCTAGTAGTGGAGCAGGCAATCAACCTTGGCTTCCCAGCATGAAACAACGAGGCGGAGTATGAAGCGTTTTCTTGCAGGACTTAAGTCAGCACTCTACATGAAGGCCACTGAGCTAATGGTTTACAGCGACTCGCAGCTGGTGGTAAACCAAATATCTGGCAACTACGAGGCGAAGGATGATAGAATGGCCAAGTACCAAGAATTGGTCAGAACAGAGATAAAGAAGTTTGATGTGGTGAGAATAGAACAAATCGGTAGAGAGGAAAACAACCGAGCGGACGAACTAGCAGGCTTCGCCTCGATGGCAGATACCTTCATCCCTCATCCACTACTGATCGACTACCTGCCTAGGCCAAGCATTGAAGACCCAGAAGCAGAAGAGGTATGTTGTGCAGAATTAGGCCCTTCTTGGATGGATCCCATCATATTGTTTCTGAAAGACGGCACCTTACCAGAAGATAAGAAAGAAGCCAACAGAATAAGAGCAAAGTCGCAGCGATTTTGGCTCTCTCCATCCTTGGCATTGTACAAGAAGTCGTTCTCAGGACCTTACTTGAAGTGTGTTCACACCCAGCAAAGTGGAAGCATTCCTATTCGAAATACATTAGGGTGTATGTGGCAGCCATCAAGGAGGAAGATCATTGGCATATAGAGCGATTTCACAAGGATACTGGTGGCCATACATGCAAGCGGACTCAGAGAAGTATGTCAAAAAATGCGAAAAGTGCCAAAAGTTTGCGCACCAAATACACCAACCTGCCAGAGAACTCTTACCTCTCACTAGCCCTTGGCCCTTCGCAATGTGGGGCTTAGACATAGTGGGACCACTTCCAACAGCACCAGGCAACAGGAAGTTCTTCCTTGCGGCAACCGACCACTTCACAAAGTGGGTGGAAGCAGAAGCCTTGGCATCAATCAAGGAAAAAGATGTGAAGAAGTTTGTTTGGCAGAACATCATTACTCGCTTTGGCATACCAAAAGCATTGATCTCAGACAACGGCACTCAGTTCGACGGCAGAATTTTCAGAGGCTTTTGTGAGGAGTACAAGATAGAGTTCTACAATTCTACACCGGCATATCCCCAAGCAAATGGTCCGGCAGAAGCATCAAATAAAGTCGTCTTGGATGGACTGAAGAAAAGGTTAGAGAAAGCCAAAGGAAAGTGGGCAGAAGAGCTCCCTCATGTTTTATGGGCTTATCGCACCACACCTCGGCGATCGACAGGAGAAACACCATTCTCCTTAGCTTATGGCATGGAAAGCAGTTATCCCATTAGAAGTTGGCCTCCCCACAATTCGAAGCGAAAACTTTGATCCAGACTTAAATGGCGAGGCCATAGCATTAGAGCTTGACCTTGCGGAAGAAAGAAGGGACAGAGCATTGGTTCACATCGCCTCCTATCAACAAGAGTTGTCTAGAAAGTATAACAAAACAGTGCATCCAAGACAGTTCAAGATCGGCGATTGGGTACTTCGCAAAGTAATGGGAAACACCCTGATTCCAGGAGATGGCAAGTTGGGGCCGAATTGGGAAGGACCTTACAAAGTGGTCGGTTTGGCAGGTAAAGGGGCATACCACTTGGAAGATGAGGACCGCAAAGCAATTCCCAGGCCATGGAACACTGCCAATCTCAAGTTGTTTTATTTTTAGCTTTTTTCCTTCTAAGTATGTGTAATTTTTTTACTTTCTCAATAAAACAAGTCGATTCTTTCTTAATATAATTGTTTTCAGTAGAAAGTAACTTTAGTAAGTTAGTAGCACTGTAAACATAGTTGGCCGGAATAACCAACTATGACCCCTCCTAAGCCCAGGATAAGGATCCAGGCTGCAGGACGTTTGGTCGGAACAACCAAACACCTTATTCTAAGTTGGCTGGAAAAACCAACTTAGAAGTTGGCTGGATTAAACCAACTCTTTGTACTCTTCAGCCGAAGTAAGTGTATGGCTGAAAAGTGGTTGGCTGGATTAAACCAACTCTTTGTACTCTTCAGCCGAAGTAAGTATGGCTGAAGAGTGGTTAGCTGGACTAAACCAACCCTTTGTACTCTTCAGCCGAAGTAATTATATCAGCTGAAGAGTGGTTGGCTGGATTAAACCAACCCTTTGTACTCTTCAGCCGAAGTAATTATATCGGCTGAAGAGTGGTTGGCTGGATTAAACCAACACTGGATACTCTTCAGCCGAAGTAAGTGTATGGCTGAAGAGAGGTTGGTTGTATTAAACCAACTCTTTGTACTCTTCAGCCGAAGTAGATATATCGGCTGAAGAGTGGTTGGCTGAATTAAACCAACTCTTTGTACTCTTCAGCCGAAGTAAGTATATGGCTAAAGAGCGGTTGGCTGGATTAAACCAACTCTGTGTACTCTTCAGCCGAAGTGAGTTATATCGGCTAAAGAGTGGATGGCTAACAAGTTAGATAGTTAGACCGAAATCACAGTTGATGAAAAATTCATTGCAAGTATAAACATCCATACACAAAACCAGAATAAAAGTTCAAGAAATTTTCATTAAAGTGCAAACCAAGTTCAACTGAGGGGGCCGCAGCCCGGTTACAAAAGTCCAGAACAGAAGAAGAAAAATGAAAAATCAGCGGAGAAGATCATCAAGCTCGGCATCGAATTCTGCATTATCATTTGTTTGGAGCCCGGTGTCAGCTGGGAGAACGGTTTGATCTGGGAGCTCGGTTTCGGCTTGAACTTCGGTTTCTGTTGGCTGTGTGTTGTCAACCAGCAGCTCGTCAGTTAAGTCCTCAATGACCGGCTCCAACCGAACTGTCTGACTGTTTGGTTGTTTGTTGACAGCCGGGGTAAGAGTTTGCTCATCTTCATCAGAATCTTCATCATCATCTTCATCAGAGCCTTGGCCTTCGAGAAATTGCTTCTGCAGATCGGCAGCATATTGCGAGAGCGAGGCCGGAATAGAATAAGGTGGAGCATTATATACCTCGGTCTCAGCCCCGCAGCCGAGCTTCTCTACAGCACTCCTCCAACCGCACTTGAAGAATAAGTCCTTGGCTGCGTTGCACTGGAGGGTGTATGCGTCTTCGGCCTCCTTAAAGCCTTGTTTTTCGGCTTCCTTGATGCCCTCCTTCAACTGGTTTATTTCGGCGCCTTTCTGCTTTTCAATCTTCGCCAGCAGGCGCAGGTACTTGTCTTTCGCTTCAGCAGCTACCTTCTTCTTTTCGGCTTCGACCGAATTAGCTAGCTCGGTCAGGCGATTGTTCTCAGAGCGTAGCTCGGCCAACTCCTTTCTGGCCTCTTCAAGCTAGGCCGTTTTTGCTTCGGCCTCCGCCACAGCCTCCCTGGTACTTCGCCTAAGTTCCATGACCCTTCTATGTGTAACTTGGTTTTTCTGGATGGCCTGCAAAGAAGTATCATTAGCCGAACTGAAAGTTGGGAAAAATTACAAGGAAAGAAGAAGGCTATTTACCAAGATCATGGACTTGGTTGAAGACCGAATGGACTTCAGTTCGGTGTTGAGCTGCTTGTAGTGGTGCTCCATGTCTTTTGGAAGGCACACACTTTTGGCTAGATTAAAAGCCATTAAGTGGTCCTTCTCTGAGACCACCGAATCAGACGCGGTGATATCTCGGTCGTTGAAGGTCAGTTCAGGAACCCATTTGGAGGAGGAGGCAGTTCGGTCTAATTGCTCCGGTTGGGGGCCTAGTTGAATGTTTGGAGGACAACTTGGTGGCAGGATGGACTCATCTTCGTCCGCAAGACGTGGCTCGGTTTGGTTAGTCCGGGCACGCTTGCTCGGACGAGATGTGGAGGGCCGCTAAGACGGAAGTGCTACCACGGTTTGAGTGGCCTGTCCGGCTGGTGGTACGTCAGCAGGATTGGTCTCGGTTAGCAGGGCCTTCAGTCTGTTTCTTTTGGCCATTTCTTGTTCGGCAGTAAGTGGCACGAGGTTGACCTGGGGCAAGGAAGGGTCCGGCTCTGGTTCGTCTTCAAGGAGGAAGTCGGTCACCCTTGCTTTTCGGCGACCGGAGTAGCGGTAGGTCGGTTCGAAGTTTAGAAGCTTTGCCCAACTTCTCTCCTTTACTCTTAGTGCGGCGCGCAAGAGACCGAGGTTGGGGTAGCCGTAGTTTGAGAGGAGATGGGCTCTATCTGCGAAGAGAAAATAAGTGTTAGTTCGGTCCAGAGTGGAAAGCCAAAATAAAGAAAGAAAAAAAAAAGGGTGAAATGCAACCGAGGTATGTATACCGGGCTCTCCTTTTTTCCAGTTTATTCTTCGGCCAGGAATCTGGGCTTGAAGATCTTCAAAATTCCCAGAGACCCAAAAGAAGTCATCGTCGTTTAGGTCTTTGTCCGGTGTGTGTTTTATTATTTTCTCTCGGCCACGGCGTACTCTCAAATAATAACACCAGCCTTCGTTTTTTGATCCTATGGAGTATTGGTGAAGTATCTCGGCCAAACCTAGGTTGAGACCGGTTTGATGGTTCAGTGCGGCTATACCCATTATTATTCGATATGTATTGGTGGACAGCTGGGTGGCGCATAGTCTGGTTTGTCTTAAGAATTCACATATTAAGGGTTGGACTGGGAATCTGAGTCCGGTTTCAATTATTGATTGGAGGGTAAAGGGGACAAAGCCTTCGTTGTCCCAAGGATCTACATCTTGTTCGGCTAGGGTGAGGTTTACATCGGTTGGAATGTTGTATTCTCTTCTAAATTCGGCTAGGCCTCCAGGGGTTTCTACTAGGAACCTATATTTCCCCATTTATGGTATAAGTTACGAATAAATTATCTCGGCTGAGAAGATGTGCTCAAAAGCTCGGTTGAGCGCACAGAAGGAGTGCCTGGGCAACCTAAGTCTGCAAAGTGGAAAAATAAGGTGTTAAGCACAGATCATTGACCGTGCTACAAAAATAAAGCAAGAAAAGGAAGTCTTACTTCGGTTAAGTAGGGTGCTACAGGATCTACCTCGGTTTTAGGAAATTGCTTGTTATCTCGGCTCGACTGTATGATTGGTTATATCGGTTCCGCCTATGGGTTTTTGTTACTCCGGTTAGGCTCCAAGGGGGCAGCTTTCTGAGTCCGGTTTAGAACTTAGAAAGCTGGCTTAGCCCTAAAAGCTTAGTCCGGTTGTGGTCCTAGACTTCCAGTTTGGTGCGTTTTTGTTTGGTGCGTTATCATCGCATGGATCAAAAGATAAATAATATTTTTTCATCATATAGACAAACACACATATATACAATACAATATATAAATTATATATATACACAAAAAAAAAAAATCAAATATCATAGAAACAATCTCTAATAGGATGAAATATTTTGGTAGAAAATAAAAAGAGAATGCAAGATAAGAAAAGAATGAGATATATATTTTTTTTATATTAAGAGGTCATTTTATTTATTGTCATGACCCAACCCCCGCCTCAAGGGATTAGAGAGGTGATCGGCCAATAATCTAAGATTACCAAAGGAATGCTTAACCATTATAGTCTAATGTGAATTAGGCTCTAATTCCCTATCCAATTACTTAATTTTATTTAGTATAAACTACTGATTCAAACAGGTTCAATTCATATCTTAACCATATATGTTCACAATAACACATTGCAATTCACACCTAGCACATAATAGCACCTAACACATAATCAATGCAAATTATATAATTAACTTAATTAATCAAGGAGGTGGTTGTTACATTTACGAAATAAGATATATATATATATATTTAGAAGTGCTATATATGGCAAACATAATTTTTCTCAGAAATAGAGGGGCCATGGCCCTCCATAATCTTCTCCTAATTTCATCTCTGTTTGAATAGAATACTTACTTGATTATCGGCAAGTCAAAGAATATTATATACATATAAGAAAATTTTTGGGTGTGTATTGCACACCATATGCAACTTCTATATAAATTTACATAAATTTTCATGAATTTACATAAGTGGTCTTACAAAAATGCATAAATTCAATACAAATTCGCGTAATCACATAAGTTTTCATAAACTTATACAAATTTATGTTCAATTTATATATTTTTGTGTGATCACTTTTGCAAATTCTTAAAAATTTACATAATTTTATATAGAAATACATACGATAGAGCATTTCCCATATAAAGAAAAATATAACCAATGAGAGAAAAGAAAGGTACCACATGACACCTACTCTATCTGCACTCAAAAAATTCTCATATTTCTATACGAGTAATGCTAGAGATCAAAAATATCATGAAAATGATCATGAAAGATTCTCCACTGTTAGATTACACATACAATAAAACCCCACACATTAATCAAAAGATAAAAAATTTTCATGAAATATTTCATAATATTTTTTTTATGATCTCTAATATTATTCTTTCTATACATTCAAATGTTGTGCATGATTCAATGCCTTGAATTATTGGTGGTTGCAGCTACTACAACATGTCAAACTAATTGCTTATTAAAGTATAGACATGAATAAAATGTTATTTCCAACCGACGCTAGAAATTTAGTAACCATGACTCCCACCTAACATCTTACTTTTTTTGCAATCCCAACTCCGATCTACCACTAGGCAACAAATTCATAAATTCCTATATTTATTGTATTATAATGCTAAGTATGGTTAATTAATTTGAATGAATTGTGGACCGAAAATTAATAAAGACACTGATAATTCAAAGGCCCCCTAGCTTTTTGTTGTGGCTTTGGTTGATAGGTACGTCATATATAGCTATTAATAACTAGTCCTTTTTTTTTGTTAATTAATGAAAGATAGTAATGAAATTTTGAACTTTTTTCCAAGCTCATGTTTTGCTTTTGGACCACACCACTCGTCCCAGTCTTTCACCATCCCGAAACTTCCCTAGTTGTACCTTCCATATGTATTTACCAATAATATATATATATAGAATTTTAATACAGAATGATATAATTGTTTGTGATCTCTTTATTTTTAATTAAAATGCCAACTATTATTGACACATCATGTTAATATTTTTCATACAAAGTTTGTGTTTGTAAATTGTTTCACATACCTCCTTTTTCTTCTTCATCATCTTTGCTTGTGGAATCTATTTTGAAGATTGGAATCACACAACGTCCAGAGTAAGCAACATGGATACTTCATCATCAATCTCTAACCATGTCTCTTTCAAAGGAGCAATTATTAGTAGTTAATTAAGTTTGAGATCCAATTAAAAAAGTTTTAGTTCGTTTTTGTCTTTAGTTCTTTTCTTTTTAAAATTGTCTCAAATATTTTTACTTTCCATATCCATCTAATGTACAAAGAACTATAAATTTTTTTTAATCTTTAAAAAGTTAACTTAAAAAATTGAAAAACTAATCATTTTTTACATTATTTGGACTTTAATGCTCATTTTTTTTTTTTGACAATTTATTTTTTATTTTACTTCACTAGTCCGTATAGTCAAGTAGAATCTGAAAGTGTTAAAGTTAAAAAAATAAATTAATAAAAATCACTAAAGACAAAAAAGATAAACAAAAAAAATAAAAAAAATCACTTAAAAAGTTAAAACGCCAAAGTTACAAACAATGGCGAAGCACACATAAGTAGAGGAATAAAATATGAACGGTTCGGATTATTAAAATTGGGCCTAAAAGTAGACCCGAAGGCCTGCAAGGACGGGCGCAAGTACAAAGCTGCAAGGAGAGAACCTTGGCTCCACAAAATAAACTCTTTTTTCCTTGGCCCAGGGAGACATCAAGATTGACTAGTACCACTATCTTCATTTGCACAAAATAGGCCTCTCACATGCTAAGAAATTAGAGAAATGTATTGCAAGCTATGTGATTTGGGAGATTGTTTGAGAGCTCTTTAAAAAAAAACTTTGATATTTTATTGGGAAATTAAAACCAAGCTAAACAAGATCCAAGACAACAATACAAATCTCAGTTTGGACTTAGCACTACGTTATTGTTGAAAGGTTGAAATTCATAATTATTGTTTTAAATCTTGCTATGAGCGTAGCTATTGAAAATTAGTGGGGCATTGGGAGCACACTATCCAATTGGAAATCCGAACTGGATACGACGTTTCCTTTTACCTTCAGTCCATTGTTTGGACTCGAAGGTTCAGTTTGGTCTAGTAGTTGCTCATTTTGGGTTTCATCTGTTAATCTGAGTACATCATTTTTTGGTATATTTTGTATAGATTATTTATGTAAAAAAAATTAAGCTGATCAAATATTAGTAATCACATGTTTGTATCATATTTGTTCTTAAAAAATAAATAATAAATAATAAATAGAATTTAACAAATTTTCCGTCCATACTTTTAAATCAGATGTAGTCTGAACATGTTAATTTTTTTCGTGGACTTGAAATGTATTAAAATTTGAATGATTCGGATCAACAAATGAGATCCAAAATGAACTCCAAATGAGCCAAACTCAAAAGATGTATATACTCGTACAGACAAATCAATTGAGCAAGAAAATTATAGGAAAATGTTTGGGATCCCCTTTTGGGAGACCCCCATCACCCCCACAGTGATGTGGACCGATGATGTGTTTGTATTGTTTTTTTTTTTTTTTTTTCTTTCTCTTTCTTACTTGGGCCAATACAAGTGAGTGGGGGTTATGAGGGTGATATTTTGTGAGGGTCTGATCATTATTGAAAATTATATGGTGTGACCTTGGGAGAAGTTTATATGGTGTTTTAATTTCTTTTTATTTTTTATTAATCAAAATAGGGAAATTTATCATTTTTATGTTGATTTTTAAAATTAAAAAAATTACACAATATAAATGACGTGAAGATTTACTTTAAAACTATTGAATAGAGTAGTACTAGAGACTCATAAATTAGATTCTTGAATTTATTTACATTGACGTGATAAGAGAGATAAATTTCACATAATTGAGTAACTAACAAATCAAAAATTAACATGAATCATACCACATCATTGTACACCAAATTAGAGAGATTTTTTTGTGAGTCTTAAATATTTTTTCTACTAAATAATATATGTGCTCTAATTGAGCATGGTCTGTATATAGTGACACTCTTAAAATAATGTCATACTTTTGCTTGTTTTAAAAAGTAGGTTAAAATTTTATTTTATTTTTTTTTTAAATGTATAAAAAAATAAAAAGATAATGTGATCTAAAAAAATTAAAAAATTAAATAAAACTAATTTTAACCTAATTATCAAAACGGGAAATGCGTCCGACTCCCAGTAAATGTTACTGGGGTGACCCCCAGTGCTACGTGGCACTGTAGGATTGGAGGAAAAAAAAAATTGAAAACTGGCCAGTGGGGGCGCCCCACGTCATTGGGGGTCGACCCCTACTGGGGGTGTGTAGCAGGATTCGAAAAAAAAAAAAAGGGGATATGTTTTGATAAGAATCCTGCTACACACCCCCAGTAGGGGTCGACCCCCAGTGACGTGGCCAGTTTTCTGTTTGTGTTTTTTTTTTTTTTTTTTTCATCCCACAGTGCCACGTGGGGGGGGTGTTCACCCCAGTAACATTCACCGGGGGTCGGACGCATTTCCCTTTTTTTTCTGTTCAAAAAAATATTTGAGGTTCACCTTTCTGCGTATGAAATGATGAATTTGTAGTACTTTTAGACTTTAAAAGAATAAATAGCCACCAACTATTTTTGAAAATTGCTTGCAACAATCCTTCTGTTTTGACAGTTTTTTTTTTATTTATTAATTTGCCCATTCAACCCTTTTTCATTACATTTTTGTTCCCAAAACACTCTCTCGAGCCCACCCAGACTGCAAAAAGCAAAACCCCACCTCTCTATAAACAAACCAACTCGGCCGAGTTTCTGACTGAGTCACTCACTCACAACCCGAGCTTGTGAAATACAGCAAAGCTACTGGTGCATGACGGACAAGTGTCACCTTCTCCTCACCAAAACACATCTAAAAGTGATCTAACTTTTTTTATATTTTTCTTTGGGTAATGATATAAATATAAATATAAATTTTATACAAAATTTTCATACAAAAAAAGTGATATTTCTTTTCAGTTCGGGACATTTACCTGACAGTGGTGTCAGTGGAAAATATTTACAAATTAATAAAAAAAAATTATAATATTAATTATTAATTTTTGTAATATTTTTTTATCTTTTGAAAAATATGTTTCACTGACTCCATGTAAGTGTAATTCTCCTTTTTCCACTTTTAATTAAGACTCTATTTGAGAATATATTTTTTTTAATGATCTTTTAATTTTTTAGTTAAAATATGAGATATTTACATATATGTTTAAAATATTTTTTAAATTTTTTATAGAAAGATATGTAAAAAGTAAGTAAGTGAAAATGAGATTATTTTTCAATGTTAAGCACTTTATATTATGATTTATAACTTTAATATTGCCACTTCCACCATTAAAGTTTTTTTTTTAAATTCTATTTATTAATTATTTCACCTTTTTTTTTTTCTTTTTTCTTTTTTTCTGTTTGTTTTTCCTGGGTGCTCTATCCCTTCCTACCACCTTGACTTTTCTCTCTCCGTGGAGTCCGGACAAAGACTCCAAGTCTTCAACTAGGGAAGAAGTTATTCTATGTCTTTGGGTATTGATCGCCCATTTTTTTTTTGGTGACATACGTAATGGTTGAATAAGTTAAGATTATTGAATTAATTTAATTTTTTTAAAATAAAATATATAACATATTCGATAAAATAAATTATTAAAACAAGATCAGTAATAAATCCAACTAATTCAAACAATGCCCTCAAATTCAGGTGAATGACTAGAAGGGCTCCAGGCCCATACAAAAATAACTACACTGGAGAATTTTTACCTGAAAACGTGCAACATACGCCATCTCTGTATTTTTCTAACCCACTTTTTGATTAAACACACACACACTCTCTCTCTCTCTCTCTCTCTCTCTCTCTCTCTCTCTCTCTCTCTCTCTCTCTCTCTCTCACTTAAAAACAAATGAAATTATTGTAAATTGTATCAATTTTGTTTATTTATTTTCTATCATTTCTCTTGAAAGGCTCCTTAAGTTAAGTCCTGACTTCAACTAGGGAGATGTTATTCTATATTTTTTTTTACGGTATTGTTCCAAGATTAAAATGATCACATCAAATTCATTTAATTATAGAAACTTACATGTGACTTTAATAAGATGAATTAATAAGGGTGTTTGACAAAGGCTTTCATCAATTTTTTAGATTGAAATTTATAAAATGATAAAATAGATTAAAATAGTTAATAAGACAAAATATAACATTAAATCCATAGTCATTTCATTTTATATTTTTACAAACATCACATTTACGAAAAAATCTAACTATTTTTTTAAACACAAAAACATTAACCTATTAAAACAACTAAAAATTAAAATAATCAACTAAAATAATAACATTTCAAACATCCACAAATGTCACAATAATTTTTCCTTATAATAGGGCCATTTCTACACTCACCCACTCTCTGACATATTAATTTTTCCCCTCTCTCCTCACTCTCTCTGTCTACCCTCTGTCTCTATCTCCTCGCTTCTCACAAACATGGCTGCTCCAAAACCCAACGAACTCCTCTACACCCTCATCTTCCTCTCCATAATTCTCAATTTTCCGGCAACCACTATCTCCCAAGAGTGCCCATACCCATGTTATCCGCCACCAACAGGCACCGTAAACAACCCAACGCCGCCGTCAACCATCGAGACTCCTCCCTCCCAAACAGCGTCATACCCACCTCCACCTGCCTTTTTTTACCCTCCACCAAGTGGTTATTTACCATTCTCACCACCCTTTATTGGCAACGCCCCTCCACCTCCTGACCCTATTGTGCCATGGTTTCCATACTACTACAGAAAGCCTCCTTATCAGTCTGATCAATCATCATCGTCCACTGCTCTTCAAGGGTCAACGGTCATGATTTCCATAGCCTATTTTTTTGGTTTTCTTGGGTTTTTTCTTACTTTGTAGATTTTGATGTAGCTAAGGTGTTATATGGGTATGTGAAAGTATGGTTAGGAATTACAGATGAATGTTAAAATTATGGTCAGAAGTTATGGAGAAAGAGGGTTTTTTTTTTTAATTTATTTATTTGTAAGGGTCCTTTGGGAAGTGGGTTATAACTTCTCAGATTATAACTCACTTTTCTCTCTCACAAAAAGTTGATTATAATCATCTTCATCTCACTTTCCTCTCTTACAAAAAGTTGATTATAATCATCTTCTCAAGATAACCCTAAGACGATGATGGTAGCTCCAAGAATCTGACTTTTTTGTTCGGTATGAATAGCTTTTTCCCTTTGGCTTTGCTTTTGATTATTTGAATTTTCAAATCATTTTGATTACATCGCCTGTGTTTGGATGAGTATGGGATGGATCACTCTGGAATTTGAAAGTTTTGGATTCCATGCCTTTCTATTCTTTTATTTAATTTTATACTGTTTGTTTGGGTTATGAATTTAGATTAAAAAAAAATTATGTTTTATTCACTTTTGTGTCACTTTTTATCCCCTTTTTTATATATAAATTTATAATTCGAATGCAATTTTAATATTTTGAAATGTTTTAATTACATCACCTGTTTGAATGATTCTATGTACTGTTTTGTGGCCTGCCATTTTGTTTCATATGATCCTATAGGATGATTTCAATATTTAATTTTAATTGCATATTTAATTCATATACTTTGTTTCATGCCTATTAATCTTAAGTCATCGATTTCTTGCTGTTATAATTTTGGTGGGACTGGGATGAGAAGCTCTTATGATATAAAGGTTTCTATACCCTGATTGTTCTCTCCTATACTTACTTCATTCAGAAAAAATAATGCTTAGAAATTATTAGAGATTGGGTAATTTTAATTTTCTTCTGTATTAGTTGATAAGCAAAAATTCAGTGATTAACATCAAGAGAATGACCATGTTTACTATTTAAAATGTATGGCAAAAAACTGGACAAGGTGATGATGATGGCATATTTACTTATTAGAGTATGCTATTTCAAAAAAATGTAATATGTTATTGATTTTTTATTATCATTTTATATTACTGTTTATATAAGTCATCATGATTGATTATTTTATTTAGAAATAATTATTAGAGAATCAAAAAAAGTAAATAATATCATGTTATGTATCATATAAAAAATAAATATATAAAGGGTTGGGAATACTCTGTTTTTTGTGGTTCAAAAGGAGGGAATGATCCTCTTAATGTTATTGTTGTGTAGGGATTTTGCTTAGTTCTTTTTTGCATTTATTAATGAAAATTGTACATTGAATTTTTATTTTTATTTTTTTTTATTTTATTGAAACATTGAAAGCATTAAACTATTAGATATTGCTCTGATATAGCCATAAGTCAGAATTGCTCTCCAATAGCTATATTCATTTTTTTTGTTTATTAATTTTTTTTATAATCTACCGCATGTATGAGGTGATAAAATTGATCTGGTAGACTAGCCACTGCCTTCATTTTTCTTTTTTCTTTTTCTTAAATATATGATAATAACCAATGGCATATTTGTTTAGACAGATGAGATAAGGACTATAATGTAATGGACTATTAATCTTAAAATAAGTAATTTTTAGATTATTTAGTTAAAAATAATATGTATTTATTTGTATAGGCATTTGTTTTGGCTTTAAATGGACGGTGGGTTTGATCTTTTGAAATTAGTTTGGTTTGTGTAAGATGGTCCGAACACTCGGTTATCTTTAAAAAAAAAAAACACTTTATTGTAATTTTCCCAAGTTTATATATATATATATATTGTTTGATTTGGTGAAAATTATTGTATATATATATATGTTTTTGTTCAGTATATGATGGAAAGCAAAAATTAATAAAAAAAATTTGGATGGTCAAGAAAAAATAAATGATTGGAGGAAAATTATTTTTCAGTTTTTAAATGTGAATAATATTTTTCAATCATAATAATGAGACATACAAGAGTTTTATTAGTTTCATTGCCATCACTAATAGATAGATGATCACTCAACTTGTAACAAGTGCCTATTAAGGAAATATAAAAGCAAATATTAATGCCAAAGCTCTTAATTTTTTAAAGACGTAATAAAATAAGTCTCATTTTAATTTTTCTTTTTTGTTTTGAACACCACAAAAATAGAGATATATATATATATTAAGTAGGAAAGTTATTTACAATTCCGGCACTTCCATTCTCCTACCTCCATGATCCATCCGCAACAAATTTGAAATCCTAAAACTCCACATCATGAGGAATAGAATTTAGTGTTGGGGAAAACTACTCACATTATATAATTTCACATTGCGTATCGCAAAATTAAGAGATGAACAAAACAAACCTTCTATTCCAGAAAATATAACATGCTGAATAAAATATAGATACAATATAAAATGGTTAAAGGAAGCAAATCGAAGCCTGTGTGATATCGCAGTCTCCTTAAAATAGATTCGCCGCCTCACTGTTGGGTGCTGGAGGTACGCCGGCGTCTACTTCCCAGGATACGACGGTTTTTACCAGCTACAACAGAAGCACCTTCTGATTAGCTTAGCGAACGGACAACGGGAGCACTCTCTCTCAGGAAGAAAATTATAGGAGAAGTAGACTGACAGTGTATGGATGCCAAGAAAAAGTCTATATCTCTTTTCAAGGAATAGGGCCTCCTTTTATACACCATGGGGGAGAGGGAAGGAGCCTCTAGCCATCAAGGTTGGCAACTAATGCTAACTAATGCTAGCAAAACTGCCCAATCAATTTTGTAAAACTGATGAGCCTTAAATGTGTGAGTTATATACACATTTATGAGGCAATTTCTCATTCAACCATTTTTTTCCAACAATCCCCCACATGAATAAAAATTGACCGAATACAGCAAACACTCAACGTTTATCAACAAAGACTCGGAAAGAGAGAGAGTACACAGACTAACCCTGCATCAGAAAAGGTAGCTGTTGGCCTTGAACCTTTCGTAGTGAAAGCCTATCGGATTTACTGGCTGACCAGTGAACGTGATGTCTTGAACTGTTCTGCCGTTTATGTAAATCGAGACAATAGACCTCACACAGGAGTTAGTCCAACCATTGTTCTTGTTCTCACTGGTGTGTCTGGTATGACCCTGGAACACTAGCCTAGTTCTGTGAATGTTTTTAAAGAATTCGACCTTGGCAATTCTTAAAGAAGCGGCCCCACTTCGCACTCACATAGGTGACCTAGATACGGTATTTCATTATACCACATCACTAAGGTCATTAAAAGCATTAGCTTAATCTTCCACCCCCACAGGGCATCACTATATAAAGGAATGGGTAAGAGGATTTACCTCTTCAGTGACTCACCCGTTACCCGAAGTTTGGTTGTCCCTTTGAACCTAGATCTTGGGATCTCCAGTCAACTAGGTTGGGTTTTCCGTTCCGGTAACCTTTACTAAAAGCCTTAACCCCATTCCTCTTGACGACTTTTCTACTAACTCTCGAGTTAACCCTTTGGTTAGCGGATCCGCAATGTTGTCCTTAGACTTGACATAGTCTAGAGAGACAACTCCATTTGAGAGTGGTTGTCGTATGGAATTATGTCTACGACGGATATGTCTAGACTTTCCATTATACATATTACTCTGTGCCTGACCAATCGCTGATTGGCTATCGCAATGAATACTGATAGCTGGCACAGGTTTCGGCCAACGTGAAATATCCTCAACAAACTGGCGAAGCCATTCAGCTTCTTCAGTTGCTTTATCTAAAGCAATAAACTCAGATTCCATCGTTGATCTCGAGATACACGTTTGCTTGGCAGATTTCCAAGACACGGCTACCCCTCCGAGGGTAAACACATAACCACTAGTGGATTTGGAATCTTTTATATCAGATATCCAATTTGCGTCACTATACCCTTCTAGTACCGCTGGGTATCTGGTATAATGCAGCCCATAATCCAAGGTGTAACGGATATACCCCAACACCCGCATAATGCCCTTCCAATGAGTAGCATTAAGATTACTCGTGTATCTACTCAGCCTACTAACAGTGTAGGCGATATCCGGCCTTGTACAACTCATCAGATACATCAAACTCCCAATGACCCAAGAATATTCTAGTTGAGAGACACTCTCACCAATATTCTTGGTCAAATATAGACTTAAGTCTACCGGTGTCCTAAACATACTTGTATCTGACTTTTCAAATTTCTCAAGTATCTTATTAACATAATGAGCTTGAGAAAGTACAATACCACCAGATGTTCTGGTAATCTTAACACCCAGAATGACATCTGCAAGGCCCATATCCTTCATGTCAAACTTAGAGTTTAACAATCTTTTGGTAGCTTTAATCATTTCATCATTGCTACCAACAATGAGTATGTCATCAACGTATAGACATAAAATGACATAACCTTTGTCAGTGTCTTTAACATATATGCACTTATCACACTCATTGATTCGAAACCCATTTGACAACATAGCATTGTCAAACTTCTCATGCCATTGTTTGGGAGCTTGCTTCAAACCATACAATGACTTGACAAGCTTACAGACTTTCTTACTTTGTCCTGGAGCTGAAAACCCCTCAGGTTGCTCCATGTAGATTTCTTCATCTAAATCTCCATTTAAGAAAGCTGTCTTTACATCCATCTAATGTATTTCTAAACCACGTAAAGCTGCTATTGCAATCACCATGCGAATGGATGTAATCCTTGTCACAGGTGAATACGTATCAAAGTAATCCAGGCCTTCTCGCTGTCTGTATCCTTTGATAACTAGCCGAGCTTTATATTTGTTAATTGACCCATCCGCTTTCATCTTTCTTCGAAAGATCCACTTACTCCCCAAGGCCTTACTGCTTGGGGATAGATCAACCAACTCCCAAGTATGGTTTTGTAAGATGGAGTCAATCTCACTCTTAATTGCTTCTTTCCATAAAGGACTTTCAGGTGAAGTCACAGCTTCATGGAACGTTCGAGGTTCTCCCTCTAACATATAAGTCAAGAAGTCTGGACCAAAGGACTTTGTGGTTCTAGCCCTTTTACTCCTTCTTGGCTCATCTACTTCATCAGCTTGATCATCTACTTGATCAGCTATTTGATCAGCTGTTTGATCATCCATGTGATCATCTATGTGATCGTCTTCGTGATCATCTATGTGATCATTATCATCATCAACATCTTCTATTTCTTTCATGGAACTCGGAACCCTGTCTTGGGGACGACACGGAAATACATCTTCAAAGAAAGATGCACTTCTAGATTCCATGATAGTATTCTTGTGTATATCTGAAATATCAGACTTGTGCACAAGAAATCTATATGCACTACTATTTTGTGCATAACCAATGAATATACAGTCCACAGTTTTCGGACCTATCGTAACCCGCTTGGGTGTAGGTATCGCCACTTTTGGAAGACACCCCCACATTCGTAAGTATTTATATGAAGGCTTGTGACCTTTCCACAACTCATATGGAGTCTTGTCCACTTTCTTCCGTGGTATTCTATTAAGAATATAATTCGCGGAGAGAATTGCTGCCCCCCATAAGTTCTGTGGCAACCCAGAACTTATCAACATTGCATTCATCATCTCTTTCAGCGTCCTGTTCTTCCACTCAGCAACACCATTTGACTGAGGCGAATAAAGTGCTGTGGTTTGGTGAATAATCCCAAATTGAGCACAAGTCTCGGCAAACGGGGATTCATACTCACCACCACGATCACTTCTCAATGCCTTGATTTTCCGGCTTAATTGATTCTCAACTTCATTCTTAAAAAGAATAAATTTATCAATAGTCTCATCTTTGCTTTTAAACAAATACATATAACAGTATTTAGTGCAATCATCAACAAAAGTAATGAAGTACTTGTTGCCACCACGTGATTGTACAACTTTCAAGTCACACACATCACTATGCACTAAACCCAAAGGCTGGGTACTTCTTTCAATAGAATGAAAAGAAAACCTTGTCAATTTTGCTTCTACACAAGTTTCACACTTGTGTTGTGGATTAATCTTGAAAGATGGTATGTGATCTAACTTGATTAATCTACGTAAAGAGTCAAAATTTACATGACCCAATCTACCATGGCATAAATTAGGGGACTCAAGCATATAAGCAGAAGAAGAAGCTTTCTCATTAATCTTAGGGATAAGTGTCATTACATTCAATTTAAACATACCACCTGACATATATCCCTTCCCCACATAAACCCCGCCCTTGGTCAACACGACCTTGTCTGATTCAAACACCATGCGGAAGCCATGCTTGCTTAGGAGAGACCCCGAGACAAGGTTCTTACGAATGTCCAGCACATAAAGGACATCATTCAAAGTCAGTTCTTTTCCTGAAGTCATCTTCAGGATCACTTTGCCTTTACCCTCAACAACTGAGGTTGCAGAGTTTCCCATAAACAACTTCTCCCCGTTTGAAACCGGTTCGAAAGTTATGAACATTCTCTTCTCTGCACAAATATGGCGAGTGGCCCCAGTGTCCACCCACCACTCCCTCGGGTTTGACCCCACCATGTTCACTTCTGACACGACGGCTGACAGATGCATGTCGTCCACATCATGTGACAATTCTTCCATTTCATCCATATGTGCCCGGTTTTTGTGTTGCGGAGGGTTTTTCCTGTAGGGCTTCTTCTTCAGACAATCAACTGCCCGATGCCCGTCACTTCCACAGTTGAAACATTTGCCATTAAACCTAAAAGTAGGCTCCTTTGGCTTGTAGGCTGGCCTTTTGGAGATTCCTCCTCTACCCCCCAACTTTGAGCTTTTGCCTGTCGGTGGTTTTTTCCTTGCCCCGAGGACTCGCCATGCTCAACCATGTTGACTTTGACAGTGGAGGTACTCCCTCCTTTCTTCCTATTGTCCTCTTCAATCCGGAGCCTGACAACGAGCTCTTCGACTGTCATCTCCTTTCGTTTGTGCTTCAAGTAGTTCTTGAAGTCTTTCCAGCCGTTAGGGACCTTCTCAATCAAAGCAGCTGCCTGGAATGACTCACTTAGGACCATCCCTTCTGGATGTATCTCGTGCAGAATCACTTGGAACTCTTGGACTTGACACATGACAGTTTTGGAGTCCACCATCTTGAAGTCCAGGAACCGGCCGACGATAAATTTCTTTACCCCAGCATCCTCGGTCTTGTACTTTTTGTCCAAGGCATCCCACAACTCCTTAGCCGATTTCTTGGCATAGAACACGTTGAAAAGCGAGTCCGCCAAGCCGTTCAGAATGTAATTCCGGCATAAGAAGTCTGCTTGTTTCCAAGCGTCCAGAGCCATGAGCTTTTGTTTATCTTGCTCATTCTCCTCTACGGCTGGTACATCTTCACTCAGAAACCTCGCAAGGCTTAGAGTAGTCAAATAAAACAGCATCTTCTGCTGCCATCTCTTGAAATTCACTCCCGTGAACTTCTCCGGGCGCTCGTGATGACTGAGCGGTCCTCCCGGAACAGCCGGAGTAACAACAGGAGGATTGACCACAAAGGTCACAGTAGGGGTTGGCAAGCCAGTCGCCCTGGGATTCGGATCCCCACCAACATTAGCAGCAGCAGCAGCATCAGAGACAGTTGCCATTTCTGAAAAATTACAGCAGAATTTCCACTATTCTGTATTTCCAAAAATCAAACTTAACACTAGAAAATCCCACAATTGGAAATTTAATTCAAAACTAGTCTCACCATGCAACCTAGAATCGAACATGGTCAGGAAAGTTTCCAGGAAGACTGGAGGGGTCACACCGGTCCCACTTAAAACCCAGTTAACCTTAGACAAAAATTTCAAGAGCATGTTGACTCCTAGTTCATGGGAAACAACTTTAAGAATTAAATTTTCCAAGGGATGAACTAGGTTAAACACACCAAGTTCCAAACTGTACAAGCAATTACAATTGCATCACATTATAAGCAATTACAACAAAATTGCTACAATAATTACAAGCAAATAAAACTTGTTTTACATATTTAGTCCAAATTAATCCTTTTTCCCATTCCCATAGGTATTTCTGCAATAAAGAGTTAGCAGCAAAATACAACAAAACCTCCCTCAGCTTTTCTTTATTTTTGGCAAAGTAGTGATTGAAGGGGAGGGTACTAGCAAAAAAAATAATAAATAATTGTAAGTAAAGATTAAAACCAACCCTTAAGTTACACATCTAGAATCTAGACTAAAAAAAACTGTAAAAAATTAATTACATAATAAACATGTAATTAACTATACATGTTACAAACCCAAAATTAAATATAATTAAACCATATTTTAAATTGGTAAAGGTTACATATGAACTTATGGTACACTAAACATGTAATTAATTGAGGCAAGTTACAAACATTTTATAACTCCTAAACACTTAAATCACATTACTAGGCAAGAATTGCAAATGACATGATTAACATGCAAATAATTCTAGAGAAATTAACATGAATTTAAATATAGGCAAGTTATAAACTTTACAAATCCACACCTAAATTAAAAATTAATAGGTACAAGTTACATGTAAATTTACTACCTAATAAACATGCTAGAAATGTAAATTACACTAAAAATTAAACCCGAATGAACATGTAATTTATATTGTAAACTAGAAGCATGTGAACTAGAAGCATGTAAATCTAGAAATACAAGGCATGAATCGGTACACCATAAATTAATTAGAAAATATAGTGAATTAACGTTGCACCAATGGAACTCTTCTTTCCTATTGATAACAGTGGCCTATTCCATGCTATGGGAAGACCAAACAGTAGCATACACAAAATGGCAAAATCAAAAGCTTAACCCTGTGTACATGCATCTAATAAACCAATTAACTCGCTAGCACTACCAATGGCCAATTACATGCAAAATTATTACACACACCTATGAATCTATTAATTTAATTTTATGATAAACGTCGAATCTATTTTAAGCTTGTTGGGAAAAACTACTCACATTACATAATTTCACATTGCATATCGCAAAATTAGGAGATGAACAAAACAAACCTTCTATTCCAGAAAATATAACATGCTGAATAAAATATAGATACAATATAAAATGGTTAAAGGAAGCAAACCGAAACCTGTGTGATACCACAGTCTCCTTAAAATAGATTCGCCGCCTCACCGTTGGGTGTTAGAGGTACGCCGGCGTCTACTTCCCAAGATACGACGGTTTTTACCAGCTACAACAGAAGCACCTTCTGATTAGCTTAGCGAACGGACAACGGCAGCACTCTCTCTCAGGAAGAAAATTATAGGAGAAGTAGACTGACAGTGTATGGATGCCAAGAAAAAGTCTATATCTCTTTTCAAGGAATAAGGCCTCCTTTTATACACCATGGGGGAGAGGGGAGGAGCCTCTAGCCATCAAGGCTGGCAACTAATGCTAACTAATGCTAGCAAAACTGCCCAATCAATTTTGTAAAACTGATGAGCCTTAAATGTGTGAGTTATATACACATTTATGAGGCAATTTCTCATTCAACCATTTTTCTCCAACATTTAGCAGAATACATGAATGATTTAAATGGGATTATGAGGCACTCAAGATTGAGTCCAGTGAGATATTACTCTCTTTAGATTCTTGTATCCCCATCCTCATATCAAAAGAAAAAAAATAAATCTTGTGCGAGAGCATTAGTTTGATGGCAATTTAAGAAAGGGTGGTCAAAAAGTGAAATGTTTCCTTGTTTCCAAATGGCCCACAACAGAGCAACAACCTGTCGAGTAAATTCTTCATCCTTCACCTCTCTTCTTCAGTGATCAATCCATTCATTAATTTAAAACATCAAAACAATATTAAACCACCATCACTGCCACTATCCACACACATACCACAACCATCAGCACCATCATTTTAGAGTCACAATTAAATACATGAAATAATCAGAGCATTACTTTTAAAACAATATATATTACTGTAATTGTTAAGACATTTTTCAAATTAACAAGCAATTATTATTATTATTATTATTATCATTATCAAATTACACCCTTTCTTAAGAAAATTACTTCTCAGTGATACTGTCAACAAATTATTGCAGATTAGTTGAAAATTTCAAGAATTTAATTATTAATTTCTATAAATTTTATCATTGATATTGTGGGGAAGTATTCTATGAATGACGTCACGTGGCCGAAATGGCTCCGAGATGTCGGTTAAGGTGCCACATAGGCGAATCATAATTGCCGAGATGATCGCGGTATTGCCCAGCTTCGGTGCGGTAATACCAGGATTATGGAATATCACGATAAGAGACAAGAGTCCTAGATAGGAGAGAGCTCTTTGTCTAAATAAGAATAAGGCTTTTAAGAAGTTTATCCTTATCTAACTGAGAGTTCAAGATGAGTATTGTGCTTAAGTCCTATAAAGTGAGACTTCTAGGGGACTAAAGCATTGCAGGCTATAAAAGTGAGGCACCCCGTAAGTCTGAGGTATGCTTTAATTTGTGCATTAAGTACTTGTGTGAGATCTTTTGAGAGATTATTTGATTGTCTTGATCGTCAGAGTGCTCCTGGGTGGAAAAACCACCTTGGTATTCTCATTTTCTTGTTGGCAGGTGATTGGCTTAATCTATTTTATCGCGTACTCTCCAACTAAATTTCCTGTTTGATTGTGTGGTCAGAAATCAACATCCTATATATGTAATTATCTGGGATAAATTACAAATACATCTCCTGAAATTTGATTAAAATAGAAATCATCCCCTGTAGTTCTAGAAATTACATTCCACCCCCTGAGGTTTCTAATTTCATAACAAATCTCTCCTTTTATTAATAAATCATCAAGTCAATTAACAATTTTTAATGATATTATAAATATGTTTCAATTAATAATTTAAGTAATTTTATTATTGTATAGGAAAATAATTATGAATTTCTTTTTTTTAGTTAATTTTGATAAATAAAAAAATTTAACAAGAAGATATTTTTAAATTTTTAAACTATTAGAAATAATTTATATTTTAAACAAATCTCAAATATGTATGTGTGATTTACCCAATAATCTTTTGTAACATACACTTGTTCGAAATTTTCCCCCTTTCTAATGGTGTTTACTTGTGGGGATGTCCTCAAAGGTTTGAAAGATTCAACCTGATATCATGTCAACTAAAGAAAAATTAAATGCGACATTATCGTCCAATTTAATATAGAAAATAATTCACAAATAAAAAGTGAGTGAATTATTTAAAACTCTTATTTATAAATATTATGGTACTTTAGTTCTTATTTAATATTTTTTGAACTAATAAATTCTATTTAGTAAAATTACTAATATTATTAATTTTTTTTAATTTTTAAAATTAAGAATATTATCAATTTTGCATAGTAATATTCTAAATAATTGTTTAACTAATTGATGGAAAAAAAATAGAGCACGAGATTAAATATTTTTATCCTTCTACGTATTGGTTTGATTCAACTATCCAATAAAACCGAGAACATTAACAGTTTTTTTCAATTTTAAAACTAATAACACTATCAATTTTTTCTTTTCTTTTTTTTCTTTTTTTTTTTTTCAGTTTTGCACATCAATGTTCCATCATCATACTCCTTTATATACACAAAATTTTCAGTTTTGCAAAAAAAAATAATTAAATTTTTTCAATTTTTTTTTTGCACATAATTTTTTTTTTTTTTAATTTGAAAGTTGATGTTTTAAAGTTTTGAAAATTAAAATATATGTCAAATCATCATGTTCCTTTACAGATAATCATAAATGATGAACAATTATTGTTCGACAGGCAATTCCAACTATTAAAAATTTAATGAGACTTGAAAGTCTAAAAAATCTTAGTTAGAACTTAATGGAGTATAAGTTCATAAATTAAAACTTGTGTGTAAATGTCCCATAAAATTCATATACAAAAAATACTATAAAAATAATATAGTAATAGTATTTTTAAAATTGCAAGTGACTTTACTGAGATTTTTTATTTGAAATAAATCAACGCACATCTGCTAATATATGAAGGGAGGACACATCAAAATCCCAATCAAATAAGGTGTATTACGAGTAAGGATACATAATTTTTATTTGAGAGTTTTAAATGGAACTTTAATAAAGTGAAAGAAAGAACGAGTAGAGAGAGATAAAGAAAGATTTGTTGGCTCCACCATCACATAAATATTTCTTACATCATTAGAATTACAATAAAATTGTCAAATTAAAACTCTTAAACATTATTAATAATAATGACCACGACCATAACCACAACCACGATGGCAGGTGCTTCATCTTAATTTTGACAGCCAAACCTATGCATACCATATTTTTTTGAGGTCTTATGTCATATTCAATAGTAATCACCCTCATTCAACGTCTAGCTGTAGACAACAAAACATGGCTACATTGATGTCTACTATTTTTTGTCATTGCCTTAAATAAATAAGAGCAGTGCTGGATAGCTCTAACCCAGCAGCTCTAATGTCAGTTTTAATGAGCTGGCATGGAGGAAGAAAAAAATAAAAAAATAAAAAACAAAACACAATCCATCACATCAGTAGTGATGAGTCCCGTTGCCAACACACTAGTGCTAGATTTAGAGCTCATTATTTAGAGTTCTAAATCATTTTTGAATAAATAAATAAGAAATTAAGACAACTTGTGTTCAGTATCACAAAAATTATACTCACTATTTAAATAAAGGGAAAATGGATTGTAGCATTGCCTCCATCATCACCAATAGAGACGACACTCTCACGATTAGATGATCACTTAACTTGTTACTGTTGGATCAATCTTCTATGTAATAAAATAACTTGAAATAAATTCAAACAAAATAAATAAATAACATACCGAATTTATTTATCGAACCGAATTAAAATCAAAAGACCAAGTCGAGTGTGTGACACTCTGTCCTTAAGACAGATTCGCCCTGCTACGGTGCTTACGGTTGAGTAGCGTCTATCTCCTAGGATACAATGATCTTCACAAACTTGTAGTAGCACTCCACACAAATTTGTACGACGAACTAGAACCTTGTGTTCTTACTCTCTGAATTTTATTCTAAAACTAAAATGAAGAAAAATGCACACAATAAAATCTGGACAGCAATGAGACAGTTTCAGACTGAATTTCGGATGTCAAGACTGCTGGAATCATGGCAGTATTTATAGGCAAAATTACATAGCCCCGAATAGGTGCTGTAAGGCTGAACAGGTGCAACAAGTATAACGGATACTATTTTTAAATTTCAAACAGATTCATTGCAGTTTATAAAAAACCGAATCTGTTCGTTTGCATCTTTTGGAACAGCTTTACCACACGATTTTGAAAAAAACAACCGTTGGTTTGACCAAGTCAAAGAAACTTAAGGTACTTATTATGTAAACTATTTGAATATATATATATTAAACAAATTAAATAGTTTAATAAATAAAGAAAGAGGTATAAATTTTAGGAAATCACTTAGGAACCCAAAAAATAAATTTAGAATTTAAATTAAATTCCCACAATTACAAATTTTAGGAAACCACTTAGGAACTCAAATTTTGAATTTAGAATTAAATTAAATTATCACAATAATTTTTATTGAAAAAATTCAAATGAATTTTATCTAAAAAATTAATGTTAGATCCGAAAATGACGTCAACTTCTCATTCAGTCATAAATGGTTTTGACGTTCCGTCTTCACCGTGTGACTTGCCATGCGGCAAGGAACACTTCACCTCTTCGGACCAACCCCAAAAGACGTTTGGGACCCACTCAAAAATGGGCTAAAAAATATGCCTATATTAAACCATTTTTCCAACAATCCCCCACATGAATGGAATTTGACGGAGAGAAAATGCAACAACATGATCTAATTACAGAGAGTACAGAAATTGAAAATATTCTGCAAAGAATAAGTAGCTTTTGGCTTTGAACCTTCCCTTGTGAGACACTATCAGATTTACTAGCTAAACAGTGAACATGATGTCTTGAACTGTTCAGCCGTTTGTGTAAACCAAGACAATAGAACCCACACAGTATATTCCCAGACACAGTTTAGTTCTCACTATTGTGTTCATTTTGGCCCTGAACAACCTGGTCTTTTATGAGTGCTCTAGAGAATTGTAGCCCTCCACAAATCTCATAGAACCGGCCCAATTCACACTCACATAGGTGATTCTTATGAAGAGTATCCTGCCATATTCCACTAGGTTTACCTAGATATAAGAATCATTAAAATTTTACTTAACCTCAAACGCTGCAGACATCACTATTTCATCAAAGAAATGGATAGGAGTTAGACTCCCCAGTGATCCTTCTGAGTCATTCACAACTCGGTTGTCCCTTTGAACCTAGATCTTGGGATCTCCAGTCAACTAGGTTGGGTTGCCATTGTGGTAACTCTTATTTAATAGGCTTAAGTCCCATTCCCCTCGATGAATTCTCAACTAACTCTCTTGCTAACCCTTTGGTTAGTGGATCCGCTATGTTGTCTTTAGACTTAACATATTCTATGGAAATAATGCCATTAGAGAGTAGTTGTCTTACGGTGTTATGTCGACGACGAATGTGTCGTGACTTACCGTTATATATATGACTCTGTGCTATACCTATAGCTGATTGACTATCGCAATGTATGCATATAGCAAGCATCGGTTTTGGCCAAATTGGAATATCTTCAAGGAAGTGGCGAAGCCATTCAGCCTTTTCCCCTGCTTTGTCTAAGGCTATGAATTCTGATTCCATAGTAGACCTAGCAATGCAAGTCTGTTTGGAAGATTTCCAAGATACAGCCGCCCCACCAAGAGTAAAGACATACCCACTAGTGGACTTTGAGTCTCTTGTATCCGATATCCAATTTGCATCACAGTATCCTTCAAGTACTGCTGGATATTTAGTATAATTAAGCCCAATGTTACGAGTAAATCGGAGATATCTAAGAACCCTTATAATTGCTTTCCAGTGTTCTACTCCCGGATTACTCGTATATCTACTTAATTTACTTACTGCATAAGTTATATCTGGGCGAGTGCAGTTCATCAAGTACATTAAGCTTCCAATAATTTGGGCATACTCTAATTGAGAAATACTTTCCTGTACATTCTTTGAAAGATACAAATTAACGTCTACAGGAGTTTTAGCAAGATGATCATCATCTTTGCTGAATTTGTCAAGTATTTTCTCAATGTAATGAGATTGTGACAAAGTATAACCTTCTGATGTTTTGGTAATTTTCATACCAAGAATTACATCAGCAATGCCCATGTCTTTCATGTCAAAATGGTTATTCAACATTTTCTTGGTAGTTTTAATTATATCATTATTACTACCTATGATAAGCATATCATCTACATAAAGACATACAATGACATAACCTTTATCTATGTTTTTAATATAAACGCATTTGTCACACTCATTAATTTTAAATTCATTTGATATCATTGCCTTGTCAAATTTCTCATGCCATTGCTTTGGCGCTTGTTTTAAACCATATAATGATTTAACCAATTTACACACTTTCTTTTCTTTCCCTGGAACAGAAAACCCTTCTGATTGTTCCATGTAAATTTCTTCATTTAACTCACCATTTAAGAAAGCGATTTTTACATCCATTTGATGAATTTCTAGATTGTATAGAGATGCAATAGCAATTAACATTCTAATGGATGTTATTCTAGTAACCGGTGAGTATGTGTCAAAATAGTCTAGACCTTCTTTTTGTCTAAATTCTTTGACCACAAGTCTTGCCTTGTATTTGTCAATTGATCCATCCGCTTTCATTTTCCTTTTGAAAATCCACTTGTACCCAAGAGGTTTACAACCTGGTGGCAAGTCCACTAATTCCCAAGTGTGATTTTGCAAGATGGATTCAACTTCACTGTTGATAGCTTCTTTCCATAAAGGAGCTTCAGGACTAGACATAGCCTCTTTAAAAGTTAAAGGCTCATTTTCTAACAAAAATGTTAGGAAATCTGAACCAAAAGATTTTGAGGTTCTAGCACGTTTACTACGCCTAAGTTCACTTTGATCTAACTCTTGCTCTTGATCATGTTCTTGATTATTACTAGTAATAGTATCAAAAGATCTCTTATTATTACTAGTCTCTTGTCCAGTCTTATTTGGAAATACATGTTCAAAGAATGATGCATTCCGAGACTCAATAATAGTATTTACATGCATTTCGGAATGTTCTGATTTATGAATCAAAAACCGATATGCACTACTATTCTTGACATAACCAATGAAAATGCAATCAATGGTCTTAGGACTTATCTTAGTCTTTTTAGGACTAGGAATAGCCACTTTAGCCAAACACCCCCACACTTTTAAGTATTTGTAGGATGGTACTCTTCCACGCCACAATTCATAAGGTGTTTGATTTATTTTCTTTCGGGGTACTTTATTTAAAATATAATTAGCAGAAAGTATTGCTTTCCCTTACAAGTTCTGAGGTAATCCAGAACTAATTAACATGGCATTCATCATTTCTTTTAAAGTCCTATTTTTCCTTTCAGCAATACCATTTTGCTGTGGTGAGTAAGGAGCGGTGGTTTGATGAATTATTCCATGTTCTTTACAAAACTCACCAAAAGGTGATTCATATTCTCCACCTCTATCACTTCTTATTTTCTTGATTTTCTTACCAAGTTGATTTTCAACTTCATTCTTATATTGAATGAAAGTTTCCAAAACTTCATCCTTGGTTCGAATTAAATAAACATAACTATATCTAGTATAGTCATCTATAAAAGTGATAAAATATTTTTCCCACCTCTGGTTTGAATTGATTTAAAATCACAAATGTCACTATGAATTAATTCAAGTGGTTCTGTATTTCTTTCAATGGAATGAAAAGGAGTTTTAGATAATTTTGCCTCAACACAAATTTCACATTTATGATTTGAATCAATGTCAAATTTAGGTAAACATTCCATATTAATTAATCTACGCAAAGATCCATAATTAACATGTTCTAGTCTACCATGCCATAAATTTGAAGACTCAAGCAAGTAAGAAGAAGATGTAGTATTATTAATAACTGAGGGTACAACGGTCATTACATTTAACTTGAAAAGGCCATCAGACATGTAACCTTTTCCTACATACATCCCATTCTTAGTAAGTACAAATTTATCACTCTCAAATACTAGCCTAAACCCATTCTTACTCAACAAAGATCCGGAAACAAGATTCTTGCGAATGTCCGGTACATGCAGCACATTGTTGAGAGTGAGTTCCTTTCCTGATGTCATCTTGAGTATAATCTTTCCTTGTCCTTCAACTTTGGAAGTTGAGGAGTTGCCCATAAAGAGTTATTCACCATTGTCCACTATAGAATAAGATGTGAACATCTTTTTGTCGGCACAAATATGGCGAGTAGTACCAGTGTCCACCCACCATTCTTTAGGATTTCCGACAAGATTTGCCTCGGAAACAACTGCAGAAAGATTGATGTCATCGACACCATTGGAAATATTGTCCACTTCAGTCATATGGGCTTGAGCAGCCTTCTTGCTTATTCTTCTTTTGCTTTTGCCTTTGCTACGGCAATCTTTGGCCCGATGTCCCTCTTTGTCACAGATGTAACATTTGCCATTAAACTTGTACTTTTTATTATCCCCCCCTTTAGAGCCTTGTGATGAACTTTCTCCAAAAGACTTTCGTTTCTTGATTTTTGAAGCATGTTCCACCACATTTGCCTTAGACTCCATAGGAAGCTTACCAGCCCGCTTTTCAGAATTGCGGTTGTCCTCCTCAATCCTCAAACGCACAATTAACTCGTCCATAGAAATTTCTTTGCGCTTGTGTTTGAGGTAGTTCTTGAATTCCTTCCAGCCTTTTGGTAATTTTTCAATTAAGGCTGCAACTTGGAAGGATTCACTGAGAGACATGCCTTCTGTGTGAATGTCATGCAAAATGAGTTGGAAATCTTGAGCTTGGCTGATCACAGTTTTTGAATCAACCATTACAAAATCCAAGAATCTGCCAACCACAAATTTCTTTGAGCCAGCATCTTCCGTTTTGTACTTTTTCTCCAACGATTCCCAAAGTTCCTTTGCCGTCTTGATTGGACTATAGACGTTGTATAATGTGTTGTCAAGTCCATTCAAGACGTAATTCCGGCAAAGGAAATCGGCATGTTTCCAAGCTTCAACCGCAGCAACCACTTGCCGGTCGGTTTCATCCTCTTTCAGGATAGGAGCATCTTCACGGAGAAAACGAGTCAGGTTCAGAGTTGTAAGATAGAACAACATTTTTTGTTGCCATCTTTTAAAGTCAGTTCCTGAGAACTTCTCTGGCTTCTCTGGCTTCTCTCCATGATTTATTTGTACTGTCATCACAGGAGAGGGAGTTGGTGCAATTGCAGCCACCACAGTAGTACTTGTTTGGGCATTTGTTTCAGTAGCCATCAATTCTAATTTATAAAACAAAATTATAATTAGAATTTATACTACACAGAAAATTAAACCAAATGCACAGAATTAAATTCTGTAAAAATAAAAGAAACAAGAATGTAACTTTTGTTTTCCAATTAATTTGAAAATAAAATAAAATTTTATTTAAACAAATTAATTCCACACAGAAAATTAAATTCTGTAAAAAAAAAAAAAGAAATAAAAACTATAACTTTTATTTTTCAATTAATTTGGAAATAAAATAAAATTTTATTTAACCAAATTAATTCCACACAAGAAATTAAATTCTGTAAAATAAAAGAAATAAGAATATAACTTTTATTTTTCAATTAATTTGGAAATAAAATACAATTTTATTCAACCAAATTAATTCCACACAAAAAATTAATTTCTGTAGCACTTCAATAATTAAAATACTAAAACAGAATTTTAAGTAATGAAAACTCAAAAAATAATTTCTAAAACCCAAAATTAATTTCTGAAAAAATTTCACAAAAATATATTCTGAATTGTTAATGACACCAGTATCGTACTACTAGTTGTTGTCAAAGAAAAGAGACAGTATATTACTACTATCTGTCAAATAGCATATAATCACTATTTGTTTTTCTAACCAGAATATTATTTTGTAAATCCACAGAAAATAATTTTCTAAAAACGAAAAATGGAAAAAGGAAACAAACGAAAAATTCTGTAAATAGAATAATTCGAATCTATCTTAAGATTGTTGGATCAATCTTCTATGTAATAAAATAACTTGAAATAAATTCAAACAAAATAAATAAATAACATACCGAATTTATTTATCGAATCGAATTAAAATCAAAAGACCAAGTCGAGTGTGTGACACTCTGTCCTTAAGACAGATTCGCCCCGCTACGGTGCTTACGGTTGAGTGGCGTCTATCTCCCAAGATACAATGATCTTCACAAACTTGTAGTAGCACTCCACACAAATTTGTACGACGAACTAGAACATTGTGTTCTTACTCTCTGAATTTTATTCTAAAACTAAAATGAAGAAAAATTCACACAATAAAATCTGGACAGCAATGAGACAGTTTCAGACTGAATTTCGGATGTCAAGACTACTGGAATCATGGCAGTATTTATAGGCAAAATTATACAACCCCGAATAGGTGCTGTAAGGCTGAACAGGTGCAACAAGTATAATGGATACTATTTTTAAATTTCAAACAGATTCATTGCAGTTTATAAAAAATCGAATCTGTCCGTTTGCATCTTTTGGAACAGCTTTACCACACGATTTTGAAAAAAACAACCGTTGGTTTGACCAAGTCAAAGAAACTTAAGGTACTTATTATGTAAACTATTTGAATATATATGTATATATATTAAACAAATTAAATAGTTTAATAAATAAAGAAAGAGGTATAAATTTTAGGAAACCACTTAGGAACCCAAAAATTAAATTTAGAATTTAAATTAAATTCCCACAATTACAAATTTTAGGAAACCACTTAGAAACCCAAAATTTGAATTTAGAATTAAATTAAATTCCCACAATAAGTTTTATTGAAAAAATTCAAATGAATTTTATCTAAAAAATTAATGTTAGATTCGAAAACGACGTCAACTTCTCATTCACTCATAAATGGTTTTGACGTTCCGTCTTCACCGTGTGACTTGCCACGCGACAAGGAACACTTCACCTCTTCGGACCAACCCCAAAAGACGTTTGGGACCCACTCAAAAATGGACTAAAAAATATGCCTATATTAAACCATTTTTTCAACAGTTACATGTGCTTATTAAGAAAATATAAAAGCAAATATTAGCGTCAAAGTTTTTAATTTTTTAAAAACGTAATAAAAGTCTCATTTTAATTTTTCTTTTTTCTTTTGAGCACCACAAAAATAGAGATATATTAAGGCCAAGTTTGGCATACTTCAAATAATCCATCTTTTTATCGTTTTTTCATCACATCATCTCTCTACTTTTTTGCATATCATTTCGTAAAAAGACAAAAAATATATTTATTTAGGTCATCCCAAACAACCTAAAAAAGTCATTTACATGATGGGCCCATGCAATTCTATTCTCCTACCTCCATGATCCATCCACCAACAAATTTGAAATCCTAATGGTCAAAAAGTGAAATGTTTCCTTGTTTCCAAATGGCCCACAACAGAGCAACAACCTGTCGAGTAATTTTCTTCATCCTTCACCTCTCTTCTCCATTGATCAATCCATTCATTAATTTAAAAACATCAAAAAATATTAAACCGATTCTGATCACCATCACTGCCACTATCCACACACATATACCACAACCTCAGCACCTTCATTTTAGAGTCACAATTAAATACATGAAATAATCAGAGCCAGGCCCGATCCTGAGATTTTCGAAGTCAAAAGCCGATAATCAACTAATAAATTTCTGGGGCCCTTCACATTTTTTTTTTCATTGAATGAAAAAAAAAATTGAAAGTAAAGGACAAAAGATTTGTGTCTAAATCACAAAAAATACTTAGCATTACATTACAATAACTAATAAATATCGCTTGATCCTCATTCTTCTTGCATTTTTAGAAGCGAATAAATCAATCATACTTGCATAATCTAATTTTTTTGCAAAATCATTTTCATTAATTTATTTTAAATTAATTTGGGTCTTCCTTAATTTTTTTTGGGCTTAAAATATACTTAATATATTAGACTAAACTATAATAAGAGAGACCCCTTTTTTGGGTCTATTTTCAATGGATAACAATGCTAATTTTTTTGAATGGTCTTTCAATTATTTAATAGGTCAATTTATTTTAAGTTAGTTTAAGCATTTTTAAAATTTTTTTAGACTTAAAACATACCTAATATATTACACTAAATTATAATAGGAGGAAGCCCCTTTTTTGAGGCTATTTTGAGGGGCCTAGGCCATGGCCTTGTGGCCTATGCCCCAAGGCCGGCCCTAATCAGAGCATTACTTTTAAAACAATATATATTACTGTAATTGTTAAGAAATTTTTCAAATTAACGAGCAATTATTATTATTATTATTTGTAGATGTGCCCTTGGGCCTTACTACAGTTCGGACTCGATTTGTGTTGGTTCTTAATCTGATCTTGCAATGTGCAATGCAAGATTGATAGATCACCAAAGGGTCCAAATCCGGCAAATCCTTTTTTGAAAAACAGATTTTTTTTTAAAGAAGTGCCAAATATGGACTGCTTTGCTAGATACAGAGTCGCCACCTAAATATTTATTTTGGGAAATTTAGGAAACCCTGACTCGTTGCCTAAGGCCACGTGTCCGTCATCACCAAAGTTGCCTCGGCTCGGGAACTTGGGTACGATTGGGGAAGGTCACTTCGTGAGCACCCCCGCTCGCCCGATCAAAGATCGGCCTCTACTAACCATGATATCAAGTTTTGAAAATATTGTGTGCTCTTATTCCGGTTATTAGCCTAGATTTACTATGTGATGCACACAGCATACAAGTATAGATTGGATCGCCTGAATTGGAACAAAACATTTCATATTTATTTTTGAAAGTGGTTTGCTACTCGCAAGTAGGCTTAAAATGCGGATTTTGCCACCCTCGGGTGGGCTTAGAAAACATGGTTTTACCACTATCTAGTGGGCTTAAACTTCACAGTGAATGAATTGTTCCAATCCAAATAACCCAACCTTCACCCACAAGCATTCATGCAGTTATATCACATAAGCACATAGCCTCATGGTAAGCATGCTACCATGGCAGTCACTCACACGCATGCAAGGATGCTAAAGCACAAAACTTACCGAGTACTCCAAGCCAAAAAAGAAGCTATGTTAGAAATCCATACATGATCCTAACTATACAGAAATGCCTAATGCAACACATGCAAAAATATAACTATAGCAGGCTCGGCTATTCTAAGATGGCATATGATGATGCTACAGCTAACATGTATTCAACTTGGAATTGAAATACAAATGCAGTTAGTATGATGCGCCGAGCCCGGTGCATGCAAGACGGATGAATGAATGCAAACATGCTATCATACTGTATGCTAATTGAAACATGCCCTAATCTAACCATCATAAGTTGATAAATAAAAGGGAGAAAGACGTGGGGTTGGAAGACATGCATCACACGCACGCACACTTATTACAATTGTGCCATTACTCGGAGGGTCCGAATAATACAGTCCAAATGAATAATTACAGTCCGAATAAATACAAAATCCTAATTAATTAACAAATTGATCTAGGAAAGTAGGGAATTAGCATGTAAGCTATGGACCGCCTCGGCTCTGTTCCGAATGATGAATGATGCATGCTCGGGTTGTTTTTGTCGGGAAATTCCTTGCGATGCCCCGGTTTGCCTCTGTTGCAATTAATCCCGGAATGTTGTACAAAGCTCGAGAAGGCTGCTGATTTCTGATTTATTGCAACATAGAGCAAAAAAGGGGCATGGCAAAATATTTTCACATATGTGTGCATGCCTCGATCCTCGTGCCACCAATCACGTATCTCGATGCATGATGGCCGAGGAATCGAATTGCACAAATCGATGTGAAATGAATGCACATATAAACGCAACAAAGCCTAGACTCCATCATGGTTAATCCGAAGTGTCGGCGACCGGGAATTGAGACACATTTCATCACTCGGAGTACGGAACGTCCCTCGTTTCCCGTGCTTAGGCTAACTCCTATCCCAAACACAATGCAAATGAGATGGCATGCACAATGCGACTAACATACAACCTAGCATATTCAATGCTATGAAATGGCATACACAATGCTCGATGTAGCATGGCATACACAATGCTCTAACATGCAACCTAGCATACGCAATGCTATGAAATGAAATGGCATACACAATGCACAATGGACTTACACTAACATGAATGGACCTCAGCCACACTCACATCAGTGGCCATTAGATGAAAATGAGACAACCGAAATGCGTGCACATATGCACGCATACCGAGGACCGAGCCTAAGGCATAAAATGCCACTCTACCAAAGCATGGCAAGGGATGAAAGATGGCCTATGAACATGTAATTTCCAGCGCTGAAACATGATGCTAAATGGTCCCGAAACATGGAAATATAGCACCCGATGTATGGAATAAGCCCCGAAATTCAAAACTAGGCACATGTATTGAACCACAAGCATAAAGCAAGCTTTATTTGATCATGAAGTCTAAAGACAGAGCCAAGGCAGTCCTAAAACATGCACATTTCTAGTTTAAAGCATGGCCAAAAGATGCTAACATGATGGACTAAAATAGCATGCAACATTGGCTAGCAAGCATGGTTTACATGGCATGTATATGAAGCATATGAGAACTCATCAAACCAGCCAAAAACAGTGAATAAAACATGCCAAAATATGCCCAAATAATCACTGAAATGCAGCCAATGCATGCAAAAATGAGGGGCTTCTTTAGAGGGCCATACAAGGGGTTATTAAGCACATACAAGATAGACACTTAGCAAGACTAAACCAACTCTGGAAATGGGTTATGACAGCCCTAGAACCCACCAAATAGGCCCTGAAATCAGTCTCGGAAACATGCAAAGAAAGGCCTCTTTGAAAGGCCTTGAATGAGATTTCTCCACACATGCATCATAGACATAAAATATAGCCAAAAGGGCCTCAGAAAGAGCCAAGGCAGACCTCAAAACCCTCAGAATGAGGCCTGGAAAGTGACTTCAAAGCATGAAAAATAGGGTCCCTTTGGAAGGCCAAAAGGATCACCAAACAAGACAAGAAGAGAGGGGGTCACCCCCCTCTGATTTTGGCCTTCAAGAATACACCTAAGCCACTGAAAATCCACTGGATTTCAGTGGCTAAGAGGCCAAGCCATGGCCAATGCAAGAGCTCTAATGCATAGCCCTAATCATGAAGAGATGAAGCATGCATAGGGGGAAGATGACCTCAAACAGAAATGGGACCTTAACCAAACTTGAAGAGGATGTCAAAACAAGACTTTTTCCAGTATATAGAAAATCTCTAAAATGTTCACAAGTAAGGCTAAAATATGATGCAAAAATAGCCCTAAAGGAGAGATAGAGGGTAAGGGGAAGTAGATGGCCTCAAACAGCAAAGAGCCCTTCAACAAAGTTAAAGAGGGGCTCAAAATAAGACACTTTACAGTTTAGGTCGAAGCCCAGAAATGCTCACAAATAAGGCTAATATACCATGCAAAATAAGCCCTAAAAGAGAGATAAAGCACAAAGGGGGAGTAGATGACTTTAAAAAGCAAAGTTTTCTTAAACAAAGTTGAAGAGGAGCTTAAAATAAGATCTTTTCCAGTTTAGCTCGGAGCCCAAAAATGCAAGCAAAAGGAACTAAGATATAGAGCAAAATTATGCAAAAATGGGGAAAATAGAAGCTTACCCTTGTAGAGCCGAACTCCAGCAAATTTTGAACCAAATTGGTGAGCTTTCAACCTCTGCAAATGACCTCCAAGGGGCTGGAATGGATGATGGAGGTGGTAGGCTATGGGGTGTAAGGTAAAATGGCCAAGAAAATGGGTGTTTGGAGGCTTGAAGTATAGATATAGGGGTGTATGTATATCTCAGCTGGTGTTTTTTTCTAACCCTTGCAACATGAGGTGGGGTGTTGGTTATATAGAGGGAGAGGAGTGATGCTTCTTGGAGCAGCCAAGAGAGAGGCTCAAAGCTTCTAAAGGAAGCTTGACCAAAGGGGTCAAGCTTCCTCAAGAAGCTTGACCAAAGGGGCCAATTCCTTTTTGAAGCCAAGCAAAGGGAGGCAAAACCAACTTAAAAGGACCAAAAGCAAGGACAAACCCTCGGACAGTGGGTCAAGTGGAAAGTAGCTGGCACAGCTGGAACATACTCAGGAGGGCAAACATGGCCGGCCAGGTTCAAAAGGCCAAGGTGGCCGGCCGGCCACCTCCCTTGGTCGACCGACCAGGGGTCAAAAGGGTCAAGCACAATTACTGGTCGGCCTACCCAGAAAGGTGGCCTCCCAGATGAGTGCAACACAGCTGTATGGTCAAAAACCAGAAAAAGTGACCCAGGAGAGAGAAAAACCAGCTTTTTTAGAGGGGTTCAAAAGGGTCAGGGACAATTACTGGTCGGCCTACCCATATTGGTGGCCTCCCAGGTGTGTACAATACAATGGTGTGGTGGAAAGTCAGAAAAAGTGGCCCCGGAATGGGAAAAACCAGCTTTCTAGTAAGAAAAACGGGCGACGAAGAGCAATGAAGAGAAAAGCTGATTTTTCAGAAAAATTGCTGGTCTCCCACCTTCCTACAACCTTTCTAACAATGAAAATAAGGTCCTTGCCAAAAATGGACCAAGACGGATGCAAAACGAAGGTTCGGGGGCCAAAACGCGCAGTTCGGGGCCCCGAAAACAGGCTATTGGGCACAGGAAGTGGCGTTCAACCACGAAGGTGGTCTCTCAGGCCACAGTGTCCCTCAAAAGGGAGGAAACAAGGTGTGTGCCAAAAATCGGAGCAAACGGAGGTAGTTAAGCGGTCCCGAACTGAGGCACACGGCCGACGGCTTCGAAAACTAAAAATTGGGCTCCAAACGGGAAAAATGGCCTACGGCCACTGAGAGATGGTCTACGAGACCTCTCCCTCCCTTCGGGAAGAGAAAACAGAGAAAACAGGACCTGATTCGCAAACCGAGGCAAAGCGCAAAAGAGCCCCGAAGTATGGAGACAAGGCTCTCAGCCGCGACTCCGCGACCTCAGAATGAGCACAATATGCGTTATCACCGACCGCTCAACCGATGACGTCTGAGTCTTAAGGTCGGTCAAAAATGGGGTGTCTACATTATTATTATTATTATTATTATTATCCAATTACACCATTTCTAAAGAAAATTACTTCTCAGTGATACTGTCAATAAATTATTACAGATTAGTTGAAAATTTTAAGAATTTAATTATTAATTTCTATAAATTTTATCATTGATATTGTGGGGAAGTACTCTACGAATGACGCCACATGGCCAAGATGGCTCCGAGATGTCGGTTAAGGTGCCACATGGGCAAGTCATAATTGCTGAGATGATTGCGGTATTGCCGAGGTTAGATGCGGTAATACCGGAATTATGGAATATCAGGATAAGAGACAAGAGTCCTAGATAGGAGGGAGCTCTTTGTCTGGATAAGATTAAAACTCTTAAGAAGTTTATCCTTACTTAACTGAGAGTTCAAGATGAATATTTTACTTAAGTCCTATAAAGTGAGACTTCTAGGGAACTAAGGCATTGCTGGCTCTAAAGATGAGGCACCTCGTGGGTCTGAGGTATACTTTAATTTGTGCATTGAGTACTTGTGTGACATTTTTTGAGAGATTATTTGACTGTCTTGATCGTCAAAGTGCTCCCAGGTGGAAAAACTGTTGGAAAAAAATGGTTTTTTGGTGACTTTAATTAAATATTAAAGTGGGTCCCAACCATCTTTTGAGTTGGGTCCAAGTGGGTCTAGATACTTTGCAATGAGATCTTTATACCACAGATAGAATGGCCAAAAACCATTGAGATTTGAATGAGAAATTGCCTCATGAAGTTAGCTTCATGAAAGAGGTAATGGGGTTTGTAACTTCTGCCTTTATTACAAAGTTTAATAGAGCATTAATGGGGTTTGTAACTCCTGCCTTTATTGCAGAGGTTAATGGTACATTAGTGACCAGCCATAAAGGCTAGAGGCTTCTCCTCTCTCCCCTATACATGTATAAATTGAGACCTTCCTGTCAAGTCTCAAACACAGAAATTGTTTCTTCCATTTTTTAGTCAGTTTGCTAGAAATTTCTACAGTGAGAGAGTGCTGCCACTGGTTTTTGTTCGCTAAACTAGACAGAAAGTGCTTCTGCCGTAGCTGGTTTTGACCATCGTATTCTGGGAGACAGACACCGGGATTCCTCAAGCATTCGACCCGTGAGGCGGCGAAATCTGTTTTAAGGAAACTGCTTCCGTGCAGGCTTCGGTTTCGTCTCTTTACCCTTTTATTGTTTTGTGTATTTCTGTTGAAATTTAGTTGTAATTATTAGTATATGTTCTTGGTATATAATTTGATTTCTTCATAAATCTATTTATTTAATTTCACAATTTGAACAACAAGCTTAAAACAGATTTATATATATTTTCTATGAAATTGATCGAATAGATTTATATAGACAATTGTATAATATTACTAGGAACTATTGCGGAATTGCTCCCTATTTCAATGATTGTAAATTATGCAATGTGATTTTCTAATTGCTTAGTTTAATTAGAATGCTCTATCATAATTTGTATACTTAATTGTATTAATCTGATCTTATTTTATGCGTATGGTTCATCATTCCCCTACCATGATTTGTATGATTTAATCTTTATAATTTTTTGCATGTTAATTGCTAAATGGTTATTGGTTTCTAACAATTATTTAATAATTCTTATGTAACTCATGGCAATAAATTTAATTTTAGTATTTGAGATCATAAATTTTAAGGTTTGTAACTTGTGTATTTATTTCCATGAATAGTGTGTGATTTAATTGGATGAATTAAAGTTTGAATTAAATGTAGTTATTTTGGAGTTATAAAATTTGTGTAACTTGCCTATATTTATTTACATGGTTATTGTGAATTAAATTCTTATATAATTTATGGCAATTAATTTTTAATTTAATAGTTAGAGTTGTAAATTTTGTAATTTATGTAGAAGTTATAAGGTTTTGTAACTTGTATAGTATCTTAATTCCTTAGTTATTTTGCTATTCTATGATTTGCTAGAAGGTTAAATAATATTTGATTGCATGTACAATTGATTTAGATTAGTTGCTTTATATTATGTTGTCGTTTGCTACTAACTTTCTTTGTAGGCATACCTAAGCGTAGAAAGGAATTGTATGGACTACTTATAATCCTCAATTGGATTGGTTTATTTTTCTTTTATATTTGAAGAAATTTTTTGCTTGAGATTTAGTTGGTTTGTTTACCAATTTGTAGTAGCAAGTTTTATTTGCTTGTATCATAAGAAGCATGTTTTATGCATGTTTTGGTTGTAGCAATTTTTAAATTGCTTGTAAGTTTGGAATTTGGTTTGGTTTCTGTAATAGAAACCAAAGTGTTTAGCCTTGGTTAAAGAGTAGTTCTTATTTGTTCAGAAATGACAACTAAGACGGATTTGGTTTCAAACCTTTGGGGTTTGAGGAAGTCTTTGGGTTTAATCATTTTATTCCCAAAGTGTTGGAAAACCAAGTTTGGAGAAAGTCTTTGGTTATAATATGATTATTTCCAAAGTGTTTTGGTTTGAAAAAAGAAACCAAATTTTAGCATTAGCTAAAATATCTCTGATTTTATTCAGAAATCATGGGCTCAGTTCCGGGAGTACCGGTTAACTTTTATGAGTAGTGTAATTCTAGTAGCAAATTTTATTTGCTTAAGAATTGGTTTGTTATAACCTGGTTTATCCCCTAGAAATTTTAATTTTAAAGTTGTTTCCCATGGACTAGGAGTCACCATGCTCTTGGATGTTTTGTCAAAAGGTTAACTGGGTTTTAAGTGGGACCGATGTGACCCCTCCAGTCTTCCTGGGAACATTCCTGACCATGTTCGATTATAGGTTAAATGGTGAAACTAGTTTTGAATTAAATTTCTATCTGAGAGATTTTCTAAGGGTTAAGTTTAATTTCTGGAATCACAGAAGTGAAATTCTGTTGTGATGCTTCAGAAATGGCTTCAAAATGTGACAAAAAGAAATGTTGTTACACCTGACAACCTTAGCCTCGCGAGATTCTTAAAGGAAGATCTTGAGACATCAAGTATGATTAAAGGAAATCATAAGATTGCATGATAACATTTCTGAATTGATCAGAGGCAATTAGTATGGTATCCTTGTGTTATTTATAGCATTTATGATTGCTATGTGACTTTGCTTGAAAGCAAATATGAGACAACCCGTTAGGGTGGGTGAATATATTTTTGAATTTTTAAATTCCAAATATATTCTTAAATTGGTGGCTCCTAGTAAGTATAAGATCACTGATCACAGAGATAGAAAACTGGTGGTTCCTAGTAGTGAACAGATTACTGATCACATGTCAAGACATGATGGTTCCTAGTAGTAGAGAGGCTACTGGTCATATGTCAAGACATGATGATTCCTAGTAATAAAAGAGTCTATTGATCCTATGTCAGGACGTTGTGATTCCTAGTAGTAAAGTGACTACTGATCACAGGTTAAGACATTGTGATTCCTAGTAGTAGAAAGTCTACTGACCTCATGCTGAGAAATTAGTGATTTCTAGTGATAAGACTACTGGCCATGTTATGAAGTTCCATATAGTAGACTATTGAACATTGGATTTGTGTTTCCTAATAGTAAGACTATTGGCTTCAGAGTGATAGGTTGGACCAAATATATTTGTGTGCCTAATTCGGTTGATGACATTCTGCGAATGTATTTACTGTGATATGATTTTGAGAGTTTCATAATCATTGTGACACAAGGAATTGTTTAAAGACCCCGTATGAATTTTCGAAAAAAAGGCCAAAAGCCTTTGTATAAATTTTACAAATGTGGGGATGTCATGCAAAAGGCGGGAATACCTAAACCCAAAAAGGTTAGGATAAGCCTAAAAAGCCGTTGACTTTGTATTCAACGATTATGCGCAATATAGCAGGGCATATTGATTTCTTGTGGTTCAGTCTGCTATTCCAGATATACATAAGAATACTATCATGGAATCAAGAAATGCATCTTTCTTTGAAAATGTATTCCGAGTTCCATGAAAGAGGTTGAAGGTGACAATGATTACATAGTTAATCAAACAAATGATCACTTGCGTGATCAAGTTGATGATCAAGCTGAAGATGTAGATGAGCTAAGAAAGAGTAAGAGGGCTAAGACTGCAAAGTCCTTTGGTCCAGATTTTTTGACTTATATGTTAGAGGGAGAACCTCGAACTTTCCATGAAGCTGTGACTTCACCTGAAAGTCCTTTGATGGAAAGAAGCGATCAAAAGTAAGATTGACTCCATCTTACAAAATCACATCTGCGTGTTGGTAGATTTACCCCCAGGTTGTAAGCCTTTAGGCTGAAAATGGATTTTTAAAAGAAAGATGAAGGCCGATGGGTCAATTGGCAAGTATAAAGCGAGGCTCATTATCAAAGGGTATAGGCAAGGAGAAGGCCTGGGTTACTTTGATACGTACTCACCTGTTACTAGGATAACATCCATTCGCATGGTGATTGCGTTAGCAGCTTTGCGCAATCTGGAGATACATCAGATGGATGTAAAGACAGCTTTCTTAAATGGAGATTTGAATGAAGAAATCTACATGGAGTAACCCGAGGGGTTTTCAACTCCAGGACAAAGTAAGAAAGTCTGTAAGCTTGTCAAATCACTGTATGGTTTGAAGCAATCTCCTAAACAATGGCATGAGAAGTTTGACAACATAATGTTGTTCAGTGGGTTTAGAATCAACGAATGTGACATGTGTGTTTATGTCAAAGACACTGACAGAGGTTATGTCATTGTGTGTCTATATGTTGATGATATGCTCATTATAGGTAGTAACGATGAAATGATCAAAACTACCAAGAAGTTGTTAAACTCTAAGTTTGACATGAAAGATATGGGTCTTGCAGATGTTATTCTAGGTATTAAGATTACCAGAACATCTAGTGGAATTGTACTTTCTCAGTCTCACTATGTTGAGAAGATACTTGAGAAATTTGGTAAATCAGATACAAGTGTGTTTAGGACATCGGTAGACGTCAGTCTGCACTTGACCAAGAATAATGATGAGAGTGTCTCTCAGCTAGAATATTCTAGGGTCATTGGTAGTTTGATGTATCTGATGAGTTGTACTAGGCCGGATATAACTTACTCGGTTAGCAGGCTTAGTAGATACACAAGTAATCCCGATGCTTCTCATTGGAAGGGCATTGTGCGGGTGTTAAGGTATTTACGCTACACTCGGGATTATGGGCTGCATTATACTCGATATCCAGTGGTGCTAGAAGGCTATAGTGACGCGAATTGGATATTAGATATAAAGGACTCAAAGTCCACTAGTGGATTTGTGTTCAATCTTGGTGGGGAAGTCGTGTCTTGGAAATCTTCCAAGCAAACGTGTATATCTAGATCAACGATGGAATCAGAGTTTATTGCTTTGGATAAAGCAACTGAAGAGGCTGAATGGCTTCGCCAGTTCGTTGAGAATAGTCCACGTTGGTCTAAACCTGTGCCAGCTATTTGTATTCATTGTGATATCTACAATTGGTAGGGCACAGAGTAATATGTATAATGGAAAGTCTAGCCATATCCGTCGTAGACATAATTCCATATGACAACTACTCTCGAATAGAGTTGTCTCTATAGACTATGTAAAGTCTAAAGGACAACATTGCAGATCTGCTAACCAAAGGGTTAAATCGAGTGTTAGTCGAAACGTCGTCAAAAGGAATGGGGTTGAGGCCTTTGGAAGTTACTGGAATGGAAACCCAACCTAGTTGACTGGAGATCCCAAGATCTAGGTTTAATGGGACAACCTAATTGCGTGTAACGGTGGTATGTCACTGAAGAGGTTAAACCTCTAGCCATTCATTCTATCAGTGATACCTGCAAGTGTAGAGGTTAAGCTGAGCTTTTAATGACTCTAGTGTGTTAAGCTGTTGAGCTGAGTATAGCAGGATACTCTAGTAGAGTCACCTATGTGAGTGTGAAGTGGGGCCGCTTCTAGAAGAATTGGGAGGCCATGATTCTTTGAAACCACTCGCTGAACCAGGCTAGTGCCCAAGGCCATACAGGGCACACCAGTGAGAACAGAATGGTGGTCGGAGTAATTCCCGTGTGAGATCTATTGTCTCAGTTTACATAAACGGCAGAGCAGTTCAAGATGTCATATTCACTGATCAGCCAGTAAACTCGATAGGTTTTCACTGGGAGAGGTTCAAAGCCAAAAGCTACCTTCTCTGATGTCGGGGTTAGTTCGTTGTATTCTATCTCCGAGTCATTATTGTTGAACGGTGTTCGTTTGTTGAGTCATTTGGTCAATTTTTATTCATGTGGGGGATTGTTGGAAAAAAATGATTTTTTGGTGACTTTAATTAAATATTAAAGTGGGTCCCAACCATCTTTTGAGTTGGGTCCAAGTGGGTCTAGATACTTTGCAATGAGATCTTTACACCACAGATAGAATGGCCAAAAACCATTGAGATTTGAATGAGAAATTGCCTCATGAAGTTACCTTCATGAAAGAGGTAATGGGGTTTGTAACTTCTGCCTTTATTACAGAGTTTAATAGAGCATTAATGGGGTTTGTAACTCCTGGATTAATGGGGTTTGTAACTCCTGCCTTTATTGCAGAGGTTAATGGTGCATTAGTGACCAGCCATAAAGGCTAGAGGCTTCTCCTCTCTCCCCTATACATGTATAAATTGAGACCTTCCTGTTAAGTCTCAAACACAGAAATTGTTTCTTCCATTTTTTAGTCAGTTTGCTAGAAATTTCTACAGTGAGAGAGTGCTGCCACTGGTTTTTGTTCGCTAAGCTAAACAGAAAGTGCTTCTGCCGTAGCTGGTTTTGACCGTCGTATCCTGGGAGACATACGCTGGGATTCCTTAAGCACTCGACCCGTGAGGCGGCGAAATCTGTTTTAAGGAAACTGCTTTCGTGCAGGCTTCGGTTTCGTCTCTTTACCCTTTTATTGTTTTGTATATTTCTGTTGAAATTTAGTTGTAATTATTAGCATATGTTCTTGGTGTATAATTTGATTTATTCATAAATCTATTTATTTAATTTCACAATTTGAACAACAAAAACCACCCCAGTATTCTCAATTTCTTGGTGGCAGGTGGTTGGCTTAATCTATTTTTCCGCGTGCGCTCCAACTAAATTGCTTGTTTGATTGTGTGGTCGGAAATTAACACCCCAGATGTGTAATTATCTAGGGTAAATTACAAATACACCCCGTGAAATTTGATTAAAACACAAATCGCCCCCTGTGGTTCTGAAATTTACATTGCACCCCTGAGATTTCTAATTTCATAATAAATCTTCCATTTTATTAATAAATAATCAAATTAGTTAATAATTTTTAATGATATTATAAATATGTTTTAATTAATAATTTAAGTAATTTTATTATTGTATAGGAAAATAATTATGATTTTTTTTATAGTCAATTCTGTTAAATAAAAAAATTTAATAAGAAAATATTTATAATTTTTCAAACTATAAAAAAAAATTTATACTTTAAACAAATCTCAAATATGTATTTATAATTTACCCAATAATCTTTTGTAACATGCACTTATTCGAAATTTTCCCCCCTTTCTAATGCTGTTTACTTGTGGGGAATGGACTCAAAGGTTTGAAAGATTCAACCTGATATCATGTCAACTAAAGAAAAATTAAATGCGACATTATCGTCCAATTTAATATGGAAAATAATTTACAAATAAAAAGTGAGTGACTTATTTAAAAATCTTATTTATAAATATTATGATAGTTCAGATCTTATTTAAGATTTTCTTGAACTAATAAGTTTTATTTAGTAAAATTGAGAATATTATTAGTTTTTTTCTAATTTTTAAAATTAAGAACATTATGAATTTTGTATAATAATATTCTAGATAATTGTTTTACTAATTGATGGGAAAAAGTCAGAGCACGAGATTAAATATTTTTGTCTTTCTACTTATTGGTTTGATTCAACTATCTAATAAAATCGATAACATTAATAGTTTTTTCCAGTTTTAAAACTGAGAACGTTATCAATTTTTTCTTTGGAAAAATTACTCATAAGTCCCATATTGAAAAATGTTACTCCATCTAGTCATGAGTGTTTTTTTATAAACCATTTAGTCCTTTTTTTACATCACAACATCATCATCAAAACAACATTAAACATTAAAACGTCAAAAAAATCAAACATCATCAAACACATCAACAATATCAAACATTAACAAAACATTATCAAACATAAAAAACATCGTAAAACATCATCCGCATCATAAAAACATCATCAACATCATCATCAGAACATTGAACAAACACCGTGAAAAATTACACATCAAATTCATTTAAACATAAACACCAAAAATCATTAACACCAAAATCAGGTTCATAAGAACATTCCGTAACATTGAACATGAACAAACATCATGAAAAATCATGAACACCCAAAATCATTGACCTCGATTCCCCATTAATCAATACAAATTCTGATATATTTTCTCTCCTGCATAGATAAAAAAAACAAGACTTTGAATTCGAATCACCTATACTTTCAATCACAAACTGTTGTATAAAACACATATAAATCAATTCAAAACATTAAATTTTCAGTTTAAGAATTAGAAGCACGGATCAATAATTATAGAAATTTTTTAAAAAAAATTTAAACAAAACGTGATTCATATAACAAGATACAAAATTACATTACCAATTTCAAAGATAAAATCGAACAAAGATATAAACATATACATACAAAAGAAGATAGAGAAAAAATATCAAATACTGATTGGATTATTGGTTTTCGAAGTCATATTCAGCAAAACAATCAATTGTGTTGAATCCATGTACCTAATAGTGGTGATATCCAGCGATCTTCGAGAGATTCGAAGACCCTATTGAGAAATCTAGGGTTTTTCAGACAATCCACAACAACAACCTCCTCTTCTTCCTCTTCCGATCCCCAAACCTAATCACAACAATTCTCGAACCAGAGGCCTTTCGTGTTCTCCGATCAATCGAAAAATCAACAACAGAAATAGAGATCAATCTGTGACTCCAAAGAAATCGAAGCAATCATCATCATCACTCAGTCCAAAAAAAGGAGATTCAAAATGAGATTTGTTGAAATCAAGGAGAGACTCAACTGAGTGTTTGATGATGTAGATTAATGAATATAATGTTGGATAATGAATTTGACGATGGATTTCGAGCAATAGTTTTAATTTTTTTTTTTAAAAAATTTGATGTTTGATGTTTGATGTTTGATGTTTGATGAATAATTTTAATGTTTAATGGTTGTGTTTGATGTTTGATGAATAATGTTTGTTGTTTGATGAATAATCATAATGTTTAATGGTTGATGTTTGATGAATAATCATGACGTCAGAATTATTCATCAAGCATTAGATTATTCATCAAACATTAAACGTTTTGATGTTCAATGTTTGATGTTTGATGTTTGATGAATAATTCTAATGTTTAATGGTTGTATTTGATGTTTGATGAATAATCTTGACATTGATAATGTTTGATGTTTGATAAATAATTCTGACGTTGCTACGTTTGATGAATAATGTTTGACATAAAAATGCCTATAGTAAGCTTTTAGAGAAATAGGACCTATTAGTCTAACAAAAAACATTCAGGACTAAATGGACTAACATTCCCAAATTTAGGATTTATTGGTGCTTTCCCCTTTTTTTTTTTTTTTTTTTTTTTTTTCAGTTTTGCACATCAATGTTCCATCATCATACTCCTTTATATACACCAAATTTTCAGTTTTGCATAAAAAAATAATTAAAATTTTCAATTTTTTGTTGCACATAGTTTTTTTTTTTTTCAATTTGAAAGTTGATGTTTTAAAGTTTTGAAAATTAAAATAAATGTCAAATCATCATATTTCTTTATAGATAATCATAAATGATGAACAATTATTGTTTGAAAGGCAATTCCGATTATTAAAAATTTAATGAAACTTAAAAGTTTAAAAAATCTTAGTTAGGACTTAATGAAGTATAGATTCATAAATTAAAACTTATATGTAAATATCCCATAAAATTCATATACAAAAAATACTATAAAAATAATATAGTAATAATATTTTTAAAATTGCAAGTGACTTTAATGAGATTTTTTATTTGAAATAAATCAACACACATCTGCTAGCATACGAAGGGAGGACACATCATAGTCCCAATCAAATAAGGTGTATAACGAGTAAAGATACATAATTTTTATTTGAGAGTTTTAAATGAAATTTTAGTAAGGTGAAAGAAAGAGCAAGTAGAAAGAGATAAAGAGAGAATTGTTGGCTTCATCTTCCCATAAATATTTTTTACACCATTAAAATTATATTAAAACTCTCAAATTAAAGTTCTGAAACATTATGGATAACAATGACCATGACCATGATGGCAGGTCCTTCATCTTCATTTTGACAGCCAAACCTATGCATACCATATTTTTTGAGGTCTTACATCATATTCAATAGTAATCACTATCGTCTAGCTGTAGACAACAAAAGATGGCTACATTGACGTCTAGTATGTTTTGTCATTGCCTTAAATAAATAAATTAATTTGCAATAAAGAAATTAGGGTGAATTACACTAACAATTCTTATAATTTAGGGTTCGTGTCACTTTAATCTCTGACTTTTCAATTATGAATTTTGAATCTTGTTTCAAATAAGGACAATTGAAAATATTATTGCTTAATTTCAAGGGCAAAATCGTCAATTTGATAAAATATAAATTAATTTGATAAAAATATATGTCAAATTTTTTTTAAAAAAAATTTAAAATTATTTCTATCCACAAAAGATAAAATTATGTAAAATTGATAAATCTTCTAAACATTTATTTATTTATTTGACCAAATTAATTTTTATTATGGGTTTGGATGATAGTTATGTAATGAGTGGTTGTTAGAATTTAATGTGTAATCGATATATTTAATGTATGAAATGTTTTTAGTTTTGGCTTTTTTGATTTAATGAAATGATTTAATAATGATATCGAAGTTGTCACTATATTTGACTTTTGAAAAAATAAAAACTAATTTAATGAAAATAAAAACAACCACCTATTATATGATCATCATCCAAACACATAATAAAAATTAATTTGATAAAATAAATATATAAATAAATGTATAAAAGATATATCTATTTTACATAATTTTATTTTTAGTGTGTAGAAATAATTTTTAAAAATTAAAAAATATTTTTGACATTTATTTTTGTCAAATTAGTTTATATTTTATCAAATTGACAATTTTGCCCTTAAAATTAAACAATGGTATCTTCAATTGTCCTTATTTGGAACATGATTCAAAATTTAGAACCAAATGTGTCACAATTGCAAAGTGAGAAATCAAAACGACACAAGTCTCAAACTATAAAAACCGTTAGTGTAATTCACCCAAGAAATTAAAACAACTGTGTGTTCAGTATCACAAAAATTATACTCACTATTTAAATAAAGGGAAAATGGATTGTAAATTCACAATTTCAGTAGTGAGTATCACTGCCTCTTTAATATATGTTTTTTTATATATATTATTGTTTTTCCTCTTTCTTGTCTGTGTGTGTGTTTTGTTTTTAAATCTAAACGTTAAATTGTTACAACTTCAGTTTTATATATTCATTTTTAATAAAATTTATATTTTAGAAATTCTATTTTTGAGATCTTTCAAATATATCTATATTAAATATGAAATTGTGAAGAAAAAAGAAAATTTTAAAGGTTTGCATTGTCGTAATTTAATTTTTTATTTTATTTTATTGACCAATAAAATTGCACTACGGGTGCTCCGGAGTGGGGTTGGGCAGATTGTCATCCATCAACTGATCAAAATGGGAAATGGGGTCACTACTGTGCATTATGGGCTTATTTTTATGATCTGAACCGTTTATTTTGTAGGATTTGTTGAGTACTTCATGCCTACCAAAAATCATATTAATCGGATATTAATAACTATATGATCGTATTGCATATTTTTATGCTATTTCTCAAAAGAAAAACTTATTATTTATTTTTTTAGTTATCAATCATATAGTTATTGATATCCGATTGACATGATTTTTAGAGGCATGAAGTACTCAACAAACCTTACAAAATGAACGGTTCAGATCATAAAAATAGGCCGATAAAGCACCTCAAATGGAGGCACAATAGTGCCCCCAATTCCGATCAAACGGGGTTTTGGTTAAGAAAATCACATCCATAGCCAACAATCTATGGTTTCAAAATCAACAAGAGCGATTTGGGCAAAATTGGTAGGTGGATACGAATAAGGTGAAAATAATACAGATGAAACGATTTTGTTGACCGCAATGACTGGTCATTAAAAACACATTAACTGTTATTTGTAGCGCATGGGGCATGTGAAGAAGATTCAACATACAATAATTGACGCAGGGGATCCTCTCCACACAATCAAGCAAGAGAGGCCCATCATGTAATAGAGTGGTGACTCAGGACAAGGGCATAGAGTAAGATCTGGCTTCATTACTCTTTGCCCGCCCGCTGATATACACTCTTGTTATGATGCCCATGGATGTGGGTGGTAATGAATGGATGGAGAATGGCAATGCACATGATCAGAAGGGAACACCAACAAGCTAAATGACCCATTTCTGAAGCATTGCTAATGTCTACACCATTCATGTCCCTCCTGACCATGTCATTGTTGCTTCTCACAGCTTCCACTTTACGCTTTCCGTCAACTCTGCCAATCCACTTCATTTTCGTTCGGGAGCTCCTTTCCCCAGTTACCTCACTGTGTTCAATTCATCTTGTGGAGGACGGTCTCTGATTGTTTGAGGGCACTGCAGTTGGTCGGTGCTGAAGCTTGAGGCTGATCACTGCTCCACAGCCGGGGCTTGATGACTTGCTTTGAAGTTTACTTGATTTGGTGTTACTTGAAACAGCCTGGAATAAAAATAGAAAAAGCTATGGAGATCAGATATTGCTTTCCTTGACTTGTTACAAATTTGTTCTTTATATGTTGAAGATGTGGAAACATAATCCCAAACAAGGACCATAATTTACATGCACAGATATAATAGCTTAGCATTAGGTTTTCAAGATGCATGAATAAATATATTTAAAGGCCTTCTTTGCATTGATGTTAAATACAAGGAGAATGAAAACAGTTGGAATCCATGGTGAGAAGAATTTTGGTTGGCTGAGGATTCTCATATTTTATATCTCTGTATTGCCTTTAGGTCTCCCAATCTAATTTTAACAGCCAACCTCCTACATGACTTCACCCTTTATTTCAGATCTATCCATCCAAAATGCAACCACAATGTTTTGTGGTCCAAAAAGGCATTTCTTGCCAAAGAAATTCTAACGACGATGATTTCCAAAAAGCACACACTTCATAAGCATCAAATTGAAGCCAATATGTTCAAAAAATCACCCCACTTTTAGAATGTTTTTTGGATGGGGTGGCCTATGAGAAACTATATGACTAAGACTTTACAAATATCTGGAATAAAAAATGAAGGGGATTGCAAAAATTCAGGACTTCGATAACTTAAAAAATGCTACATAGGTTTGTTCATCCATATAATATGGAGCAGATGAAGAGCTAGTAAAAAATTAGCAATGAATGAAGTAAAGCAAGCATCTTGTGTGCAGTACAGTGCAGTGCAGTGTGAGAATTAAGAACATACCAAATTATGGGGGGGGAAAAATCTATACGATATAACAATCAGGCCAGCCATGCTTTATGATTCCATATAATCTACAAATGATTAAAACATGAGCATTGACTAAAGCGTGTGGATTAAGATGCTATTCCATGAGTTAAAAATCAGGCATGATGATTGAATGGTGGAAAAGAAAGTTGTAGCCTGCAAGTAATTCGGCTTTGGGGCTTTCTAGAGTTGGTTTAAAATTATTCTAAATTCTTAGTTACCAGTTAGCCACAACATCGCAAGAGCATACAAATTTTGATAAAATATTTAAAACCAAATTAAATATCTTGTGCTGGTTGGGTGGAGGGGCTGGATCATACATGTAAAATCTCAGATATTGGGCCGGTCTCTCAAGTCAACTATGAATACTGGTCACCAAGAGAACAACATGTGCTCTGAGCAATTAGAATTCAGATAATCTTAATTCACATTCAACGGCTGGAAGCAAACAAACTTCTCAACTTCTTAAAATGAAGTATTAGCTTTATGTCCCAATCAACTTCTTTTTAGTACTGCATATCATCTACTACCTACTTCCACCTTTTTAAAATTAAAATGTTGTTCTTTCTCTGTTCCTTTTCAGAATTTCTTCCTGTAATCATTTCTATTTGAAAAAAAAAAAAAAAAAAAAAAAAAAAAAAAAAAAACTATGAATCTACTCTGGGAAGGATTATGATCTGAACAGTGACTTCATAGAAAAATGAATCTTGAAGCCGTTTTCATATATATACAATAAAAAATCAAGAATCAACCAGAGAACCCTGCTCAAAATAAGTATTGCAATAAGATTCCATTAGAACTTGGTGCTGTAAGCATCAACCGTTCCTTGTATTTGTATTCAAAGCAACCTATTACTGGGGGGGGGGGGGGGGGGGGGGGGGGGGCGCATTAGAACTTGGTGCTGTAAGCATCAACCGTCCCTGTATTTGTATTCAAAGCAACCTATTACCCCGCCGGGGGGGGGGGGGGGGGGGGGTGTTGTGGTGGTGTTGAAGTAGATGGAACCAATACCTACCTACTAAACAAGTCAATCCAATCTACTAATTCTAGATAAGCACTCATTATGTGATAAGGATAGCTGTTTAATCATAAGAATCAATGAAACCAAAATCTAAAAAAACTAGTGAATCTATTAATTTATATATAGATAATCATAGATGTCTCATTTCAAAGGATCTGAAGCCCCCTGCACGAAGTCTATATTTGTGTGAAGGGAAAATCTATTTTAGAAAGTGTATATATAAGGTGTAATGAGAAAACTTCTCCCAAGTTTGGGACATATTGTAATTTTACTCATGTTTCATGTTAAAATCATAATCAAGTCATTATTAAGACAAATTAGATATATGAACTTTTCAGTTTCTCCAGATATGAGAATAAAGCATACACAAAATGTCAGTGTTAACAGACTTGTTTACAAACCTTCGGTGTTTCTTTCAAATCAAGACTTTTTCGGAATTGTTTAATGTCAGCTTCTGTCTTCTCCTGTAGATACAGTAATTTCCAATCTAAGCATCTCCAAATTATTCTTAGTGCAAGCAGGCAGTAATATATTATCTGAATAAAAATCTATACAGAAATGAAGCAATTTGATTCAATATGAATTAAGTCTAGTCCAACAAATGATCACAGTTTGGTTGTATCTCCTGGTAAATTTGTTAGCACTATTTAACATAGAGAAATCAAAGAAAAATCTGAATCTGATAATAAAGAATCCAGATATGGTGTAATAGCAATATGACATGGATGCACAATGAGTTTATTCAGAGGATGTTCACCAAATTTATTTAATTTCAATACCCAAAAAAAAAAAAAAAAAAAAAAAAAAAATTAACTGCTAGAATTTATGTACCAGTTTATTTGCTTGAATTTGATTTGTCCCAGCCTTCTTTGCATGCTTTTTCTCCCCCAACTTCATGTAAAACTAAGATGAAAGAGGAAAACAGACAAATGAACAAGTCACAGCCATGATTCTTTTCCTTTTCTTTTTTTTTTTTTAAATAAAAATTAATAAAACAGCATGAGTTCTTGCCTCTTTCCTCCTTTCTGCCCATTCATCACTTTTGAAATTGAACACAGCCAAGCTTTGTTTCATGCCTGACTTAGTTGAATTCTCAACCTGGTTGGGCCTGCACAACAGTAACTCTATGTCAAACCTCAGAAGGTCAAAACATCCAAGTAATGAAGCATTGCATATGATGTTTCATAAACCTGTTTGCATTCTGACGTGCTTTAGGAACAAGCTTCTCTGAGGCAGAAGGCTTAGGTTCATCAACAACCTTTTTTGTCTCCAATTCCTTTTCACTGCTAATGAGAAGTATTTTTTAGCAGCATACCCATTGCAGATATAGATTTTCCTTGTGCAGAAATTGGAAAGGAATAAATACCTTCTGTTATCATGAATAACTTTTGACTTTGAACTCTTAGGATCCTGTTAAGAATACCAGCCAATAACATGAGGGAAGAACAAATGAACAATATTCCAAAATAAGGGAATGCTACTTAAAAATATCAATGAAACAAAAACAAAAAAACAAAATGCATAATTGTCATTTTAAGAACATTAACTTGGGCCAGGGCAACATCCTATTGGAACCATTACTTCGGTATATTCAAAGGTACTTATACATCATAAACAAATACTTGCCTCCGGTTTTGAAGTTCTGCATACCCAACGTGTGGTTAGAATGGCTGTGTGCGATGAGTGTTTTTCTGTTTTTGTGCTCTGTGAGTCTTTGCTTTTTGATCTAATATGTTTCTTTGCAGAGCATTTAGATGGCTCACTAGAAACATTTCTCTGAACCTGAGTGGAATACTTCAATCTGGGCTTTGCAAGTTTGCTTTCCAATTTGGTCCCCACCTAGAGTCAGGGCATCAAGTAAGACAGGTGAAAAGTACAATGGGGCAAGATCTGATTTTGCCATCCATGAAAAATATATAAAAAAAATTGTATGCATAACACAATCATGTGCTGTAAAGATAAAACAAAGCCATAAAGCTCATCTTTAGACATATCTTCTGGTTCACTGCATTATTGCTCTTAAAAAATATACAGGAAGACAGTAGTTTTTGACCCACTAGTATAGAAAGAGAGAGTTGCTATCAAACTATAACATGCTAAAAACACAAACCTTGGGGCAAGATTCTTGTCGGTGCCCCAAATTAACACTATCATCTTTCCCAGTGGAGTGACAATTAGTCGACAGATGCACAGGCTTACATGTCAAACCCACATTTGCTGATTTGTCATTAAGGTTCTCTCTGACTTCTTTTCCTTGCTCGGCATCAATGGCAGGTAAGCTTCCAGCTCCAGTTTGATATGCTTCGTCAGGGTTGACATGTTCAGGAACTACTTGCTCAACTTCATTGACATTGTTGAGATCAGTTTGAAACTGAGGTTCAACACATGTAGTTCCCAAGTCACCTCGTACACATTCCATCAAGTCACAATCTCCATCATATTCTGAACCATCAAAACTCTCGTCAAATTGTACAGAATGACCACCTTCATTAGTGTGCTCAAATTCATCTTTGTAATCCATGTTCTCTGAGGTGTCATTTTCACTAGTTTGGCATTGTATACCATTTTGGCTGTCGGATGAACTTCGGCTCAAAAGGGCCTTCCTTTTGAAATGAGCTTCAAAATAAGCCTTCTTCTCAGTTACTGAACCTGGTTTCGAGTATTTCTCAACCTCTTCAAGATACCTGTTATGCGAGAAGGATGATCTCCTCTCCCAAGATAAGCATTCAGTTTCAAACCTTCCAAATGAGATTGATCCATTGTGTATAGAATCTGCCTGCCCAATTTAAGAAGAGCTTTGTTAAAAGAAGAAAAATTAGACCACAACACAGACACTATATTGGAAGAACAGACGAGTTAAATTTATTAGTTGGTCATATCTTCGCTGAAGCAAAACATATGTAGTAAAATCAGCAATGACAGTCATTAGGTGCGTTTTAGCCATGAGTCAATGTCAGGTATTATTGTCTGTTCAAATAAAATTTAAAAATCTCCAGACTCATAAAATTCAACTAACATAATTATACAATTGTGCACATCACAGCTCATACACAAAAGAAATGCTTATGGTGAATGGTCTCTGCAACACTAGCAATACCTACAATTAATTCCAGAATTTTAATATATGTTTCAGTTTTTCTAATAAAGAATGTTTGCCTTGCACTCAACTTTCAATACCCCAAATTTGCTGCTCCAGCTAGGCAGACATATCCTAAGCTTACTAATGCCAAATAAAACTTTTAGATTTAAATCTTGAATGTTTTGTCTCATAATTTTGCCCTACATAATGAGAAAGGATCATTGCTCTCATGGCAAAGCACAAGCTGTAATTATTAACCATATTAAGCTGAACTTTAAATTCCCACAAAAATACAACTGAATGTAAGTTATGTACAAAGATGAGTGCAGATCCATATCCATGGAAATGAGTGCTTAAGTGGAACTCCCTACTCAATGCTACCAACAATGAAATACAATTCAATCTAACAACAACATGCTTTCATAGAACATAGAACACAACACATTATCAATTTAGAGGGAAAGCTAGAACCAATGTTTAAAAAACAAAACTGATAAATGACATCCCAAAATCATGGATCCATCGACAAATACACACATGCACATATAATGTATATATCAATCTCAAAAATTAAAATGTAAACAGAAAGTTAAAATATAAATAAATATTAAATCAATGTCTTGTGTATATTGTTGGATTGCAGATATACATTGTCGGTTGGGCTCATCTCTTAATAGCTTTTCCTTTTGACACAATTGGTGTGGGGGAGATCTTGGCTTCAAGTCACTCTGTATTTATTTATATTGTTGTGTCCATTCTCTAACAGCCTAAACTTATGAGATAATTGGTGACTTAACGGAGATATACATCGATTTTAAAAGAGGCTAACATAGCCAAAAACCCACTAAAAAGTTAAAAAGTCATAAATAAATAAATAAAATCAATAATTCATTTTCATCCTCGGTATTTTTTGGTCTTTATTTATTTATTGTACAAAGTCAAAAAGTCATTCCTGAACCAGACAATTCGGGTTTTTTCACCTCATCATTTAGCCAAAAAAAAACACTAAAAAAGCCACTTCCCAAACCAATTCTTAGTTCCATGGCTAGTACTTAGCCAAATCCACCAGCATAGGCAAGTAAAGGGCAAAGCTTGGTTGCACAATGAAATTTTGAGCACAAAAACGCAATATTTTGGTGACTAACAATAGAAATCTTGAAAGAGAGTGAAAGAGAAGAAACAAACAAGTATTCAGTAGTAAGAGCCACTCACCAAAATGCAAATTGTTGGAGTTTGATTACACCAACACAAATCATATATCATTAGCGAAAATCACAGTTAAGATCCATAATTAGCATAAAACTGAAAATAATACCTGAAAACTAAGACTAAAAGGCTCTTCAATTTCACCAGCCATGGCCACACAATTCAAGCATCAATCGTTCGCATTCCACAATTATCTGCATCAATTTCAAAAATTTTACTTAATTAACCTTCCATACCACAAATCAAACACAAATAGTCATCCAAAAAACAAAAAAAAATCAAAGCACAAACATTCTAACAAATTAGCACATCAACTCCATTACAGCCTCCATTACATAACACATCCACACACACACACACACACACACACACACACACATATATATATATATATATAGAGAGAGAGAGAGAGAGAGTTACAAGATCAGAGGCGACGTTGAACCAGATTTCGAAAGGAATCTAAAGAAAGCGTGAAGTAACGGAGACTCCAAAAATAAGGAAATCGAGAGAGAGAGAGAGAGAGAGAGAGAGAGAGAATTCTTCTTTTGTGTAACAGTTAGTTATAAATGAATTTGGTTTAGTGAGATCATAATCTTAAGAAGGTCCATCAATTATCATGGTCTGTTCTCCTTCTCCTCTTCTTCTTCTGTTCACTAGCCGTTCGATGATAGCTTTCTGATGGATCCGACGGCTCAGGATTTAGGTAATTGTTTTGAGACAAAAACGGAGGAATTGCAACGGTTGGGTTCCCGCCACGTGCTGGGTCGAACCGTTTAACTTTGGGGAATAACTGTACAGTGCTACAGCCCCTGATGGTAGGTTCAGTGGTTTGAAGGTGGGTCAGTGGTTAGGGATCTGTCCAAAAAGAAAAATGCTAGAGATGTCAAATGATTTATTAAATATTTTATCAAATCTTTTACATATGGGACCTACACACATATAGATGTATGTGAGTCTCACACCTCACATAGATATGGGACCTACACACATATAGATTTATGTGAATCTCACACCTATATAAAAGATTTAGTAGAACATTTAATAAATTATTTAGATCTGTAACATTCCTCGTCCAAAAACGCTCCCATCTTGATTTGATCCTTCATTGTTTCTCGATGTAGCACCCTTATACGTTGTCTCAAGTAATATTTTAATTTGGGACTAGGGATTTGCAAAACTTACGCAACTCTTTTTTTTAACAACGGCGATACAGACCCCCTCCCCTTTTCACCCCCTCCACCCCCACACACACGTGGGGGTTGGTGAGTGGGGGAAAAGAAAAAAAAAAAAAAAAAAAAAAACAGTTTTGACCAATGAAAAATCAAAGGGGGTCGTGGGGGTCGCAGTCCGTGGGGGTCGCAGTCTTTTTTCTTTTTTTAATACCAAAAAATATATATATATTATCAACAATGCTAGAGACCTCTAAAAACACACCTCTAAACACACCTCTAATGAGGTGGAAAAGGAAAAAAAAAAAAAGAAAAAAAAAAATCAAGACACAGGATTGGTTGTGGCAGTGGTGGGACCCACTGCCACATCATTAGTGGTACCTCTAATTAGAGGTCTCAAGCATTTTTCATATATTATACAGTGCTACAATGAGAAAAAATTACAAAATTATGAAAAAGTATAACATTTTAATTATTAGTATGTATACATTGAGTTTTAATTTATTTTTTCTGAGCTTACTGACAAGTAATTCCCCTTTTAACTTTTGAGAACTATTTGGTGGTCATTTATATAAGGTAATATTTAGTGATTATTTGGGATGTTCTAAATAAGTGTACTTTTTGAATTTTTGAACTAAAAAGTTGAGGAAGAAAATATGGTTGTTTGGGTTAATTTTTTGACTTTTTATGAACAAATGTGTATTAAAAAATTGTATAAATTAGTGTGTAGGGAAAAATTAGAATTAAGAATTGTGCAGCCGTACTTTTTGACTTTTGGTGAATAGTGATAACTTTTTAACTTTTTGAGTAACGTTTTAGCTTTTTGAATTTTTAGCCACATGCCAAACTTAGCCTTAGTTCTCTATAATAAGGTAGAATGAAATGATTATTTTATAAAAATATTTATTTTTATGTTTCACTAGCTTAAAAAACATAATAACAAATACATTATAGATAAGATTATCTTTCACCATTTTAACGAATGATCATTTTATATGAAAGGCTAATGAATCAATATTCCAATCCATTCGTTTTCTTTTCATTTTGATGACCAAATAGAGTATTATTTGTTCTATTATTTTAAAAAAGTGATACAAAACTAATAAATCGTATTTTTTTAGCCAATCAAATTTTAATTTAGAATCACTTGTATTTGTCCTAAGAGGATAATATAATTGGATAAATTATACTGATCAACTCTTTGATCTGAAAAAACTACAATAAGTCTATAATTTTAATATAATTACAATAAAATTTTTTTATGAGGTATTTTATAAGGTATGGATCAAAATTAACTTAGATTGTGTGAAAATACAAAAATAAACAAGACAAAATATATATTGTAGTATAAAAGAAGGGTGTGTTTGGTTTGTGTTTGTAGAGTAGTTTTTGAGATAAAAAGTACAAAAACTTGTTTGGTTTGCCTTTTTTCAGAAATGGTTTTGGAAAATTATTTTGGGAGAGAGAGTTTTAAAAAAAGTGATTGATTTGATGTGTATGAGAGAGAGTGATTTTGAAAAGTAGGTAACCAAACAAAATTTTGAGATTTTTTTTGGAAAAATTTGTTTGGTTTAATTACTCTTGAAAATTTGTTTGTAGAGAATTTTTCTCAAAAATTTTTCTGAAAAAAAAAACCAAACAAGGCCGATAATATTATTTTCATCCATATAATTATTAAATTATTAATGAATTAAATATTATGTTTTAAAATTATAATTATGTGAAAACTGTAGATTACATTAATCTTTTTTCAATTTAGGCCAAGTTTGGCATCCTTCAAAAAATCTAAAAAGTCAAAAAGTCACTATCCTATTTAAGTCACATCATCTTATTTAAGTCACATCACCTCTCTAACACATCGCTTCAAACCCAACCCAAATCCAACCCATATTTAATAAAAAGTCAAAAAGTGTACTTATTTAGTCTTCCCAAACTTGGCCTTAGTCTTATTAGCCAGTATAATTTTCTAGTGGATGTGTGTAAAAGGTAATACGAAGGTAACGGACTAATGTTCCGTTTAAAAACAAAAAAGGTGACGGACTAATGATTAAGCAAGATCCAACCAAAGAGCTACTAATTGGCCAATCAATGGACCCAAGCAAAAGATGTTCTCCTTTGCCAAATTAGGAAAATATTGTCCAAATAAATAAATGGGCACATCACTGTTTATCATCACTTTATATCTTTTAATTCAAAATTATAATAGTTAATCTTCTTATTTATAGTTTTTTCTATTTTTATTTTGGACCATCATAACTAACCTACTTTTTTAGTTATAGGACAAATTACAGTTTCTCATATTGAATCGATCACTCAATATTAATTTATCTCCCTTAACTAAAAATACTAATATTTTATCAACTTAAATTATCAAATTGTATCAATATTGACCTTCCAAATAGACAAACATTTGACATGCACTTTACATATGATAATTGAAATGTTGTAAACTACTTAAAATTACATTATTCGTCTCTTCTTATTATTTTATCCTTTTCTTTCATCATTTTTCCACTCACATCAATGGTCATAATTGTTTATACTATGAATACCACTGTTGTTATCTTAGGCGCATCAAATGTTTGAAATGTCATGTATACGTAGTAGATTCTTATCAAAAGGCTTATCGTTGATTGATATAGTTTAATGCAACATAGTGTAATATTTTAAAATAGTTGATATTGAGTGCTCGTTTGGTTTTCTCTCTCGAGCTAAAAAATTATAAAATGACAAAAAAAAAGTCAAAAAATCACAAAAGGATAAAAGAAAATTTGCCATTCCAAAGCTAAAAAGTCAAAAAATCCAAACAAGAAAATCAAACAACCAAAAAAGTCTCAGGCTAAAATAACCAAAACAATAAAAAAAACTAACTAAAAAAATCATTGCCAAACGACCCCTGAATAGTAGTTCAGGGAGTAAAGTGTAATTTAATCTTAGTTAAAAGGGTACTTTCGTCTTGAACGTCTAGATATTAAAAAAAAAAAAAAAAAATTTAAAAATAAATGATGGAGTTTCAGTGTTGCAACTTTTAACAGTTCAGTGTAACCTCTGTTGTGTTCAAAAAACTTTTAGTTTAGGGAGATTGCAATTTTTTTAATGATTTTCGTGCTTTATCTGTTACTTTTGTGTGTTTGTAAAGTCTCTCTTTTCCTTTTTTCTTTTTTTCTTTTTTTTTTTTTTGATATTATCAATTTTAAATTTTTATGGCAGTGCTATGAAATTCTGTTGTTTTCACCATTTTTTTGAAGAATTGAATAATAGTTTTGGAAAGATGAATTGTATTACTAGATAAACTTTTTGATCAAACAGATTTAGCAATGGATTTAGATTATCTCCAGTCAAGCCAAGCCAATTGAACTGCTCAATTCAATCTATTGTGGGCCTATTTTAGGCTCATTTTGACCATTTGACCTTGTTTGAGAAATTAATTATTTAATTTTTTTAGTTATTTTACACTAACTAAAATAGTTTTGTTTGGAATTTTTTTTTTTTTTTTGATAATTGATTTAATGATTGCAACGGAAAAAGTAAAATATAATTATGAGTTGAATGTGATATTTTATTTTCTTAATTATTTTAATTTATTTTATCTTTTAATAAATTAAAATAAGTACTCCTCTTCCCAAACACCCCCTTTTTTTGAACCAAGGTTTAGTACAGCGTCTGGTATCATTTTGCTAACCTTTGGGCAAGCAGTAAGAAAAATGTTTGAGGGCCACAAAATCAGTGGCTCAAATGGCTCGAAACTGCCAAAACGACGTCGTTTTGCATCGTTTTGCGCCTAAAACGACGTCGTTTTGACAGTTTCGAACTATTCGAGCCATTGAATTTCGGGCCACCAACCATTGCTGAAGCAGTAATTAATAGAGCTATAACTACAAGAAATAGGTACCACTAAATTAATTACTAATACATTAACAACACCCCCTCCTTAAAATAAAAAAATTAAAAAAAAAGAAGCTGAAACCCCCTCTTCACAAAATAAAAATAAAAAAAAATCAAAACAAAAAACAAAAAACAAAAAAACAAAAACAAAGGGCAAAGCTTAAAAAAAAGCCTAAAATCCTGTATGGGGGGACATGTGCAGAAGCCGTGCATGTGACTCTCAACCATCGGCGTGAACGCATTTGAGGCTGTACGGCCCGCACTTCAATTCAGGTCGGCCCCATGCATTTTTTACTAAGGAATTGTTTGGGATGGATTATATAATTATATTTTTTAATTTTTTAATTAAAAAAATAGAAAAAATATATATATATATATATTTGAGATAATTTTTTAAATTTTTATAAAAAAATATGTATTAAAATATTGTATCAATGAGCAAAATTACTATCCTAAGCACTGACATACTTTCCGTGTATGTTAGTGAAGTTGTTCCACGTTAATGCACTGTGCTGCACTGATTTTTTTTTTTCCACTCGTGAGCTGTTGGAAGGGGACAAAAGTAAGAGTAATTCTGTCTTTTTTCCCTATGAGAAATCAATCCCAATTTCCCGTCCAAACATTGTAAGTAGTATAATTTTTTTTATTTTTTTAATAATTTTTAAATTTTTTGTCTTTTTTAAGTGATGTGCTAATTTTATGATCTCACCCACGGAATCATCTTACTTGATTGGTCTTGGACCATTGCTTCATATATTAAGGCCTCGTTTGGGAACTGACTATTTTAGCTAAAAAGTCAAAAAGCCAACTAAAACTAGTCACATCACCTCTCTACTTTTTTGCACATCTTTTCATAAAAAGTCAAAAAGTTACTAAAATAGCCTGTTCCCAAACGAGACCTAAGGCCTCGTTTGGGGAGTGGCTATTTTAGCCAAAAAGTCAAAAAGCCAACTAAAACTAGTCACATCACCTCTCTATTTTTTGCACATCTTTTCGTAAAAAGTCAAAAAATTACTAAAATAACCTATTGCCAAACGAGGCCTAAGAGATAATATTTAATTATTTTTGGGTTAATTACACTAATAGTCCCTATAGTTTGGGACTTGTGTCACTTTAATCCCTGACTTTTCAATTGTGACACATTTGACCCTGAATTTTGAATCTTGTTCCAAATAAGGACAATTGAAAATATTATTAGATTTTTTAAGGGTAAAATCATCAATTTGATAAAATGTAAACTAATTTGACAAAAATAAATGTCAAAAAAATATTTTTAATTTTTTAAAAATTATTTTTGTCCACCAATGATAAAATTATGTAACATTAATAAAAATTACATGATTAATTTTTTAAAATTAATTTTACATGATCATCATCCAAACACATAATAAAAATTAATTTGGTAAAAATTAATAAATAAATGTCTAAAAGATTTATCAATTTTACATAATTTTATTTTTAGTAGGTAGAAATAATTTTTAAAAATTCAAAAATATTTGTTTGACATTTATTTTTGTCAAATTAGTTTATATTTTATCAAATTGACAATTTTACCTTTGAAAAATTTAATTATATATTCAATTGTCCTTATTTGGAACAAGATTCAAAATTCAGGGTCAAATGTGTCACAATTGAAAAGTTAGGGACCAAAGTGACACAAGCCCCAAACTATAGGGACTATTTGTGTGATTTGTCCATTATTTTTTAAAAAGTGATGAATTTCATTAATTCAACCAACAGCAACTAAATTGATGTATCACATAAACTTGTCCCACCTTTAAACAATAATTTTCCCTCACCCACTCCAAGTGTTACAACTTCGATGGTCAACTCTTACTAAGGATATGCGCGGTGCAATTCGGATATTTTGAGAATAAAATTACAAATTAAATAACGGTTTAACAGATTGATAAATTGGTATTTGGGTGGTTTGAAGTGGTTTGATAGATTAAAGAATATTCTTAATCAATTATCAAATATTTATATAATATATAACACTAAATTATATAATATTTTTTTATATATATATAACACAAACTAATTTTATATAATATTTTTCATACATATAACTACTAATTTGTAACAAATTTCACATCTTAAATTTCTCTCACACTCATTTTTACTTTGATATTTCAAAATTAAAAAATATATATGTATTAATTATAGCGGAGCGGAATAGTTTCTAAGGCGGATTCTAAATTTTAAAGTTCAAACCGTAATTAGCAGATAGAGCGGTACAGACCAGTATGATTTTAACAAATTAGGTAATATTTTGCATAGCTCTAACTCTCGCTATATATGTTCTTGGGTTGGGCAGGGGAAAGATTGTGATATATACCGTATGTTATAACTAAAGAAAAAATGATATAATTTTATACTTTCTAATTATAACTAGAAAGAAAAAAAGAAGTTATAGCTAAACAACGCATGAGACATAATAAAAAATCTCATGAGTCGTAACTAAAATAAGATCGTAACTAAAGAAGAAAATTAGTCATAACTAAAAAAAATAGCATGACTTACTCATAAACTTCATATTTTCAATTTGTTTAGATATTATGTTTGTGTTTTCAATTGAAAAAAAGTTTAGATATTCTGTTGTGTTTTCAATTTGTTTTCAATTTGAAAATCCTTTTATCATATGGTAAGGGTTGATATTTGATATTTTTGTGTGAAAAAAATAAAGTTTAATTTTTTCATTTAAAAAAAATAAATTAAATAGTTTTTGAATAAAAAAAATAATGAAATAGTTTTGATAATGCATGATTTTCTTACATATATTTATTATTGGTATTTGAAAATTTACTTGATAATCTTTTGGTTATATTGAGTTAGAATATTATCAAAAAATAAATATTGACAAGTTGTTGCATTATGTTTAAAATTTATAAAAGTTTAAACCGTCAAACCGAATCACATTCATTATCCAATCTGCTTAATTCACATCCGTCAATCCAGCGGACGGACGTAGATTAATTTTTTTCAATCCACCAATCCGACAGAGGGATGGTGGATTGAAGGTTCCTCGACCGCAGTCGAACCGCGAACACCCCTAATTAGAATTTTCTTTTTTTTTTCTAAGCAAATTATCAAACAAAACATGCTCTCAACAAATTTGAATCAAAGTCTAAAACCAAGTATAAGTCGACCAAATAAGCCGTTCCTCAAATCCAATTTGAAAAGAACTCAAATATGTCAAAGATTTTGAAAAGCTTGAATGTCTCTACAACAAAAAAAAAAGTGTCACCAGAATCAAAGTCACCGTCAAAATTATGTCACCAGAATGAGAACCATCGTCAAATTACAACTCGAGCCATCGAGTCAAAAAAACCAACAAGATTCTCAATTGTTTTTCTTCCCTTCAATGCATTATGAGCTTCATGGTCAGTACTCATTGTTGTTGTTCAATAGCTTCTTATGGTAAGATATGTCATGTCTCTTTATTTGGAAGTGAGTTTTTTTATCATATAATATCTATTTGTTTTTTTTGTTATATTTAAAAAAAAACCTTTATGTTGATAAGTGGGTTGACTTTTTGATTTTTTTAGCTATTTTAGCCTGGGGCCAAAAAGTCTAGTTTAGAAAGGACTTTTGACTTTTTTTGACTTTTTTGTGAAAGAAAGAATGTAATGATTATAGGTTAAATGTGATATTTTATCTTATTAGACTAAAAAGTCTATTTTGTTTTTTGTGACTATTTTAGCCAAAAAAAAAAAAATCCTCCACACTAACTTCCCCAACGGAGCTTTATTGTGTTTTAATTTTGAATGATAGAGGCTACAAGACAGACAAACAAAATGGTTCCACGAAGGCCATGCTATGCATTGGATCTCAAACATATTCCAACATATATAAGCTGCCAAATCTAGTACATATGTTAAATCATAGCTAGATAAGTTTGCAAAATAAAATATTTTAAACATGGGCAAACAAGCATTATATAAATATTATCACATGACCATGTTATATATAAAAGAAATGATACTAGATGAGACCCTACCCATGTGGTACTACTCTTTTTTTGATAACTCAAGGTGTATGGGTCAGTTTGTACACACATTGACTAATCTCTAGGGAATTAATCCCACCGTCTACTAGCAGGGGTTCAATTAAAGTCAGAGCAGAACTCTGTATGGACTGGCCCAATACAATGACTGATAACATTTAAGAGATTTTAAACATGAAACTTAAAAAGGAGCAAACTTCTAAGTTTCAAACTTACACCACTAAGCCAACCCATATGACTGATAACATTTAAGAGATTTTAAACATGAAACTTAAAAAGGAGCAAACTCCTAAATTTCAAACTTACACCACTAAGCCAACCCTTGGAAGTTTACCCATGTTGTATATTACATACTGTAGTCCAAGATCTCCCAACAGATTTGGTGAGAGTCACACATTTTTGGAGAAATTACACTTCAGTTGATGTTTGAAAAAATTATTTTTAAATTAGCATTTAACATTATAGATATTAAAAAATAGAATGATAAACTTTTTTTTTTTATTTATGTTTTTGTAATTAATTTTAACACATCTCTGACGTGTAATTTCTCTATTTTTCATGAAAACCCATTGCAACACCATTAATTTTAGGATGCACTCAAAATTTTAATTTAATGGCAAACAGATATATTAATAAAAAAAAATTAAAATTAAAATATAGATTATAATATCAATTTCTATTGACATAAAAAGTAAAAAATAATATGGAAAATATATATAAACAAATATGTTTCTCTACATTCACTACAACATACAAAAGTTACAAGGATGAAGTTTTTTTATTTCTAAAATGTGAATTTTGTTACAAAAATATTAGAAGACCAATTTCCATCTTCACCAGCAAAAGACACTACACTCGACAAGTTAAAAAAAGAAAAAAAAGAGAAAAAAAACAAATAAAGATCTTCACTGATAAAAATTTAAAAGTATCGCAAATAAATGCACTTTTAGAGTTGAAAATTTTCTTGCCAAAATGATTTACTTTTTAAGACAAAAATTTTGATCCAAAAAAGATAGTAATTTATTTAAAACTAAATGTCAAATTTTGTCACTAAAACTACAATAATGAAACTTTTATCAACTAAGATATTTTGTCTCTAAAAAGTGATTTTGTCTTTAAATTTTTATATCTAAAATCTTAATTTGTTGCAGTGATTCATGTGGAACTAAAAAAAAAAAAAAAACAATTGTAACAATCTATCAACACAAGTTGTGATAAATTAATTTGTTTGATTCATGTGGAACTAAAAAAAAAAAAAAAACAATTGTAACAATCTATCAACACAAGTTGTGATAAATTAATTTGTTTGGTTATATCTTGTTGAAATTGTTAAATTCTATACTTGGATTCTCATATGTCATATATAGAAGTATGAGTCATGCAACCACTTAATTTTTTTATTTAAAAATAAAATATAAAAAAAATAAATAAAGAAAGCAAATCTATATATTTTGAAAATTAAAACAAGTTAATTTAGTAACTTTTTGATTATTTGACTAAAATATGAGTTAAAAAAAATTAGTATGTTTGGGATGACTTTTTAACTTTTTACGAAAAGATGTGCAAAAAGTAGAGAAAAAAGAGAATCTTTGACTTTTTGGTATGAGTTGTTGGCTTTTTGGCTAATTTAGTAACTTTTTGACTTTTTGGCTAAAAAGGAGGGTTCCCAAACGAGGCTTAATAGGCTAATTTAATAACTTTTTGACTATTTGGCTAAAATATGAGCTAAAAAAGCTAATATGTTTGGGATGACTTTTTAACTTTTTACGAAAAGATGTGTAAAAAGTAGAGAGAAAAGAGAATCTTTGACTTTTTGGTATGAATTATTGACTTTTTAGTTAATTTAGTAACTTTTTGATTTTTTCATTAAAAATGAGGGTTTCCAAACGAGGCTTCGTATATAAATAAAAAAATTTAAAATCGTAAGGGGTATCAACCCTTAGGTCAAGGAGATTAACTCTTAAATTAATACTTAATTTGTAAAGAATGTTTCTTTACGTTTCTTTGAATTTGTATATAACACAATATTAAAAACCGTAAATTTTATTTATTTATTTATATTTTATAAATATGGCGGTGTTTGGGAAGTAGGACTACAGGCTATTCTAGTCTCAAAGTGTCAAAAAACCTTGTAGTCTCAACAGTAGCTAGGCACCCATTGATTTAAAAAAAAAAAAAAACAAAAAAACAAAACAAACAAACAACAAACAAATGTCAATGACAGTGACAGTGTAGGCACAGTGTTTTGCCAGCCTACTCCAGTAAGCAAAAATGACAATTTTGCCCTTGTAGACCAATTTTGGAAAAAGTGAGTTTAGGGGTAAATTTGTCATTTCAACTTCAAATATCATTTCAAACACATTTTTCAATACAACAATTCAAATAAAAATCTATCATATCTTCTCAAACATAATAAAAATCCATCATATCTTCCCAAATACAAAAATTAAAATAGCCTATTAAAATAGTCAAAAAAACTAAAAAACCTCTAAAATAGTCACTTTCCAAACATCCACTATATGTTAGTCATATAACTATTTATTTTTTTTAAAATTATTATATTATTATATATGTATTATATTATATTCATGTCTCGTATCTGTATAAAAACTTGATAGCAGCCATGTTGGAGATGACAGTGTCACATTGGCATCCATGTGAAGAGAACCATGTTTGTATTGTTCATGTGACTCCCATGTGTTGTTTACCAATGTGATTTTGTTGAATTCAATTCATAGGAGACAGACAAAGACAGCATCCTAGGAACGTTTTATGATTGATACTATTTCTGACTAAAATTGGTGTTTAAAAAAGGAAATCATAAGGGGTTGTTTGGAGTGTCTTAAATAAGTGCACTTTTTATCTTTTTGGACTAAAAAGTTGAGAGAAAAAATATGGATGTTTGGATTAGCTTTTTGACTTTTTATGAAAAAATGTGTATTAAAAAATTATATAAATTAGTGTGTAGGGGAAAATTAGGATTGGGAGTTGTGCAGTCGCACTTTTTGACTTTTGGTGAATAGTGATAATTTTTTAACTTTTGAAATAACTTTTTAATTTTTTAATTTTTTTTCAACTTGCCAAACTTGACCTTAATAAACAAATATTTGGTGAAAGTTCCCTTGTGCTCTCACCTTTATGGGCACGCTGCAGTCTCTTTTGTAAGGAAGGGGCACATGAATGAAAAATGTTCAATAATTACCAAGGAAATTAATGGAAAATGTTTGGTGGTCACAAATTCTGTGGCTTAAATAGCCCGAAACTGTCAAAACGACGTCGTTTTGCGTCGTTTTGCACCCAAAACGACGTCGTTTTGGGTGTTTTGAGCCATTGAGCCACAAAATTTGTGGCCCCCTAACATTGCTGGAAATAAATTAAGAGAAGAGACAAATTTTAGGGTACTTAGTCATAAATTTAAATTTTTTAAATAATAGTTCCAGAGTCTAATCTTTTAACCTCTCCTCTGTTTTAATTTTTTAGAGTTATAAGTACAATAATAATTTAAAAGATAATATTACCTCAACCTATTATATGTTTACTTTTCCATTATTTCATCTATATATATGTCATCTATCTGTCCATCTAATATACTTATTTATCCTTATCATCACTTTTGGCTACCACCATAGTTATCGCTGGCTACCACCTATGACTTTTTTGGAGACCGACTGTCCGATGACAGTGGTTAAAAACAAAACAAAAAAAGCTATCCTTCAAAATACTAATTTGTCTCATATATCTAAACAATTTCATTAATTATATTCTTACCATCAAAATTAAATAATTATTAAACCTAATGTCATACACTCCCTAAATAAGGACTTCTAGAGACTTTTTCCCAGGTTGGGCTGTGGCTTAACTTTTTTTTGGATCGCTTTTAAATTTTGGTTCAGATTGAAATAACGATTGCACTGAATAAAATTTAGATTACTTAACAGTCTCTACAATTTAGCGCTTGTTTCACTTTAATATCTGACTTTTGATTATGATATATTTGATCATAAATTTTAAATTTTATTTTAAATAAGGACAATTAAAGATATTTCATTTACAAATGCTCTATTTCAAAGGTAAAATCATCATACAACTTAGTTTATATTGATTAATTGTATGTTGTTTGAAGTGTAATGGTTTTTTTTTTAATGAATAATGATTGAACTTTCTTAGTAATAAAATTCTGTTTAGTTTGCTTTTTAGAATCTATTTTCAAATTTTTTTTCTAAGAAATTAAAAATTAAATTTGTAAAAAAAATTAAAAACATATCATTTTTATATGATTTTATCTTTTGGGAGAGTAGAAATAATTTTTTTAAATATATTTTTTTATATTTATTTTCGTTAAATTAGTTTTTATTTTTTAAAAGTCAAACATGGCAATAATTTTGATATCATTATTAAACTAATCCATTAAATCAAAAAATTCAAAACTAAAAATATTTCATATATTAAACATATCGATTACACATTAAAATCTAATAACCATGTATTACATGATAACCATAAAAAAATATCTGTTAATAATAAATACAACCACCTATTACATGAAAATAATCCAAAAATATCAACAAAAATAACCACTTATTACATGATCATCATTCAAACACATATTAAAAATTATTTTGGTAAAAAAATAAAAATGTAAAAGATTTATTATTTTTATATAATTTTATCTTTGGTAGTTAGAAATAATTTTTAAAAATTTAAAATATTTTTTTGACATTTATTACTGGTTTATGTTTTATCAAATTGACTACTTTACTCTTAAAATGGAATAATGGTATCTTCAATTATCTTTATTTAGAATAAGATTCAAAATTTAAAATCAAATGCATCATAATTAAAAGGTGATAGATCAAAGTGATACAATTTTTAAACTATAAGAATCGTTAGTATAATTCACTCTATTTTATTAACAGTTTTACAAATGCTAAGACCATCTCCAACGGTTCACCAAAGTTGACATCAAATTTAAATTTTGATGAAAAAGTTACTGTTTACTACTCCAATGGTTGCACAAAATCGATATCAGATTGAGATTTCATCAAACAATTCATCAAACTGAGGACAAGATACTGATTTCACCAAAACACTGTTTATGACCGTTGGAGGGAGGACCCGGTCAACCAACCGGTTGCCCGGCCGGTTGACCAACCGGTAGACCGAATTCCTTTCAAATAGGTTGGTTCAAACCGGTCAAAAAAGGTTCAAACAGGTTAAAAAAAAAATACATTTTGCCTTACCGATTGACCGGCCGGTCGACCAGCCAAAACCAAAACATAGATGAAGCTGTTCTGATTACATACCAAGTTCTTGATGAAGATGATGAAGCTGTATGTTAACAATTACATACCAAAACCAAGCTGTATATTAACAATTACATACCAAAACAATCAATCAAGTTCTTGTTTTGAATCAAAAACCCATTTCGATTCTGGTCTTGTTTGCGTATATGATGGGCACAGTTGTATCAAGAAAATTTTGGGTTTCCTTTGGGTGTTTCACAGAATTTAATGGAGAGTGGTTATGGAATCAATGAGCTCTGTTTCAATTTTCCTCACAATTTGATGGAGAGTGGTTATGGAGAGTGGTTACGAAAATGTTTCAAGCTGCAAAAATATATATATATATATATTTACGCTTACCGGTCAACCCACCGGTCGACCAACCGGTTGACCTACGGGATTTGATGCACTGTTGGAGCTACTGATATCAGATTTGGTGAAATGAATCATTTTTTACTCAGATTTGGTGAAAAAAAAAAAGTTCACCGTTGGAGATGCTCTAACTATAAAACAAAATTTAATAGCAACTAGCTTAATCATTAAAAATATCTAAAAACATAACACTAAAAAATTTAATAATACGTAATAACAAATTTAAGAAAATTAAGCAATGTGAATGTTTCTTACAAATATTATTGAGTCGATTTCAATTTGGTTTGCAAATTTTATTTAGCACTAGTGTGTTATATTGGGGTGTTTTAAGAAATTGGTTAAAAGTTGACTTTTTGATTTTTTTAAAACTTTTTTTTATCTTTTAGTGAATAAAAAATATGAAAGATATAATCCAAAATGAGTTAAAAGTCAAAAGTAAACTTTTAACCATCTTGCCAAAACAAAAAAATGTTTGCTTTTGTGCCTACCATGTGCTTTCCATAGAAATTTGTGAAAGAAGAGAGTATTTGAGTGTCGTTTTGGAAACTTTGGCAAAAAGCTGCGTTTTTAGGCTAGGGAAAAAACGCTGGTGTGTGCAAAAACGCTGAAGACACCATTTGGGAAGACCCAAAAACGCAACTCGGCCATTTACCAAACTACCCTCATCTCATGTAAATTGGGGCCTAAGGCAAAAATCAAAAGGTGAGGGCATTTTGGTCATTTTAGAGTGATGTGACACTTTTAAAAATAGTAAACCAAAAATCAAAAAAGCCAACTTTTTACCAACTTCCCAAATCACCTCCAAAAAAGTCAAAAAGCTTGGTAAAAAGCCAAAAGTCAATTTTTTACCTATTTCCCAAAACACCCCTAAAAACTTACATGATGCAAACATACTAGAATAAAAATTTGGGAAAATTACTCATAAGTCCCATATTAGAAAATGTTGCTTTTGTGCCTACCATGTGCTTTCCATAGAAATTTGTGAAAGAAGAGAGTATTTGAGTGTCGTTTTGGGAACTTTGACAAAAAGCTGCGTTTTTAGGCTAGGGAAAAAACGTTGGTGTATGTAAAAACGCTGAAGACACCATTTGGGAAGACCCAAAAACACAACTCGGCCATTTACCAAATTACCCTCATCTCATGTAAATTGGGGCCTAAGGCAAAAATCAAAAGGTGAGGGCATTTTGGTCATTTTAAAGTGATGTGACACTTTTAAAAATAGTAAACCAAAAATCAAAAAAGTCAACTTTTTACCAACTTCCCAAATCACCTCCAAAAAAGTCAAAAAGTTTGGTAAAAAGTCAAAAGTCAATTTTTTACCTACTTCCCAAAACACCCCTAAAAACTTACATGACGCAAACATACTAGAATAAAAATTTAGAAAAATTACTCATAAGTTCCATATTAGAAAATGTTACTCCATCTAGTCCCGAGTGTTTTTTTATAAACCATTTAGTCCTTTTTTTACATCACAACATCAAACATCACAACATCATCATCAAACAACATCAAACATCATCATTGAGGCTCAGATCTACGAATGAACAGGCGAGAATCCAAAAACGCCATGGCTGCAACAACAATTGCCCGTGAGAGAAGGAAACAAATAGTATAAAAATTAATATATAAATAGATGTATTACAGATTCTACACAAATGTAATGAATGAAAATGAATCAAAGACAGAACAAACTCAGAAACATTAATATAAAAATAGATGTATGATCAAAAGTATATAAATAGGGATTTATACATGATGAGTATGGGTGTAAAGCGAAGGATTGAGGCTCAGATCTGCTTTGATATCAGGCTGAGAACTGTGTCTTTCTCCGCCATGGCTGCAACAACAACAGTTGCCTAGTGAGAGAGAAAAAACCAGATCTAGACTCTCTCTCTTGGTCACTGACCATCCGGGTTGCCCCGCCATGAAACGGATCCGAATCTCAACGCCTGATTTGAAAAACCAGAAGAGAAAATTTATCATCACAGCCTCTTTAACACTTCGTTTGGGAAGAAGCTTTGATGAAGGCTTGTTGTTTATGGTGCAAAAGGGTTTGTTGTTTGGGTGTGTGTGTGTGTTTTTTTGATCTCTGAAGAAAGTTGAGAGACCCACATCTTTCTGAATCTCAAGAAAGAGAAAGAAACAAGAAATAAAAAATGGGTTAGCAAAATTTTCCCCAAAAAATATGGGCAGAACGTGGGGCTTGAATCCGATCTGAGATGTTTTTGATGTTATGATGATGTTTGATCAAAAAAATTGTTATGATGATGTTTGATAAAAAAAAATTGGTATGATGATGATTTTTTATTAGAAAAAATTGTTTAATCGTTATTTTGATGTTTGATGTTATTTTAATCTTTATTTTGATGTTTAATCGTTATTTAAAAAATTGTTTAATCGTTATTTTGATGTTGTTTTGATGATGATGTTGTGATGTTTTGATGTTGTTTTGATGATGATGTTTGATGTTGTTTGATGTTGTTTCGATGATGTTACTCATAAATCTGATGTTTGATGTTTGATGAATAATGTTTGATATTTGATGAATAATCCTAATGTTTGATGTTTGATAAATAATCCTGACGTTGTTAATGTTTGATATTTGATGAATAATGTTTGATGTTTGAAAAGAAGAGAAATAATAAAAAGGCCTATAGTAAGCTTCTTGGGAAATAGGACCTATTAGTCCAATAAAAAACTTTCGGGACTAAATGAGTTAACATTCCCAAATTTGAGATTTATTGGTGCTTTCCCCTAAAAATTTATCAATTTAGTTTATTTAAAATAGTTCTAACACTAACATTCTAAAAATGTTATTCTCATCTAATTCAGTTTATCATAGTTATATAGACCTCCACTTTCCAAAAGCTTGGTTTAACAACTAAATTTTATCAATAGTTACCTATAATCCAAGCACTAACCTTTTAATCACAAGAAATGCCAACAGTTAATCTAATTTTTGTCTAGTTTTCTAACATAAAATTTTCTAAGTTTTTTTTCTCACCAAGAGTAAACCTTCTATTCATCTTGTGGCTCAGTTGATCATTTGTTTTATAAATGTTTTTAATTGAGTGGTCAAAGAGTCACAAATAAAGAGTAATTATTTTTTCCTATTAAGAAGTTTTTTTTAGTTGTTTATGCTTTTTTATTACTATGAAACTTTGCATAAAATGAAAAATGTTGGCAAAGATTTTTATGAGTTCATTAGCCCCAAATAGGCATCTAAAATGTGTGTGCTAATGTAAAGGCCCAATAATATGGACTAGAATTTGTGTTGTTCGTATTTTTGAATGTCGTAATTTAATTGGGCCAATCTGTAATTTAAAGGCCCAATAATATGGACTAAGGTTTGGGTCGTTTGTAATTCGGCACGGTGCCAAGGCCCGAATACTTTATAATCCATCTTAACTCATTTATGTCATTTTCTTTGTCTTCATTAGTCAATATCCTTTTTTATGGATCAAAGTTCGGCCCATTAGTCCTACTTAATATTGGGCTTCACATACATTGGGCGTTTTTCTTTTGAGTGATACTGTTATAATCACATTAACATATCATATTTATGAATAATTTAATGTGACATTTTACATAACATTGACCACATTATCAAACTTAGGCCTCACAAAACATCAGTGTTGATGCTTTATAAATAACTGTGTGAGTGTTTTTCCGATCACACTGCCCTCCTTAGTAATTCAGCTGTAGAACACAGGCAGAACAGATGGCACCCTGTTACCCTGCACAGAAAGAAAAGGTTCCGGCGGTGGTTCTTCCACCCGGAGGCACTCTGACGATCAAGTCAGTATATTTCTTAAAGATAATCAAGTATTTAACTCACAAGCTTGAGTATTTAGAACATACCTTAGACCCATGGGGGTGCTTCTCTTTTATAGCCAATACAATCCTAGTCCCAATAGGAGCCTGGCTCCAATGGACTTAGGATTACTGCTAATTTGGGACTCCCAGTGGGTTTAGGATAAACTCTCTAAGAGTCTTATCTTTACCCAAACTGAAGTCTTCTCCCAATCTAGGACTCTTGTCCTTTGTCCGCATATCTCAGATTCCGATGTCTTCGGAGATAACCTCGGCAACTCCGAGATCACCTCGGCGTAATCACCTTAACATGCGGAACCTCGGCTGACACGTCGGCGTCACCTTGCCACGTGTTGGTACTCAGAAAATATATCCCCACAATAACAATGTGAAACACATAAGATGATGTGATTAATACTACTAAGATTTGATTGCCCTCCAAATTAGTCAATCTAATGGTCGAATATCGTGTTATCAAAAAGATACTACTCAGGTTGATTTCACATTTGATGACAACTATGGTTACACAATTATTGTAAATCTAACCTTAGTAAAAAATATATATATTTCTCCCACTTTTATATATATATATATATATATTTTATGACATTTAAACATATTTTTTTAATGTTTTCTACCCATTTCTTAGCCAAAATTTTGATCTGTTTGCAATACTAAATACAATTGTTTTATTTGTATTGGGAGATAAATTACTCAAAATAAGCGAGTGATATCATTGTATTATTTTTTTTTCTTATAGCATAGTTTTTTTTAAAATTATTTTAAATTCATTGATAATAATACATGTTTTGTGCCAGAATTATTAAAGGAGTCAGTACTGATGAGTATGGGGACCAAAATGAGCATCAGTTTGATTTATATATATGCGACTCACATGTGCAGCTATATAATTCTGTGCACTATCTTTCAATCTGGATGAGCAACCCATCAATCCACATTACACACATTCACAAAACGAGAGAGAGAGAGAGAGAGAGAGAGACCCCACCTTGAATGATCAATTCAATAATATCACTTCTTTTTCTAGTCACAAAGTTGATGGTCCCAATTTCACCTTCTTTCATGATTATTAGGCCGCGTTGATAGTCAGATTGATTAAATGGGATCGAATATTATAAGTATGGTCAGAACTAGGAAGAATGAATAATCTCATAAGTGATAAATTTATGAAAAATGTTTTGAAACTTTAATTTCTGAGCTCTAAAGCCAACTCATGATGTGATATTTTGATCTTAATTTTTTTTTTTTTTTTTTTCTCCTTACCATGTCATTAGTGCTCCATTAGAGTATTAAAATTAGTGCTCTGAATTATTGTTGTAAATTTATATATGTACATATGATTATGAGTTATATTATATTTGGTAAGGTAGAATAAATTTAAATTGGATAATCCTATGAAGAAGAAAAATAATCCAAAAAAATATCATTTCAATAATCAAAGAGATGGTACTGATTATTTTTCATAGAATTTTCATATGGTTTCATCACAGAATTCTAATTTAACAACTAAATATTGAAATACTAGACATACATATTTGATTGTTGACTAATCATTTATCGCGCTCCTAATCCTGCAATCAAATAGGGTTTGGTATCACATCAAGACTTGTCATGAGAGAAGAAAATGGTTATGATCCTTTCTCGTCAAATGGTCACTTTGGTAGAAAGGAGTTGCAATGGTAATTTAAGGGCTGTTTAAAGGTGGATAATCAAATCATGATTTATAATTAATTGGATAGTCAAATCATTGTAAGAGGATTTTACAATTGCATTAAAAAGATTATTATTGACAGAAATGAAAACGGTGATTAAATATTATCACCGTGACCTTTATATCATATTTGTTGATTTTTAAAGTGTAGCCTAATTGATCAGTAGGTATACTCCTCACATTCCAAACTCATATTTGACTTTTGTTGGTCCCTCTTGTTTGGCTAGACCATACGATTATAGACACTGTTCCTGTTATAAAAATAAAAATAATGTTTGTTTCTAATCATGGCTTTAACCTATTTTGTGTTTTATGTGTATGACCCATATACATGACTTTGAGAGCAGTGGAATGTGCGGTGCGTGACATGATTGGGCCATGAATGTACTCACAAGTCACCAAAGTAAAACCTGTTGTCAAAAAAGAAAAAGTGAACAAGGCCCACATCATTAGGACCAGCCACCTTCGTCCAGCAATCAGTTAAAGCCCAAGGAAGTCCCATTTTTTAAACAGAAATTTCCCATGTGTGATGTACCCATAAAAAATAAAATACACATTTTTTATTTTTTTTTTCGAACATTTGTGACTACATGACGTATACAAAGAAAATTTTAGAAAATTTTCCGGATATGGCCTACATTTCATTAGGATGAATACAGTGTTGTCTTATTGCAATTTGGATTTATTATTATTAATTTGTGTGTGTGCGCGCGCTTGTATTACTATTCGGACATTTTTGGTTCTTAGTTCAAGTTCAGAAAAGTTGCAAAGCTCAAGCATGATATCAAAAAGAAAAAAGGAGGCCTAAGCAAGAGGAGTGAGTTAATCATGGCTAGGAATTTTAAAAGAATATGCAAAGCTAAAGTTTGATAAGAAAATGTGTTATGTCAAGGTTTCGTTTGGTATGTAGAAATGAGGCACTCTCTCTCTCTCTCTCTCTCTCTCTCTCTCTCTCTCTCACAATGGTGCAATGGTCCCAGCCATTGCTGACCCTGGCCCCCCTTCCCTGGCTCATGTCCGTGGATCACCCTACAGTGACCATGACACCCTCTCTCTCTCTCTCTCCCTCTCTCTCTCTCAAGTATTGATTTCTTCTTGTTTGTATGCATATGTATTTATTCTTGTCTCAACCATGGCTTAAATGTTCTTGTTCCAACCTCGCCTAAAACTTCATACAAATTGTATATCAGTCTATGTAGTGGTGGCTCATAAGATAGTAACCTTGGTACTCACTAACTATCAACTTTCGTCAATTTAAAAATAAAATAAAAAATCTCTCGTAAAAGAGAGACTCACTTATTATATCTTCATTGTATAATGTATATATACCTAAAAAAATTTATTAGTCAAAATAATTTTAAAAAAATTATTAGAAAGGGCCAAAAGTCCCTTTGTAAATAAAAAAATGTTCAAATATTAAATTATTAAAAAATAATATCACTTTATCAATTAACTAGTCTCCCAGTCAAATTTGAAAGAGTTGTCTAAAAGAATCTCACTAAAAGGATTTAGTCATCAAAATTTTTGATTAATATTGTCATTACTTTAAAATAAAAATTATAGTATAAAAAAGAAAAATTACAGCTTTAAAATTTATAAAGGACTTCTATTAGATTTTTCACCTTGGACCTTAAATAAGTTTGGGACACCCATAATTCTATGTGAAACATGAATTAGGTTACTTCTATATAACAGTAAATTTTCACCACCATAACATGGAATTTATTACACAAATGGAGTATCATCCAAAAGTAGTACTTTAGTCAGCCAATGAGTGGATGAATGTCTACTTGATCCAAACACAACCTAAGTTAGTATATTTGAATTGCAAGTCGAATTCACATCATCTAAATTAAGAGCATGGTCCTACTCCCCATGTGAAATAGATAATGGAACATGCATGCACACGAGGACATCGCACCATATGTTCTTCCTCTTTTGATCACAATTCACTACTATAAATTCGTTATAATGTTCGATAATGATTTTATACCTATTTATGATGATATTTTTTTTTTTTCTTTTAACATAATCCACCTTCTTATAATTTCCTTGTGTGCAATACATGTAAGTGATTCTTCGTTGAAACTATGACCATTAGTCAAGCTTATAACCTAATTACTATAATTTAACAATGTTACCCTATGTTCTTGCAATCAATTTTTTATTTTTTTATTTTTTATCAATATGTTATTGTACTCATATCTTGAAGAAAAAGTGAAATTCAAAATAAATAAATAAATAAACAAGATGAAGAAGAACTACACATCAAAAATTTCACTTGTTTCCCTAGTATATTTTCACACCTTAACTTCCCAAGCATGGTGGGGATTGCTCTGCAGACTTTGCTCACAACCACAAATGCAAATGGTGCTAGGTAGACAACTTTAATTAATTAAACTGTAGGGTCCCTACAAAAAGAGTTAATTTCAAAAATGGGGTCTACACCTTTGTATTTAAAGGAAAGAACCCAAACAAGCAACCTTCAAAAGTCCACACCATCTTCCAAATAACTTCCTACCTCTTGTTGGACTTGGATCCTATCCTCTCTCTCTCTCCAACTTGCTAATAATATTAACACTATACTATATCTAAACTTCAAGAGATTTGGCTTAGTAGTTGGAAAAGACAACTAAAAAGCTTATCACTCAAGAAATTACAAATTTTATGAAGGCTAAACATTCTAAAATTTTAAAGTTACTGGAAGTTTACCTTCAGGATCTTAAAATTAATCGAGATGCACGTAAACGTAAGCTGACATCCAATTATGAAAAAAATAAATCAATAAATACTACACTATATCTATATGCATGGTTGGCCTCAGTCACTGTTTTCAAACCCTAACAACACCACATGACCAAGGCACGGGCATCCACATGAGCATGGACCCCGCAAGTGCTTTGCCCACGTGTGATTTGTCCATATGATGATATACAACCAGGCCCCATCTGTCCACATCGTTGCTATTGACTCATGCCACGTGATCCATCATCTTTATCGGACGGTCATTGTCGCTTCTCTTCGGAATGGAAGGTCAATTAAGAATAAAAGGGTGGTCAATTAATGGATGCTGACCTAAAAACAAGATTGAAATTTGAGAGAACCAAACCGTACTGTTTAAGTTGTAAACTTAGTTAGAAATGAAATAATTATGCTTTGATCAGAGACTTAAGCATGCTAATGATATATTATGCATTTAAGATGATGATAGAAATGACTAACTAATTTGATTTTGGTCAGTACGATGTTGTACAAAAGCACATAACAGTAAGGTGGCATAATGAGAGGGACATTACAAAGCTAAGTCCAAAAGAGAAAAACAAAGAGATAAAAGACATTCAAAACATGGAAAATGATAAGATATGTAAGGAATTTTCACATGAATCTGTATTATTACCCTTCTGGGATTCACTCTTAGAAGTGGAATGGGAAAGTAAAATTTTCTTATAAGGTCTATAAGTGTGAGTTTCAACTTCTTTGATGCGATAATCTAATAATTAACTATTAACTTTTGTCGATCGAAAAAAACAAAAAAAAAACTACGTGTGCAACTCAAATTAGTCAAAACTTGAATTTCAATATTACTCATGGAATGAATCGGATTAAACATTGCATGGGAGTAAATTAAACTCTATCCCGTGAATGATCACTTAGTATCACTTTACTCTCTTAATTAAAAAATGATACATTTTATGACCTTAAATTATCAATTTGTATCAATTGAAACTTTTCGTATATAAATAAATAGAAAATTGACATATGTCTTACAGATGACATAACAAATATTTGAGAAATGCTTAAAATGATATTTCTTCCCTTTCCCTTGTCTTTAGTATCTCCTTTTTCCTACCCACGTCGTAAATCATGGATGCTTACGCTGATTACTGTGGATAGAAAAAAGCATAAAACAAATAACAAAAAATGTCATTTTTCATAATATTTGCGGTGCCAAGTTACCGCTAGAGAATAAGAAGAATAACCTTATAACATAAACTAAGGATAAAGTGGTAAAAATAACAAACAAAAAAAAACTAACACCGTTATGAGAGGACAACTTAGGAGAAGTAATTGTCATTGTAAAAATTTAAGAGGTGGTATTTGTAATTGTCATGAACTTCTGAGAGATCAATATAAGATCAACTTTTGACATTTCATTTTTACGCACTTCCAAAGAGAGACACTCCGCTTCTTTTGGTCTTTATGAAAGTAATAATTTCCCTTACTTAGACCTTGTTTGCCAACATTAATTTTTGATCAAAAAGTTAAAATATTACTCTAAATTATCATTTTTTTTATACTTTTTATATAAAAAATAAAAAATTATTAAAAAATTAATTTTAAACACCTCTATTTATATAATTATGTCAAAAATGTAAAATTAAATTTTTTTTTCTTCTAAACTTCAAGAATTTATCCTAACTATTTTGTTGGCTTGTGCCTACATACAGACCATGTGAGTCCGCTGCCGCCCCGGCGACTCGGGTTGGGTGTGCCTCTCTTTCTCTTTCCGTAGAGTCAGTCTCTGGATGGACGACCAAAATAAATACGCTTTCTTTCTGCACCAATCACTTTCTCCTAAGGATAAAGATTAAAAATTAACATTTTCAGTAATTTTTTTGTTTTGGTGAATTTTTAATCTTTTGAACTGTTTACACTTTTATATTCTAGCCAAACAGTACAAATAATAAAAAAAATTAAATGGAAAAAAAATTACTACCAACAAAAAAGATAATTTACACTTACCTTCTAATATTTATAAATAAATAAAAAACTTAATCCCACACTTTTGACATAATTATATTAATATCTCACAAAATTTTAATTCACATAAATCATTTTTCGTCAATAATTTACTAGTGATAAGAATGAAAGGATAATATTATTATCTATTTTATATTAAAATAGATTTTTGTTTTTGTTTTTGTTTATTTAGTATTGGAAAATGCTATAGATCCCAAACAAATTACCAAACCTCTCACATGGGTGTGGGACCACACCCATGTGAGAGGTTTGGTAATTTATTTGGTAATTTATTTGGGATCCCTAACATCACTCTTTAGTATTTATCTACCATTACCATTAGTTTCAGTTACTTTAATCATATTAAAAGCGTGATTAATACAATTATGTCAAAAATATAATGTTGATTGTATTTTTTTTTCAAACTTCAAGAAAGTGTGTGTAACTTATCTCCCCCCCCCCCCCCCACCCCACACACACAAGAGAGAGAGCACTTTTTTATTATTTTTTTAAATTATTCTATTTGAGATGGACCTAAAGAATAAAATAGACATATGTCATATGTGTATGTTATGGTAAGTGGATCGTGGGCATCGGAGTCCGGTATCGAAGAGTCGAAGAAATGTACAGTATTATGCAATGCGTGTGTCCCCCACCAATACGACACCGCACCATTGTCAAGGATCTTGGAATTGGGGGGAGATTGGTATATGTATTTGATTCATGAGAATGTTGGCCCTACGTGGCAACTCCTAGTTGGCCTGCCTTCTCCAACTTATGGATCTTGTATGCGTTTTAAAAACCTACGAAATTCATTTCCTTTTGGATTAATTATTTTTTGAAAAATGTTTTGTGTCCCTAAAAAGAGTGCACCGAATACTCCTAATTTCCTTTTTTGGAAACTGTTTTTTTTTTTTTTTTTCTGTTTTCTTTTTTTTTTTTACTTGAAATGGGAATTGTGGGGATTCGGGGCCCCCACAATTCGAGCTCCCAACTGCTGCTGTTATTTTTTAGACTCTATTTGGTTCATCAATAAAATCTCTTTCTTTGCCGATAAAAAAAAAAAGGTATATTTCATTTAAATTTCATCTATTTTTTTTTTTTTTTTTTTTCAAAAATTCTTCTTCAAATTTATAAATCAAACACAACTTTAATTGTCAAAATGGAATTTGTGTAAGAGTTTTGTTAATAAGTGCCCTTACAATACAAGTAAAAGACAAAAAAGTTGAAGAATACAATACATTTTTCACTATATTTAATAACTTTTACATAAATCAATACAGTTTTTAATAGTTTTACATATTTTCAAGATACTTTATACACACTTTTTAACATTAAACAATGTATAAGGGACACTTATTAACGTTTACCTTTGTGTAATTTTGATCCTATTTTTAAAATTGTATCGATTTAGTTAATAATATATAAAAAAATGTTTGATTTGGTTACCCAGCCTAATTTTATTTGTAGATGTCAATTAAAAAATTACTTTTTTTTTTTTATCCCCAAAGTATGCAATTTAAGTAATTTTAGTTCATAATGTTTAAATTGTATTAATTTAATCCTAAATGTATAACAATTGTTTTGATTTGAGCCCCAACCTAATTTCATCTCACTTTATGTTTGAACTAGGGTAGAACTTGAAAACTATAAATATACAGAATAAAATAAAATAAAAATAGCCAACTCCTTTAGAGGGAAATAGCCAGTGTAAGAGTGTTACATAAAATAATAAACAAAATATGATTTTAAAAAAATATGGAAATCTTAGCTTTATTGCTTTAACAAATTCTTTTGACTCAAACTTGATTCCCCTTCCAATAACTCTCACATTAACAGACACCCAAAAAAAAAATAAAAAAAATACCACATAAGGTTTGAATTAGTGGATGAGATGATTGGGAATTTGATGTTTGAGAGTGATGCATCTCTTACCTTTCGTCTTATTTTCCTTCTATGATTTGAAAAACAAACACGTAAACAAAACAAGATTGAACCAATAAATGTGTTTGTGACATTAAGGCTAGCGCATTAATGCGCTCCAACTACTTGTTTTTTTCCCATCTAAAAAAAATAAAAATAATTATTGTTTAATATATATTTTTGAAATTTATTAGTGGTGTACAGGAACGAAGTCAGAAATTAGTTTTAAAGGTGACTGAAATAAGTGTAGCAAAAAAAAAAAAAAAAAATTCTAATGAAAGAATTTAAGTATTATATTAAACAATTTGGGATTATCTTATATGCATTATGCAAAATAAAGAATCAATGGAAGAATTTTTCAAAAAATTAAGAATACCTCTATATACAATATGAAAATTGTTCATAAAATATGGGATTTCTTCATAGTTTTGAAAAGACTTACGCTATATTTGGTTGGAAAATTTTGGGAAGAAATTTGGAAAAGAAAATAGAAAAAATAGTAGGTGAAACTAGATGAAAATGTATATTTTATTTACATTTCACCTATCTTTTTCTTTTTCCTTCCAAATTTCTTTTAAAATCCTCCAAGCAAACACAGCGTAAAGGGGACCATAGCCATCCTTGGCCATGCCTTATCTTCCTCCCTGATGGTATGTGTAACTAATAATGAGTGGTTTATATACTTATGTAATTTAAAAAAGAATAAGAATGTTTAGGAAAAACACAAAACATTATTAGTGGATCACACAACCAATTGGTGTTCTTAAAAAAAAAAAAAATACAATTATTAAATTGTGTGATAATTTTAAGGTATTAGAAATTTTTTTTAATAAATAAATTACTAGAATCTTTAACATATAAATAATTGTGAATATTTTGAGATAGGATGAGAGTGATTTGATGACTGAAGATGTTGTGCACAGTGTGGGCAGCTTGTTTGTTCAACTTCAATGCTGGGATTCAATTGCACAATATGTTGTCTTGAATTAATCCGGTTGGCCTTCTTAAAAGGGTAAATAAAATGGTCTTTACTAATTGGGCACAAGAAACCTGTAAGAAAGTGGAAGCATACGAGGAATTTTTATTAATTTTAAATTAGTTTTTATTTATTTTCATACGGTAAATTGTATTATTAGTTCTTGCAATTTAAGTAAAGTAAAACTAGAAAAATCAAAGTAAAATTCCAAAAGACTATAGGAACTATCGGAGTAATGAATAAATTACACTAGTGGTCTTTATAAATTTTTTGAATTGTATTTTTGTCCTTCTAATTTTATACAGGATTTTTTTTTTGATTCAAAATGTTAACAACGCATGACAAAGGAATAACAATGAAACAAATTGAAAGCGTACAATTTAAATTATTTAAACTAAAATTGCAAAGATAGAAGTAAAATTTCACTTAAACTAGATCTATAATTTACCTATTTTCAAAACTATTTTTAACGCATTCTTAATACTACTAAACAAAGCACCATAAAAAGTTGTTAGTAATTTGCCTTTTCCTTTTTGTTTTGAAAGGTGGTGGTGGTGGTGGTGATGATGATCCATTATAGATTGAGAAAGACCTAACAACGTGCAGATGGTGATGCATGTCATATGTGTTAAAGAAGTTAAGTGAACTAAGGAGAGAGTGGTCTCAACTCATCTCATCACATGTGCTAGCATTTTCCCATAAAAAGATTGTTTGAATTGAATTCTGCGATCCGACCCACCCTACGAAACGTAAAGGGTGAAGCCTCTTGCTGCAGTAGGGTAGGGTTTGGCACCGGCTATGGTTGTGGGTGCACCAAAGCTTCACTGTAAAAGCCCATGCACTTTTTTGACTTCACCTTTCTGCTCAATTCTCCTCTCATCTGTCATTTCTCCCAAGAAAAGTACACCAATTTTTTTATTTAAAAAATGCATATAATTTATGAATAAGGTGTTGCCAAAATTACATTCAGTTTGTGTTTATGTTTGTAATATTACTGTTGAAAAAAATTGTCAAAAGATAATTTCATATATATATTTTTTAATCAGCAAAAAATAAATTTTATTGAATGTAAAACGGAGTCACATCAATAAATTTGATGTAAAACATCAATAAATTTTATTTATAATTTCATATAGAAAAATGACTTAGACCCCCAGTGGGGGTCACTGGGGTCTCTCCTGATTGGGTAAAAAACAATTTTTTTTTTTTTTTTTTTTTTTCTGAGTTTTCAGCCAACCCCAGTGAGACACGTCACTGGGGGTCCTCACTGGGGGTCACCCCACTGGGGGTTTGTAGCACAGCCCTTTCATATAAATAATAGTTAATCTAATAAATTTGATATAATTATATAGTGTTCTTTTAAAATATATACTCCATAACACTTTTGGATCGTATTGGTAGTTTTAGGTTAGTCAAATGAATGAATTTTGATAATATTATCATTTTAAGTAAAATAATTTATTTTATCCTTTATTAAACAATATTTGAATCCAAATACTCATATTCTATGTTCCAATCAGACATACTCTTGGGAAAATGAGGGTGATTAGATAAGTTTTTTTTTTTTTTTTTTTTGATCAGCAAAAAGAAACTTTATTGATGAAGAAACAAGTACAAGGTACAAGAAAATACATCAATAAAGGAAAAGGAAGTGCAAAAGCATCACAGTGCGCTAAATGATCCCAACTAGGTTGGCACCACCGAGCTCACCCTATCATTTGCTAGCACCCCAAGTTGGTGAGAGACCAACGGAAAAAGAAGAAGAACAAAGAACCAAAGCTGCAGCAGCTTTAAACTCCTGAAAACATACTCCAAAGCTTGAAGACAAAACACCAAAGCTGCATCAGCAGCTGAATCCCCTTAAAACTCCCCTCCAAATATCATTGCTGCTTATAACCAAAGAGCCAAGATTGAACACCTTGAAATTGAACACTACTTCCCAGAACAACACTACTAGGGGTGATTAGATAAGTTTATTAGGTATGATGAAAGGTAATTGTGTTATTTGATATCATGACATATTTACTAGGGGTGGTCAGCGGATATATCGATCCGCTTAAACTGATCGAACTAAACCGATTCGCCGCATTTTGGACGGATACGTGATGATGAGCGAACGGTTGTGAATCGATTTTTTCCAATCCGTCTAGTTTTGGATGGACGGCGGATTTGAGGTTCCTTTGGCCGCAACCGAACTGCCAAACCGTAAGCACCCCTAATAATTTGTAAGATTTTGTATTTTCAATTTGTTTAGATATTCTATTTGTGTTTTCAATTGAAAAAAAAGTTTAAATATTTTGTTAAATATACTCTGTTGAAAAAGAGTTTTAACTTGAATACATTTTTTGAATTGAAAAAAATAAATGTATTATTTATCTATATTTTTTGGTTTTTAAATCTAAGTCTAAAAATAATAAGTAAAAAAGATGATATATGCTGGTTGGTTTTGTTTTCAAAAATAGATATATATGTAACAATATAGAGACATAAAATCTGTACTACTACTCTGTTCATGGTTTTGGTGATTTGAATTGTTTTTATATTTTAAGAACCACAGATTGTAATACTTTATATGGATGAGGCATGCTATGATTGTAATATGTGGATGAGGCATGCAGTGATTGTAATATTCTAAAATTTTAAATTTTCTTTCTTTGGATGAGACATGCAGTGATTGTAATACTTTTTTAAGTCATTGACTGTAATACTTTTTCTTTTCTTTTTTGAGGAAGTGCACAAGTTGAATTATATTGAAAATTTATAAAATTTTAAATCACCAAACCAATTCGCATCTATCCACCAATCCGCTCAATCCACATCCACCAGATTAACGGACGGATGGCGGATTAAAGGTTCCATGACCGCAACAGACCCGCGTCCACCCCTAATATTTACATAGAAAATATTTACATGTAATACAGTAATTTAATCACCTTTTTTTTTTTTTTTTTTTTTTTTTTTAATCAATGGTAAAGTTAGTATTATTTTAGGAAGGATTGAAGTAATTTCATAAATTTAGAATAAATTATAATTTTTCATTTTTTAGGAAGAATTAGTGTAAGTGTAATGAATCCTTCAATCTTCATTTTTTCTTCTTCTCCTTTACATTTCATTTTCCTTTGTGAAAATTGAAGAGTGAATGTTTAAATGAAAAGTGAAATATACATCATTTTCATGGTAACTAACAAGGTGAAGAATTATGACTTGCAATCCTCCTTTCATTTTTAAATTTTTTTTTTTTTTAAAATTGAAATAATTATATATATAGAAGCCAAGAAAACAATAAAACCAAACCCGTTGGAAAGTAGTGAACAAATCTAAAGACCATTAAGAACGAATAAAAAAAAAAAAAAAAAATGAAGAAGAAGAAGAAAAAAATACAAAAAGGAGGAGCACAACCTCCTCAATCTCTGTACTAATTCAGTTATGAGTTGGTCTTGTAAGCAATCTAATTGATGCAGATGAATTATCAAATGAACTTTACAATCATGAAGATTACGAAGAGAAATACAAATCAATGTTTACTAGTATTTTCCCTTGGCTCCTCTCTCTGTCTTCCACTAGACAATAACGAAAATGTTATGTGCACAGAATTAGAACGAAAAAAAAAAAAAAAAAAATACAAAATATAGATTTTACAAATCAAATTTATTTTCATGTTCTAATTATGTGCGCCTAACATATATTTTGCTTTTCCATCTAGATTTGAAGAATTCGATACAAGTCCAATGCCAAGTTGGCTTGATCCTCGTATAGGGCTTCATTTGGTCAAAATCATGGCTCCAAAGGTCTCGGAGACGATCTAAATTCTTCATAGATTAATGACCTCTCTCTGCATTAATCCATGGATATTTAGTTAAAAAATCATGGCGTTCCCATCAATGCTCCCAAGAATACTGAAAATTTTCTTCAAATCTCTTCAACTTTGGCTTTTTCTGGGTTTCTTCAAAGGTTTCACAATCCGAGAACAATGTAGTAGACTAGAGTAATGGGCAATGCAATCAACATTCCAAAGATAACCCTGAAATTTTTACGAAATAAAGTAAACAAATTTAATTAATTGAGCAATAATACCGTTGCAGACTCAACCAAAAAAATTACTAAAAAAGTGTTCAAAGTGTATTGTGGGTCTAGAGGTATAAAAAAAACCGATATAACTACACCCACTGTTAAAAACGACAGAAATTTGGGTTTTCTGTATGTTTTTCATGAGTATTATCTGTTTTGAGTGTAAAATTTTTGACATGGATATAAATCTAAACGGCCGAAATATTATATCTCAATACTTTTATATCTTATTTCTTTGAGCAGTATAAGATAAGTGACTAATATAATATACTTTTATTGATAAAAATTAGAGAGAAAAGCATATATAGACTAACTTTCATACTTTTCTTTATTTGTTTCTGATATGGAATTTTATAACTTTTTATAAAACATTTTAAAATCTCATATAAATCCCTCATCTGCACTAAACCCACAACGGTTCCTCAATCATCAAAATGGAAAGGTTCAATTAGTGCTAAACTTTCACTAAACACTGATCAAACCAAACCGTTTTATGCAGTGTATCCAACACATCGTGGTGGATTTTTTTGGGGAATTTTTTTTTTTCCTGTATTATTTTCTTTAAATGAGAAGCAAAAGGAACCCAAAAAAAAAAAAAGAAAAGGAAAAAAAAAATCAAAGGCAAGAGATAGTTCGCATATGCTGCTTCACTTACGCGGTGCTAAGAATTGCGGGATGGACATTATATTCTTTGGCAAAGACAAACGGAACAATCCCTTGAGGAAGTGCGGCCTGTTTGGACAGCAAGAATATAATTTATCAAAATTGCATGCAAGTTGACTGAACCAAATCATAAAATGTGACATATATCTGAATAAAATATTCATCAACATGTCATATTATATGATATATTCATCATAGTGTGACATTAAATATTAAAGATATAAAGTATACATTGTTACCCGACCAGGAATTTTAGGCAGTGGTGTCGAACCAAAAGCTGATTTTTTTATAAATTTTATTATAATGAAATTTTGGCATTTATGAACATACATTATTTTAATAAATTAACAATATTATTCTATGTAATTAAACTTTTCAACAAAGTATTAGGTTTTGAAAATTATTGAAAAATTTGCAAATAAATGGTAAAATTTATTTTTTAAAAAAATTCAAAGAATGGGAGAATCAAAAATAATTTCAAAGGAGTTAAAAAACATCTGCAAATACATGAAATCTACTTTATTATAATTTTTTTTTTTAAAAAAGAGACCAAAAAGCCTCTTATCTTCTTAAAATTTAGGAGAAATAACAGTTTAGAGGGAAGGTTAAAAAATAATGTCAAATACGTGAAAATGTTTATAAATATTTTAAACTTCATCATTAATATGTAAATATTTTTATTAAAATTATATTGAAATGAAATTCTCCCTAAAATTTACTAATATGTCATCTTCTTCCTTTTCCCTCCTCTTCTTTCTGCAACTCTGATCATAAACAATTCCCCATCAACTAGAGTTGCACACGGAAAGGGAAGAGGAGAATGTGACACAACGGTAAATTCAAGGGTAGGGGAGGGGTAATTTTGTTCTAAACAAAAGTCATTCCACCTATTTGCAATTATTTTCCAACTCCCATTTCTTTTACTATTTTGCAATTTATTTATTTATGTTTTTTGGTTTCCTCCACTTAAATGTAATCTTCTCAAAAATATTTGCCCTCCCCAAGGCATCTTTTGGGAGAAAACTATTTTATTCCAAAAAAAAATTTTAAAAGTCGCTAAAAAAAGTTAAAAAAATAAAAAAGTTAACATGTTTGGTATGCATCTAAAAAAATTGAAATCTAAAATTTTTTCAAAATTTCCTTTTAATTTTTGTTCAAGTTTGATGAAATCAGCGTGAGATTTTTGGACATAAAAAGTTAACTAATATGCCTCTTTTGTATTTCAAAAAAAAAAAAAAAAAGTAAAAGTTTGGCCCCATACATTTATTTTCAGTAAATCATTAGTGGGTGAATTTAAATAAATAAACAAACTTGTGAAAATATTGAACTAAGCCCTAAATATTTTTTAAAATTGAAAGTAAATGTAATTAAGCTCATGTTTATGACTGTACATAGCAAAAATGGTAGACTTAAATGTAATATATAAAACCAAGTTGGTGGGTACCTGAACAATGGCTATGTGGAGGAGGGTACCCCGGAGGCCAACGGCAATGGAAGCTGCCGCCATCGCAGCTGGGCCGGTTAGGAATCTCACCACCATTGCGAACGCCGCCACGGAATTCCCGCATGCAATTATCTTCGGTTGAAGAGCCATAAACAGACCTTTCAAACACATAATTAACATCTCAAATTATTCAAAATCCAAAAAATTATTACATTATATAGTATATAATTAATTTAATTTCCCAACTACCTTTGCTAGTAATTATGTGTACCCATGGAGCATCCATCCTAACCGATACCCATCGATTTGGGACCGCTAGCGACACGATGTGTCGGACCCACCTTGTCGGGTGGTCAATCCATTGGCAGCTAGTGATTATTTTGAATTCAGTAGTAAACATTATTCTAAATATAGTATTAAGAAATATATTGATATCAGTATGATCACATATCAATTGATATCATATAATATAAACTAATATATCATATAATATATAATAAATGAAATTTAAAATCCTGATAATAAGGTTCAAGGTTTGGCATATGATTCGGTTATTATATATATGTGTGAAATTTATTCTTTTACTTTAAGAAAATAATAATAATATTTGAAAAATAGGTGTGGATGGTCGACATAAAATGCCGAATCATATATAAATGCGTCTAGATAAATGTGTAATATCACCGACAAACCATGTGCCCTACTAGACCAGAAATGTGGTGAGAAAGAAAAACTTAAAGTAGAAGTAGCCGAATTAGGATGGCCTGAATTGAGACACGAGTCCATGAAATATGACTACTCACCTAAGCTGAACATGGCCATTCCTAGACCTGCGTCCGATAGTATTGAAATTGACTTCTCCAGTACTTTTGGCATTGCCACATGCCACCTGCATTTCCCAATTATCCAAAATTACATAATTTTAATTACCTAATTCTTAAATCAATAATTTTAATATACAAAATTTTGTGTATTAAAATTTGGATTACCGGCAAGCAATGAGAGACCAGATTACACCAATGAGGCTCGAGTAGGTGTTTGGGTTTCGGATTAACTTACGCCAAACCATGATTAAGATCAAACGGGTCATAACGCTAGCCGGAGGCATTTGTTTTCCGGCGAAGTCTTGACCTCCGGCAACATTAGGCTGTAGGTCGGCTATGGGTCCCTCCTTTTCTCCCTCCTCATCTCCATCTTTAGCAAAGCTGAAGTCCTCTCCACCAAAGTCCTCAGTTCCCGGAATAACTTTAAAAAAATAAATAATACAAAACAACTTAAAATTAAAAAATTTAAATCAATCCATTAACAATAGCCTATATGGATTTAGTAGTGCTACTCGTGACTTGTGACGTTGGATGGTTTACCTTTGTTTTCCCCATTTTGTGGGTGATCACCAACCAACATCCTGATTTCCTTGGCACCATGATCGGACCGTCCTGATTGCTCAGCCCCGCCAAAGTCTGCTCCGGCGAACACGTGGACCCCACCTCCTCCTTCAGATACAGGTGATGCACTTGAGCTCCACACAAACATGTGGAGCTCCTTAGCATCCTGGTTTTCTTTGCTCTTACATATAACTTGCTGTTGTGGCTGCGGCTGCTGTGGCTGTGGCTGTGGCTGTGGTTGTGGTAATTGTTGGCCTTTCGCGGTTTTCGTAACACCGGATACGATTTCAGGGTTTGGCGCCGGATAAGAAGTCGGCGCCGCCTGTGTCGGATAGAATCCGAACTTCGGGGAACCAGCTTCGTCGAAATTGGATGGCCTCGGCGTCGGACCTCTGGAGGACTGGACCGAGTACGTGTCGGCCGGACCGAAATTCGATAACCTCCCACCCGGAAAACCCATCATGGAGTAGAAATCGGAATGGTTGAAGTTCGAGCCCCTCGGCGTTGGGTTTCTTGACGAGCTCAAACTGTAAATCTCTGCTCCGGTGAGGTTCGAAGGCCGAGGCGTCAATCCCGAGAACGACCCTGGCCCGAGCGACCGCCTCGACGCGTTCGACTTCCTCACCGTCACGTGGAGCTTCCCGTCATTCCCAATCTCCGCGTCAGTCTCGAGAAAGTCGTGTCCATCGAGAGAGACCACGTCGGACTCGACTTTAAACGAGACAATTGATGCGGCGGTCTCGGGAAACTGCTCCATTATCAGCATTTTAGCTCCGCGATACTCGAAAAGAAATAGAAGTAAAGTGTACCATATGATACACTGCAACACAACCACCTGAACCATGAGATTCCCCGCGTAACCGCCGTACATGGCGATTAAAAGAGGGATTCCCATGACGAGTGTGTTGGGAAGAGTAGAGAGAGAGAAAATAGTGATCATCCAGTCGAGGCTTCCGTGTTTGGAGAAATTGGTCCATATGCAGAGCATTACGAGGATTATCATCTTCTGGAGAGTGTCCGCGGCGATGAATCGGAAGTTCATGGCGTAGGGATTGTTGGTGGAGATGAAGTGGAAGGAGAGGAGAGGTACGGCGAAGATGGCGACGAAGCGGTTGATGCCGGAACACTGATCGGGGCTGAAGATCTTCCACCACCGGACTGAACCGTAGGCTAAGATCATGGCTACGTATAGAGGAATCACCGCCGTGAGGACGGTGTAGAGGTCGTGCCAAGTGATCATGGTTGAGGATCTAGTGGTGGTGGTGGTTAGGTTTTTTTTTTTTTCGTGTGGAGAATTTGAATGACAGTTGAGGGGAAATTGGATGAGAAGAGGAGGGCAAAATGGGAAGAAAAATACCGTTATGTAACTGACTGAAGGTATATATGTTTTCTCTGCAGATCTGTTGCTACTGTCTTTGTGGTAGTCTGCAACTCCTGATCAAATCTTGTGAGTGTGCGTGTGTTTGGTTTAGAGAGAGAGTGTGAAATTACTATGGGTGTAACTTTGGGAGATATATAGGCGAGAGAGCAGATGTATCTATCTGCTGAGTGATTGTATTGTATGGAGGTGGGACTTTGGGACCAGTAATGGGAATTTGGTTGGGTTAAGATGTAACCAGCTATAGTTAACTTCATTATGTACTTGAGTTAGGCTTGGTTTGGGGACACAATGGGACTCTTTGGTGCATATTATGGAGGTGTTTGTTTCAGCTTTTCAGAGTCAACTTATGACTTTTAGCTTTGAAAAAGTTATTTTGGACTGTTTGGTTAAACTTATTTCAAACAGCTTCTGATTCTAACAGCTTATTTTAACTCAAAAAAACTGATTCTGAGAAGCTGCTCACCCCTTGCTTCTGATTATCAGCTTCTGCTGTGGACATGTTAATTTATGGTTATACTCTTAAATTTTTTTATTTTTTATTTTTTTAAAAATAGAAAAAGACTCAAATGGACTATAGATTATTATTATTATTATTTATGAGAAATGTAGACAAACAAAAAATAAAAATTAATTGAAAAAGTTATTTCACAGCTTATTTAACAAACACTACTCAGCAACTTAAATCTATAATCCAACAGTTACACCAAACAGATTAACAACTTCTGATTAAAGTCATAATCTATAATCTGTTAAGTTATAATCTATAAGCTGTTTTAACAACTACACCAAACGGGGCCTATACAAGCCGCTTATAGCTTAAGGTCTCGTTTGGGAACAGATTACTTTAATAATTTTTTAATTTTTTGGTTAAAATATGAAGTAAAAAAAATTAGTATGTTTGGGATAACTTTTTGACTTTTTACGAAAAGATGTGTAAAAAGTAAAGATAAAAGAGAATCTTTGACTTTTTGATATAAGTTGTTGGCTTTTTGATTTTTTTAATAATAAAAAGCCAAAAGGTCATTCCAAACATACTAAATTTTTTTACATTACATTTTAGCCAAAAAATTACTAAAAAAGCATGTTCCCAAACGAGGCCTTAGACTTGGTTTGAGAAGTTGGATTGGCTTGAGTTTGGAGTTATTTTAACAAAAATGATTGAGACCTCAAAATTTTTGGCTCAAATTTGGCTTGAATTTGATTTTTTTTTTTTTTGCTGGGTTGATACTTTGCTTGTTATTATTATTATTATTATTTTTATTATTTTTTTTTTGCAATGTATTAGTCCAGAAAAAAAAAAAATGCATTTGAGGCAATTTCGAGCCTCATTTTCGAGGCCTGAATCACAGCCCTTATTTTAATCATAAAAAGATAAAGTAAGTTTTTTAGTCTAATAAGACAAAGTGGGCGTTTGGGAAGTAGGGGTGAGAGCGGATATACCGATTCGCCAAAACCGACCAAACCAAACCGATCCGCCTCATTTTGGACGGATGCGTGATGACGAGTGGACGGTTGCAGATTGATTTTCTCCAATCCACTAATCTGGCGGACGGATGGCGGATTTGAGATTCTTTTGGCCGCAACCGAACCGCCAAACCGCGAGCACCCCTAGTAATTTATAAGACTTTGTGTTTTCAATTTGTTTAAATATTCTGTTTGTGTTTTCAATTAAAAAATAGTTTAAATATTCTGTTGAAAAAAAGTTTTCAACTTGAATATCTTTTTTGAATTGAAAAAAATAAACGTATTATTTATCTATATTTTTTGGTTTTTAAATCTATCTCTAAAAATAATAAATAGAAAATATGATATATGTTGGTTGGTTTTTGTTTCCAAAAACAAATATAGATATAACAATACAGAGACATACAATCTTTAATACTGCTCTGTCCCTAGTTTTGGTGGTTTGAATTATTTTTATATTTTAAGAATCATAGATTGTAATACTTTATGTGGATGAGGCATGATGTGATTGTAGTATGTGGATGAGGCATGCAGTAATTGTGATATTCTAAAATTTCAAATTTTCTTACTTTGGATGAGGCATGCAGTGATGGTAATATTTTTTTAAGTTATTGACTGTAATACTTTCTTCTTTTTTTTTCTTTTTTTTTTTCAGGAAATGCACAAGTTGATTTATGTTGAAAATTTATAAAATTTGAAACGGCCAAACCGATTTGCATCCATCCGCCAAACCGCCAATCCGTTCAATCCACATTCGCCGGATTGGCAGACAGATGCTGATTGATTTTCTCCAATCCGCCAATCTGGCGAACGGATGACGGATTGGAGATTTCGTGGCCGCAACCGACCCGTGCCTACCCTTATTGGGAAGTGATTTTTTGACTTTTTGACTATTTTAATAAGGTATTTTAGTTTTTGTGTTTGAAAAGATGGAATGAATTTTTTAGGAATTATTGTATTGAAAAATGTGCTTAAAATTATAGTAGAATGTAAATTGACTAAATTGCCCATATTGATATTTATAAGAAACGTAAGGTACATGTCCACGTGGCCACCGTTGCCTGTGTACGACGTAAGGTGCAAACATTTGTTTGCAAAATTAATTAAAATTAATTAATTAATGAAGTTGTTGTTTGTTTCACATTTAAAAATTAATTAAAATTTTTATTTAATTGAAATTTTTATCTATTTCTGCAAAAAATTAAAAACATTTGTTTGCAAACATTTATTTTAATTTTTACATATAAAAATTAATTAAAATTTTGTTTGGTTTAGTGAATTTGGGGGAAAAAAAATTAAAAATCGCTTTCTATCTCCTATACATCAATCAATCACTTTTTCTCACTCTTCTCTCTTTCTCAATCACTTTTTCTCTTACACACATCTATTCAACTACAACAAAATTATTTTCAAAACTCCTATACTCCAAAACTAGTTCGAAAATATACAACCAAACAAATTAAAAAAATTTGTAAACTCTTTCCCCATAATTTATTTTCAAAATTTATCTCTCAAAACCAAACCAAACCAAACAAGTTCTAAGTTTTTATTCGATTTTTTTTTTGGTTCCAAAATATTTGTATCTTTTTAAAAATTAATGAAAAAAATATTATGAATTTTCTATTTTATCCTTCTTTAAAATTCATTACTACTACAAAATATATAATGATAACAATTGCTATTTAAAAAAAGAAAAAAAGAAAGAAAGAAAGGGGAAATGGTGAATTTTAGATAATTTAGTTAAGTTAGAAAAGAAAATTTTACAGAAATAGACAAATGTGATTACCAAATTTGGCGTTCAGTTATACAAACAGTTAATTTTAAAATAAAAAATAAAATTACAAAAGCAACCTACGTTTAAATAGTAAATGATAACATGTAGTATTTTAAAAAAAAATTAAAATTGCAACACACTTGCATTGTCCTTACACGAATTACAAATTTAAATAAATTTCTTAGTCACGTTGCATTGCGGAAATAGAAATTACAAATTACACTAACATACAAATTAGATAACAAGCATTTCATAATAGTCCTTGATTCCGTATGTGAAACAAATGGTTACGGATGTGTCACGACCTAAATTCGCCCCTATAGGTTTAGCATCGTAATCGGCCAGTAATCCTTGGATTACCAAAGGCCTCCTGGCATAATAACATATAGCAGGGGCTGCGGAAGCAGATATCTAAAACATACATAGTCCATAGAGCTGTGCAGACATACATGGGTCAGATAACTTAAAACTTTTTATAACAGAGATGCAAACTTTACACATCACTTCAGAATACACATTAACAGACATCTTAACCAACACAACATAGTGTAAACATAGCTTAAAGTGATTACAAAAACAGCCATGAAATTGACTTCAATCGAAACCTCCTCGAGAGGCACAAAGGTTGGCTGACAAGACTGAAGCTTAGGCCGTCAACTATGGGCCTGGTTGCGTGCCTGCTCACCTACATATATAATATAAATAGTGAGCGATTGCCCAATGAATAATAACAGAGTAAAGGTTTTACTGAATGATGTCCGTACAGAAACATAATCTTGTACGTGTTCGGATATCATAACATAGCAGATTCATTGGCATGATTGCATTTGTATTCAGAACTTAAACATACAACATATCATGGTACGTGGCATGTCCATTAGTATTAACAAATCTGATGACCTACAAGGGACTGCCATAAAGGCTTTTTGATGACTCATGTGCACAGAGACGTTTCTGATGACCCATAAAAGGGACCTGATAACCCATAAAGGGACGCATATCACATGATGTTAGTGATGCCATGGATAACTTTTGGAATTTTGGACAATCATTCATTCCTTTCAAACATAGCATAGTATTTCAAAAGCTAGTCATTTCATATCGTAATGTTCAGAAAATATTTAACATTGAACATAACTTTACAAAGTTATTACTCAAAAATAACTGGTAGCTCCGCATAGACGACGAAGTGGGCAATTCACTTATCTTGGAGTGCGTGGCCTACATAACATATTAGATATATACGTTGAATACACACGCTTGGTTGAGCATAACTTATTTCGTTGTTCTTAGTGTGTCTTTAGCCTTTAACCTCATTATGGAGTCTTAAACATGGCCGATGAATGTCTAGGATAGAATGAGGATGCACAAATGTACTTGAAACACTTAGCCAAAATTTTGCTGAAACAGGGGTCTCGCTTGAGCGTGGCTTTCTTCGCTCGAGCGAACGTGCAAAAGTGAGTGGTCGCTTGAGCGTGGACTCCTTCGCTCGACCGGTCTGCAAAATGTGAAAAAGTTCTGGTTGCATGAAATCTCCGCTCGATGCTCGTTCGAGCGTGAGACACAGTTCCTTGCTCGAACGCAAGTCTTGTCGCTCGAGCGTGCGTCCAAATACGCAAATTCCTAAGAGCTTGCAATTTACACTCGAGCCAGCCTTTTGTCACTTGAGCGGGAATATGAAAATAAGGCGGTCGCTCGAGCATAGAGTCCTTCACTCGAGTGTGGAAGCAAAATTCTGGGTTTTCCATATTTGCTCCCAAGCTTCAAAACATGAATCTAACACCTCAAAACTCATCCTCTTGGGCCAAAATTCTGGAAAATATTTAGAAACTCATAAAACATCATGGTTTAAAGATCATTTCATGAAATCAAAGCCCAAAAGTATGCCAATTGAACAAAATTCCAACATAAACTTTATGAATGTTTCAAGAACACAACATGCAAGAATTTTCTTGAACTCAACCTCTTCAAAACATGATCAAACTTGACAATTAGATAGAAAACATGGTGAATAACCAAAATGTAAGTGAGATGAACACATGCATGAAAGAATTCTTTGAAAACATCCTCAATTTGTGAAGAAATGAACATGCATGCATGGTATGGCCCAAATCTACCCAATTCTAGTGCAATTCCTACATGAATTCACTTAATTCACTAATAATCTTGTAGAATCTAATTCAATTGCTCAATTAAGGGTTTAATTCCTTACCTAGAGGCTTGAATCTACAAGAGTTGAAGTTGAAACCCTCTAATCTTCTTCAGTCGACAACAATTCTAGCAATTCTTGGTTTTGAATTCAAATTCTCAAGGCTTAGACCAATTCTCCCTTTTCTCCCTCACTCTCACATTTGTATCATCAAAGAAATGAATTTGGGAGTGTTTGGTGTTCAAAGAAGTCCACTAATGCCTTAATTAGATTTGGACAAAAGTGTAATTAATTTAAAGCCAAATAAAAGGAAATTAATTTAATCTAATTTAATCGTTCAAAATCGACTTTTAATTAAATTTACCATAAAATCCTATAAATCCTAATTAAGATATAAATCAAGTCAATTTCTTAGTCGGATGTCGATAAGGCTTCCAATTTGCAAATTAAAACTAAAACATTAACAGATCTTTCTATTTCAAACAGATATAAATATGAAATGATGCAATGCACATATAATTGACTTGGGATTTCTTCTTAATTATTTATTTGGTATACTTAAACATGGATTAGTGTTACTCATAGGTCGAGGTTGTTACAGGATGCGAACGCGATCTCTGGCCATATCTACATCTGTATCCCCAACCATGAGGCCATCATTCATATTTTGTCCTCCTTCCACGGCAGGCATGTCATCTGGAAATGAGGAACAGCTGACATGTTCGTTGTGTGCATTAGCAGCTATCTCGTGTCTACAGATGAAATTGTGTAAGGCCATTGACCCACCAACCAATGGTACCTGCACTGTCTCAAAATCATAGTCGGGCATGTCGTTGAGAAACTTCAAGCACGATTTCCACACTTCAAAAGTCCTTTCCACCACGGTCCTCAATGATGCGTGTGCCTCGTTAAATAATTCTCTTGGGTTATTTGGTCGTTTATGATCCCGAAACTGTGCTTGGTGATACCGAGACCCTTTGTATGGTGCCAAATACCCATTTCTTGTTTGGATATCCCGCATCCACAAGGTAATATTTACCCACATTTGCTCAATCAATTTAACGTACATACAACAAAATCAATAATGAGTACTTAATTTCAAATGTGTTACCTTCTTGGGAGTGCGAGAACGGTGCATGTTCGTTCTCAATTATTTCCTTGAAAATGCGACTGTCATGCATACTTCCTTCCCAACCACAAGATATGAAAATGAAGCACATGTCGAAGTCGCAAACTGCTAGTATGTTTTGGGTTGGATATCCTTTGCGACCATAATATGTGCCGGTATCACGAGCAGGCAACACGGCTTCTACATGGGTACCGTCCAACGCTCCAATACAATGCTGCACCAATAACGTACAACACATGAGGTTTACATACATCCCATAAATGAAAAGTAACTGATAATGGCAACTGATATGCTAACCTTGAAAGGCACGTATTTCCCTCTGGATCGCAAATATGGATGCCTATTATTTTGATCTTTAGTGGGCTTACAATGCACTTCTGTGAACAACTTCATTGCTTCCAACACTGCATGGAAATGTCGCGACACGGTTTCTCCCGAGTGTTAGAATCGTTCCTGAATTTTTCGGTTAGTGCAGCCGTCCAACGTATAGATAAACATCGAACATTTTCTTCAATGTGTAATCCATGGGGTCTTGTAGGTACCCGTAAACCGAAGTCGCTTCGCAATGTGTCACACAATGCTTGAAACACATACAGCGGCATATGCAAATTTTGTTCACCCCTGCCTACGTGCCCATCAAATAATTCTTGAATTCAAGCACAACCAGCCTATCAAATAATTCTTGAATCCAAGCACAACCGGTTATAATAGAAGTTCGGCATGGGATCTTCTCCATGTACTTTAGGTAATATTTCATTGCATGCTACGCAACGTCACCGATTACGATGTTTTGTAGGTCTTCTTGTTCTTTAGCGAGTTCGACGATTACATCAGCGTAATTTCGATAGTTGCTACTTTGACCGTTCCACATTTCGCAATTGACGACTCCTGCAATGCACACAACACACACATCAATTATCCACTTGTAAACTAAGTACATTTGAACCATTAAAGTTCAACACATCAATTATCCATTACATTATATTCAACCATTAAAGTTCACAATGCAAAAAAAGTAAAGGTTACACCATGATTCCATATTGCATAACACAAAAGTAGGTAGCGTTCACAAAAGTAAACTAACAGTGTGCAACCACACAAAAAAAAAAAAAAAAAAAACCCACATAACTTGTCCACAAAAATCACACTACAATAAACCATTTTCGATCCCATTTTTGCCTAACGGACCAAACCCAAGTACTCACTGTCATGACCCGAACCCATCCCTATGGATTAAGGTCATAATCGGCCAGTAATCAAGGGATTACCTACGGCCTCAAGCCAAATTAAACAGGTTTCATCAGAGTTAAGGGGCCAAACGGAAGCAAACTTACAAATTATCCATAGAGCGGTGCTTACATGACATAGCAAAATCATTCAAAAAGTATTTCATAATAACTCACACATACTCATAGAGTTAATCTATATCTAGGAACTCTCAGTTATGCAGTCAGCCAAACAAAACTTATATACAAGGTGGTCCAACGTTCTCGCCCACAAAGCAAAAATACAGCCAAAGGACAAAAGGGCAAAAACTAGTCTCGTGCGTGAGACGTTAAGGCTGACTCCTTAAAACTTGGACCTTTGTCTACATACTTCACTGAGGCTGGGTTTGGACATTTCTTGGCTCACCTACAAACACATGAATGAGAGTGAGCGAAAGCCCAGTGAATAATATCAAATAAAGAGGATACATGAACAGAATTCGAAACAATTACATCAGACGGCCTTGGGCCCAATTCATGGTTCTATCTAATGCATTAAGCGACTACATATCTAGACGTATCAAACGACCTTGGGCCTAATTCATTCATATCTGACGGCCTCTGGCCTAACCATTCATGTCCAACAGTCTTTGGCCCAATCATTCATGTCAAACGGCCTTTGGCCCAATCATTCATGTCAAACGGCCTCTGGCCCAATTATTCATGTCAAATGGCATTTGGCCCAATCATTCATGTCAAACGGCCTTTAGCCCAATCATTCATGTCAAATGGCCTCTGGCCCAATTATTCATGTCAAACGGCCTTTATCTAATCATTCAAATCAATAAATTTATGAAACTCAAATAGGAGTAAGCAATTGGACAATTAGCAAACTTCAAAATGTCTTTACTAAGATATTACCCACAGTGCTCTGTTGGTGGATTCGTCCTTGTGCTCAACCCTACATAAATCATAACACATAATAGTACACAAGCAATTCAATCCGTTCTTAATTTATTCATTCCTCTTAAGCCTCTTTCTTATCTTCTTAATCCATTCACAATGCTCAATGCATGCCTAAGAGTGCTTCGAAATGAAAAAGAACGGAAAATGAAACACCAAACGTCCATTCAAGATTTCAGAAACAAGGCTCCCTGCTCGAGCGTAGCTTTTGCCACTCGAGCGGACCCCCTTTGTCTGCACAAGTGCTGGTTGCCTCAATTTTGTGCTCGAGCGTGACTCTCCCCGTTCAAGCAGACATCAATGTCTACAAAAGTTCTGGGAGCTAACATTTTACGCTCGAGCAGCGTTTTCCCCGCTCGAGCGAACATGCCAAATTTTGGAATTTCCAGAATTGTTCTTGGAGTTCAAAGGCCCTAAACTCATGATTTTGGTTCAAAAACAGGGAAACACATTATATAATATGAGAATATAAGAATATGATACCAAATTGTTCAAATTCATGGTCCTTTTTCCAAAATCATTTTGAGTTCTCCTCATGGGTTTCAAAACACATATATTCAACTTTATACAAACCCCATATCTTCATCAATCATGCATGCATGTATATTCTTGACTCCAACTCTATTCTATATGGTACAAATAACACTTATAATCATGAAACTCATGAAAATCATGCATGCATGTGAGATTTGGTGCTCAATTCTTCTTGTTTAACATGATTCATGTTTGAATGTATGAAATCAGGGCAATTATGCATATGCATGTACATACAAGCTCCAAATTCATCAATTTTAACTCAAATTATGTTCTTGATTATCATCTAGCTTGAATTCACAAAATTACAACCCCAAACTTATGAATCAATGTTCAATTACTCACCTAGGAGCTCCAATCACCCAAATTATGGTTAATTCTTGAGTTGATCTTCAAGATCTTCAAGCTTCTTGTTCAATCTCTAACTTGAGCTCCCTCTCTCTCTTTACAATCGCCACACACTCTCTCTCTCTAGAGGGTAATCTCAGCAAATATGAGCTCAAAACAATAACATGAGGCTATCTAGGCCTTTATATAGGATGGCCTAATCAAATTTGATTTAGGCTAAGTAATAGAGCTTAATTTAATCGTTCTGAATCTAATTATTTCGTTCCGAATCAGTTTTCAATTAAATTTCACCATAGGCTTTAAAAATTACGCCAATCACAATAGCGTAGTCAATTTCGGTTTCTGTAGCCGATAAGGCCTTCAATTTTTAGTTTATAACAGTAAGTTGAACAGATTTTCCTACAGTGAACAGATATAAAGCCAAAACCACACACATAATCATATAAATGGCACCCAAAATCATATTAAACACATAATCACAATCATAATTAAGATTAATTAGCATAATACGGAATAAGGTTATCATACTTACAGCCCTTTTGAAGCCTGCAATGCCGCAAGGCACCCGACTACATTCTCATCATTTGGCATGCACATCAATTTTACTCGATAATTCGCGTTCTCTAACGCAATGCAGGCGAAATGGAATAGGGGGGTACTGATGAAGTCCGGGATAGCCATAAGCCGCTGCATACATACCTCAATGCCATACTTCTACGATATACCAGTTCCGTGCCTGACCGTTAGGTGCTTCTTTGCTTGAACCGCCTGAAACAGATGGTTAAAACTATCTGCAAGCACCGATGCTCCACTAGAGATCTTCTTCGACTTTCCACTGGTGCTACCTCACTTTTTCCTCTTTGTCCCGAGGTCTGCTTCTTCAAGATGGACGGTGAGGGAGTTTGGAGGTAAGTGAACGACCGGTCTATATGGCTCAGTAAATGGTACCAACCCAGGAGAGTCTACTGAGTTGGATTCACCTTCAACAACATTCGCAACCTTCTCCCCCGGCGTCCAATGATGTTTGCCAGTCGCAGTTGCACCGATGAATACTTCTCGCATCAACACTTCATGCTCCAATGGTTTGGTCTTGAATTTGTAAGCGATCTTGTTTGTCTGCAAATGAAAATTCAAATTAAAATTTAATTTTTTCCTCACAATGACATGGGACAATCAATGAACAAGTTACTTTCCATTACATGTGTATACAAAATTAAAGGTGCCAGTTTTATATAAGTTAAATGTAGTTATTTTTTATGTTGTACAGTGTGGTATATTTGTAGTTATTTTTTATCGAAATGAACATAACTTACATATGTGAAAAGTTTACTACCAATAATTTTAGTAATAAGTACAAGTTGCCATTAAACTTTCATGATTTATTACGTAAAATAAAATTTAAATTGGTATATACCGATTTAAGCTTTTCCCACCACTCTTCCGACGCTGTGAACAACCTGGTTTCCCTATCAAACCCAATGCCTGTGACACCCTTACTGCTATCCATCAACTTGTTCCAAGCCTGCCATTCCTTTTTCAAACTGATGTACTTGTTCTTCAACTGTGTAATTTCATGACGTCTACCCGTGCGCTTAGCGAATTTCAGTGCAATTTTCTTATACCCTGTTTTGGTTATGGTTGTACCTACCCGCCGACCTGCTAATATTTCGTCCCTAACACACTGTAGGAAGATTTCTGTGGTTGTACTGTCCCAGTTTGCCTTATGTGCATGATCCAAGTCATCAACAATTCCTTCAGTAACTGATAGGCCAATCCCTTTATTTTTAGACGGGGTGCGAGGGGACGAACGTGTTGCAGCCATTCAATTAATGTAAGAGGACGTATTGTATACATTAGAACCCAGTTGATGAATACATTTCAAACAATAAACTATGAACCATATGCAAAAGAGAACTTTCAAAAAAGTTTAACAAAACTAGTACAATAATTACTAACAACATATGGCGTTTACATACAAATGATCACAATGTTGTTACTTGTTCAAAACATTACTTATGTACAAGGGTAATGATTTATGGGGTTTACATTCGCAATAATAAGATGATTACCATGACGCACAACACAGAAATCATTGTTTTCATTACACGCAATGTATTAATAATGTGCACGACATCAGCCCGTAACTGCATGACATCGGCTCACCATGAATCATGGTCGGGGCTTGTAGACGTCCCCCGAACGCATCCCGGGGAAGGGAGTGCGAGTCCCCCCCCGTTCTGGTTCAATATTGGGTCTACTACAGTTCGATGGACTCAAATGTCACGGTTCTAAATCTTGAACCAAAGAGTCCAAATCCGGCAAATCGTTTTGAAAACAGATTTTTTGAAAGAAGTGCCAAACATGGACTGCTTTGCCAGATACAGAGTCGCCACCTAAATGTTTTTTAATGGGAAATGTAGGAAACCCTGACTCGGTGCCAAAGGCCACGTGTCCGTCATCACCAAAGTTGCCTCGGCTCGGGAACTTGGGTACGATTGGGGAAGGTCACTTCGTGAGCACCCCCGCTCGCCCGGTCAAAGACCGGCCTCTACTAACCATGATATCTTATTTTGAAAACATTGTATGTTCTTATTCCGGTTATTAGCCTAGGTTACTATGTGATGCGCACAGCATACAAGTATAGACCGGGTCGTCTGTATTGGAACAAAACATTTCATGTTTGTTTGTTTAAAAGATGGTTTGCTACCCGCAGGTAGGCTTAAAATGCAGATTTTGCCACCCTCAGGTGGGCTTTAGAAAACATGGTGTTGCCACTATCTAGTGGGCTTAAAACGAACAATCGATGAATTATTCCAATTCAGATAACCCAACCTTCACCCACAGGCATTCAAGGCAGTTATATCACATAAGCAAATAGCCTCATGGCAAGCATGCTAACATGGCAGTCACTCACACGCATGCAAGGATGCTAAAGCATAAAACTCACCGAGTACTCCAAGCCAAAACAGAAGCTCATTAGAAATCATGCATGATCCTAAATATGCTGAAATGCCTAATGCAACACATGCAAAGATGCAACTATAGCAGGCTCGGCTATTCTAAACATGGCATATGGAATGCTACAACTAACACGTATTCAATTTGGAATTGAAATACAAATGTAGTTTGTATGATGCGCCGAGCCCGGTGCGTAGAAGACAGATGAATGAATGCAAACATGCTATCATACTGTATGCCAATTGAAATATGTCCTATATCTAACCATCATAAGCTGGTAAATAAAAAGGAGAAAGACGTGGAGTTGGAAGACATACATCACACTCACCCACACTTATTACAATTATGCCCTCGCGCAGAGGGTCCAAATAAATATACAGTCCCAAATGAAAGAATAATACAGTCCAAATATTACAGTCCGAATAATATACAAATTCCTAATTAATTAACAGATTAACTAAGAAAAGCTGTAAACTGGCATGCAAGCCAGGGACTAACTTGCTTCTGATGAACGATGTATGTTTGGGCTGCCTTGCGCGGAAATCCACTGGGATGCCCCAATTAGCCTCTGTTTGTAATGTTTCTCGAAATGCGTGCCAGACTCCGAAAAGTTGCTGATTCTTCATTTTGCTGCAACAGAGAGCAGGAAAAGGGCATAGCAATGTATTTCACAAATGTATGCATGCCTCGATCCTCGTGCCACCAATCACGCATCTCGATGCATGATGGCCGAGGAGCCGAATTGCATAACTCAATATAGGATGAATGCATATGAATGCTACAACAAAACCTAACTCCATCATGGGTAATCCGGAGTGTCGGTGACTTGGGAATTGAGACGCGTTCCGTCACTCGGGGTGCGAAACGTGCCTCGTTTCCCGTGCAATATGCATGATATGTATGAAATGCAACTAAGATACAATCCTGACATACGCAATGTTATGGAATGGCATGCCTCGAAATGCGTGCACACGGGCACGCAAACCGAGGCAATGGCCCTAAGGCAAGAAATGGCAATACACAACGCAAATTGGACTTACACTAACACGAGTGGACCTTAGCCACACTCACATAAGAGGCCGTGAGATGAAAATGAGATGCCTCGAAATGCGTGCACACGGGCACGCAAACCGAGGCAATGGCATACGGAATGCGATGGTGCTAAAATGACATACAGAATGCAAAGTGGACTTACACTGACATGAGTGGACCTCAGCCACACTCACATAAGAGGCCGTCGGATAAAAAATGAAGTGCCTCGAAATGCGTGCACACGGGCACGCAAACCGAGGCAATGGCCCTGAGGCATGAAATGACATGCGAAATGAAATGAGGGCTTATACCAACATGAGAGGGCCTCAGCCGCACTCACATAGGATGCCGTCGGATAAAAAAGAGATGCCTCGAAATGCGTGCCTGTGGGCACGCAAACCGAGAAATGGCCCGAAGGCATGGAATGACATGCAAAATGAGACATGGCATATGGAATATGGAACATGCAAATTTCAGCAGCCAAAATGATGCAAAACAGCCCCCGAATCATAGCAAAATTATACCCGATGCCCGAAATAAGTCCCGAAATGCAATGGAATGGCCTACAGCTATGTCAAACATGCACAATATGGACATGAAGTGTAAATACAGATGCTAGGCAGTCCCTAAACTAGCATTTTTCCAGTACAAAGCATGGCCAAAAAACAATCACAAGTATGGAAAAAATAGCATGCAAAAATGGGGAAAAAAGGGGAACAATGAAGCAGATGGTATACGCAATGCTCAAACTGAAAAATACAGTTCTAAAACACTGAAGAGGGACCAAAAATATGAACATTTACAGCTTATAACAACCCCCAAAACAGTATGTAGATATGCTCAACATAGCATGCAAAATATGAGCCAAAAGAGGGCTATAAAGAGGGGTATACCAAGCATTCACCAAAAAGCCTAAGACCCTTGACAAAATATGTCAAGAAGATCAAAATATGACTCTTTACAGACCTGATGATGGCCGAAAACAGAATCTAGATAGGCTTAACAAAGCATGCAAAAATGGGGGTCAAAGAGGGGTATAATGACAAGTATAACATGAAGACCCCCAACAAAGTTGATCCCTTCTACAATGTTGTAGAGGGACCCAAAATAAGCCTAATCATAGTTCATGACATGCTCCAAAACAGATCTCATATAGGCCAAACAAATCATGCAAATTTACGGTAAATATGAGAGATTATGAAGCAAGTGCATGATAGAGAGGCCAAAAAGGGTTGAGCCCTTCTTCAATGTTGAAGAGGGGCTCAAAATAGGCCCACTCACAGTTTACATTATGCTCGAAAACAGATCACACATAGGCCAAATATTCAATACAAAATAATGGCATACAAGAGGATATTGAGACAAGTGCAAGATGGAGGGCTCAAACAGGGTTGAGTCCTTAAAAAAACATGAAGAATGGCTCAAAAAAGGCCTAGTTTCAGTTAGGGTCGGAGCCCAAAACAGTAAGAAAATAGGGCTAAGAAATGAGGCAAAAAAGTGTTACAAAAGAGGGAGATTGAGACTTACCCTTGAAGACCTCTTCTTTTCTACCTCTTGGCTTGAGGAATGTTGCTTCTAAGCCTCTGAAAAGCCTCTCCTTTCTGCTGTGGTGGAGTAGTGGTAGTGGTGCTTGGAGATGATGAAGAAATGGCACCAAAACTTGAAGATTTTTGAAGGTTTTGGAGAGGGAGATGTATGCCAATGTCTATGAGCTCTTAAGGGGAGTTTTTCTAACCCTAATGAAGAAGGTGGCCAGCCACTTATAAAGGCTAAGAAGGGGGTGTAAAAGAGGAGGGAAATGCACCCAAGCTTTCCCTCCCAAAATATCCCCCGGATGCCAAGATAATTTGGAGATACAGCTACACAGCTGTAATGAACTCAAACTGAGGATGCAGGCCGGCCATGCCCTTTTGCTGCAGGTGGCCGGCCGGCCACCCCCCATGGCCGGCCGGCTAGGGGTCAAAAAGGTCACAAAGAATTACTGGCCGGCCACCAAACGTTAGTGTCCTCCCATGTGTGTACAACAAGACCCTATGGTTGGAATCTGGCAACTCTGAACCAAGAGAGACAACAAGCCACTTAAAAGAGGGGTTCAAAAGGGTCAATGAGGATTACTGGCCGGCCATGTGTTTTTAGGGTCCTCCCATGTGTGTACAACACAAATATGTGGTTTTGGCTCGAAGAAAATGGCCCTAGGGTGTTCAACATTAGCCCGGAAGTGAGAAAAACGGGCGCCGGGGGGCGCCGGAGGAGCATAACTGGTTGTTTGAGACAATTACTGTCCTCCCATCCTCCAGTGACCTTCCTGGTGATAAAACAGAGGTACCTGCCAAAAATGAACGAAAACCAATGCAAAACGAATGCTCGGGGGCCAAAACACGCTGTTCGGGATCCCGAAAACTGACTGTTAAGCACCGAAAGTGGTGTTTGGCCACGAAGTGGGTATCTAAGACCCCAGTGTCCCTTGAAATGGAGTAAATGAGATGCATGGCAAAAACCGGAGGAATCGGAGATGGTTAGACGGTCCCGAACCGAGGCACACGGCCTAACAGTTCTGAAAACCGGGAACCGGGCTCCGAAATGGGCAAAATGGCCTACGGGCACGAAATGTAGCCCACGGCCACTGAGAGATAGTCTACGGGACCTCTCCCTCCCCTCAGGAAAGAAAACAGAGAAAATCGAGTCTGGTTCGCAAACCGAGGCAAGGCACAGAAGAGGGTTCGGAAGTCCGGAGGTAGGGCGCACGGCCGCGACTCTGAGACTTCTGAACGAGCACAATATGCAACATCACCGAGCGCTCAATTGGTGACGTCTGAGTCTTAAGGTCGGTCAAAAATGGGGTGTCTACAGGGCTCCGTCTCCCTAATTCGTCACACCAACCAATCCAGTTAACACATTGCTGATGAGTAAGAAACGTAAAACATTTATTAGTTATGGGAATTACAGTTTGCAAACATATGGAGTGAGAAATAATCATTTGTTATAAGTCACCACGGGCCGGGGGCAAACATAATATGCACGGCCAGGATTTTTGTGAGATCTTGATACCTTCACAAAACAATGGCCATAGCAACAAGTACACATGCATTGTGGCCATGTCAATGTGGCAGTGGAAAAAGACGAAGCCATATTACTACACACAGACCAAGCACATGACTAAAACAGCACCACAGATTGGGGTTATAATTACAATACACGTATATTCGATGAAATGTAACAATTAATTTATAACAGCATACCAGATTGAAGGAATAGGTATTTAATTTATAACAACAGTGGATTGTTAATAGCATAACAGATTGAGTGAATAGGTAATTAAGTTAACTCCAACAGATTTGCGCAATTCAAATTCACTATACAGATCAGATTTGTCCATAAGTTTACACCTTTTTTTTTGTCCCTTAGTTTTAAAAATTTGTGTACACTAAAAAATTGAGTAAGGCCATCATCCACAGATTGAGTGAGGCCATCATCCATAGTTTTAAAAATTTGTGTACACTGAAAAAAGGTTAAATGAAAGAAGATTTATTTATTTTTTATCAAATTAATAATTCATCAAATCTATTTAAACTGAAAATCAAATTAGATAAAAAAAAATTTAAAAAAAATGATGAAAAGTGAGAGATGCTCTAAACAATTAAATGTCGTTTTAGTTTTTATTTAGATGGAAGAAAGAAAAAAAAAATTACAGTGAAATCTCCAGAAATGTAACAGTTAATTTATAACGGCATACCAGATTGAAGAAATAGGTGTTTAATTTATAACAACAGTTGATTGTTAACAGCTTAACAGATTGAGTGAATAGGTAATTATGTTAACTCCAACAGATTTGCGCAATTCAAATTCACTGTACAGATCAGATTCATAAGAACAGAGTTGAAAGGAAAAAAAAAAAAACAGAGTATTGTATATGTCCAACTTCAGAAGATCTTACACTTTAAAAAATAAACCAACAAATTGTATTTTTCCCAACTTGATCAGCCTCCAATATTAAAATTGAGCAGCCTCCAATCTTAAAATTGGTTGATTTGGTAATTTTGCATCTTAACTGTAGTGTTTTGCCACTTGATTTATCCATTAGTTTACACTTTTTTTTGTCCATTAGTTTTAAAAAATTTTGTACACTGAAAAAAGGTTAAATAAAAGAAGATTTATTTATTTTTATCAAATTAATAATTCATCAAATTTAAATTAAAAATTTTATTAAATTTTGATGAAAAGAAAATTTTAATATATGAGAATAATTTTGAAAAGATTTTAAGAAAAAATTAATAAAGGAATTGAAATAATTCCTATCATGTCAAGTTTTTTTATTTAAACTGAAAATCAAATTAGATTTAAAAAAAAAATGATAAAGAGTGAGAGATGCTCTAAAAAATTAAATGCTCGTTTTAGTTTTTATTTTTTTTTAAAAAAATCACAGTGAAATCTCCAGAAAAACCAAAATGAAGGAAGACCCAAAAAAGAAAAATAGTTTGCTGAGCAAAGAATAAAGAACTTATACTTTTCTATTTTTTGTTGGACAAGAACAGAGAAGAAAACTAGCAAGATTGGTGACTGAACCACCGAATTTGAACCAAGAAAAAATAATATTTGAAGGGGATTACATCATCATAGGTGCAGATCGGTGAAGAAAAAAAGAAAAGCAGCGGGACCAAGTTCGTGAACGAAGAAGAAGCACAGAAATTGGGTTTGGCCATCGTACCTGTTGCAGATCCTCGACGATCGGCTACTTGGTCTTTCCGTAACAGTTCGTCGGAATGTGCCGCCGGAGAGAGGTATTGTATTCTTCTGTGAAACCCTCCAGTTAGACCCAAAGTTTAAGTGATAAGATGAGAGATATGAGCATGTTTCCAAACAGATAGGAGCAACAGAGGGTAAAAATGTCTTTTTACCCAGATAATAAATACGGCTGGACTGCAGCTCGTAAACTCAGCTACAGTGATAACCTGCCAACCACGTTCCCAAACACCGCCAAAGAGGTCTGCTATTAGTACCTACCTCTTTACTTTGGACCCCTTAATTCTTTGAACCCCTACCCAGCAAAATGAGTACCCACTATTTTCTTTTTGAACCCACACCTTAATACCAACTATACCCTTAACCCTACCCCCAAACCCTAACCCCCACTCCCAACTACTACCTCCGGCACCACTACTGTTGCCTCCGACAGCCCACATTCTTCTTATTCTTATCCTTTCTGAGAGACCCATCATAGAGAGAGAGAGAGAGAGAGAGAGAGAGTCATCTTTCTTGTGGAAATTTAGAGGAGTTCTTGCTCTCAGATTCAAGGTTCTGATAATGGCTTTAAGACTCGTCGTCCAACACCAACACAAAGAAGTTATTTTACATTGTCTCTTTCTCTCTCTAAAAATTCACTATCTTGATTGATTTTCTTGAGTTCTTTGTGTTTTGGTATCTTCTTTTTCATTATTTCTAATTTCTAATGTTGGCCATTGAGTTCTTTTTCATTATCTTCTTTTCCAAACCCGTAGACCCATCCCTAGATTTAGATCTTTATCATAAATCCAAGTCTCAAAGGCCACTTCGCTAGAAATCCAGGAGCTTTGGCTGTTCTGCCACCGAAGTAAGGCTAAAGAGGGACATTGCTCCAGAGAGTAGGAGGAGCAGATTGGAAACCCCTCTCCTCTGTTGGAAGTTCGATAACGAAGATAATGAACAGAAGTCTCCGCCGGAGTTGGGTTGAAAAAGTTGCCGGATGGAAAGGGAGAAAGGGAATGAGGTGGTGGTTAGGGATGAGGGTAACATTCTAATTTTACCCTCATCCCTAACATTCTAACCCTAATGAGGGTAAAAATGTAATTTCATGTTTGGACAATATTGGAAATAAAAAAGAAAAAAGAAAAAGAGATAGAGGTCTTAAGAAAAAAAGTAGGTGCTAATAGCAGCACTCTAAGATAAAATATCATATCTAACTCATAATCATTATATTTTTTCTTTCATAAAAAGTCAAAAAACCCTTCACAAACGAGGCATTTTAATCCCAGGCTAAAATAGTCAAAAAGTCATTCCCAAACGAGACTTTTTAATCCCAGACTAAAATATTTAAAAAGCCAACCCACTTTCCAAACAAACCCTTAGGATGTGTTTGATTGGGGGGATAAAGTGGGGGATTATTCATTGTTGGGATTGTAATCCGGGAAAAGCTCTTTATATGGTGTTTGTTTCTTTTTTTTAGTTTGTCAGACATGGAGTCCGGTCGGACTTCTTATCCCCCATATGAGGGGTTATACTATCCTAGGGGGGGTATGGGACAATTTTCATTGGACTATTTACTATTGGGATTAGAATGTGAAATGACCATTATAACTCTTTACTATTTAATTATGTATTATATTTAGTAAAATTTAATAAAATTTAAATGCCTCAATGTAAAAATAAAATAATTTTGTTTGACTTTTTATGGATTTTTATTTATTTAATTTTTAAAATAATTTTTTATAGATATTTTATTGATGTTTTATTTTAATTTTTTTTATATTTTATTTAATTTCATTATTTAAATTTTAATAGATATTTTATTTAATTTCATTGTTTAATTATTATTATTTTTAAAAATAAATTTATTTAAAATTTTAATTAAAAAAATAACATATATTTTTATTGATATTTTATTTATTTGATTTTAAAAAAATAAGTTTATTTAATTGTGTAAAAAATAAAATAAAATAAAATATTATTTAATCTAGCTAAAAATAATTAAAATATTAAAGATATATTTAATATTGCTATTACTTAGTAAACAATTAAAAAATGGTAAAATAGTCTTTTGTTTATTTATTATATCCAGTCCGTCCAACCAATCATTAGATTCACTAAAAATAGTCATTTACAGACATCTAATCACATGAAAAAACAAACATGGGATACACATCCAATCCAACCAAATAGTCCGGGGGATTCACAGTCCCAAGATTCAAGTCCGATGAATTTTAATCCTGCTTATCCAGTCCATCCAATCAAGCACACCCTTAAAGTATTGAGATTCAGATTCAAAAGTCAGACTCACTTTTTAAATTCAGTGATACGTTAAGAAGATGATTGGTTAATAATTAAATGAAAAATTATACACAAACACACTTTCTAGACGTAATAATGTATAAATAATAAGATTGGTTGATGATTGAGAATATATAAGAGAGTGTATTACCTTATATATTCTAATTGATTATCATATCATTAGGTTTGAAAATTAGGTCTAATTTTTGGATTTGTATAGCAATGCCCTAATTAAATATGCTCTAATTATCAATCAATTATCTTCTTGACACATTACTAGGTCTAGAAAATAGGTCTAAAAAGTAGACTTGTATATTATTTTCTTATAGTTTATTTTTTAGTTTATTAGACAGAAATAACTTAAGTTGAAGGAGTCAACTTGTTTGGTTATAGTTTTCAGGAAATTCTACTTTTTTATTTTCCGTATTTTAATATTTTCAATGATTTTTTAAAATATTTTAAGCATTTTTTTTTTAATTTTTAGACACACCTAATATAAATACACTTAAAAAGTATAATTTTTATGAAAAAAAAAAAAACAAAAATTCAATACATTTTTCATATTTTTGTGTATTTATTAATTTTTTAAAATATTGTTTCACAAATATTTTACTATTTAGATATCTCTAAGTAAGGTGCATCTAAAAAAGTAAAAAAATAACTTAAAATTTAAAAAATATTCACTAAAAACAAAAAAATACGACAAACAAAATCTCAATTTTTAGCAAACTGAACTCAGAAAACTGAAACCAAACACACTGACTAATTTTCTAAAAACTAAGGGAAGGATACTTTTAATTTCTGTTTTCTGATTATGAGATTTGAATTTTAAATAATCTCTACCAAATACCCTCAATAAATAAGTTACATATTAATTTATTTCAGTTATATTACATCACTATTACTCTACGCTTGTGTACATAATAAGTAAAAAAGTTGTAAAAAAAATTAGATATACCCAAAACAAACTTTAGTAGGTAGTTATATGTAAATAAATACTGATATAATGGTTATATTACGTAACAATACGGAAATGCCTCAGAGCTCGAAAATGCCGAGCTCGAAACGGCTCGAAAGAGAGGGAGAGGAGAAAGAGAAGGGAGGGAGAGGAAGAAGGTCGGCGTCGCAGCTCCCCGGCCCGCCGTCGTCGCAGCTCCCGCCGCCGCCTCTGCTTCCTCCTCCGTCGCAGCCCCGCCGATGTCGCAGTACCACCGTCGTCTGCCCAGCCTCCCCTCCTCCTCAAACCGGTTTTTATGGCCCCCTCCCCTCCCTCCTCCTCCTCCTCCTCCTCCTCCTCCTCCTCCTCCTCCCTTCTTCTTCTTCTTCTTCTTCTTCTTCGTTCTGCAAAACCAGGAAAAAAAAAAAAAAAAAAACAACCAAAATCGACACCAAAACGACGTCGTTTTGGTGTCGAGCCGCGTTTCGAGCCGCGACAGTCGAGCTACGTAGCATGATCGGTAACAATATTACGTAACAATATTATAGTAATTTTGATTTACAATAAAAATTACAATATTATTAGATTATTGAGAAATAAGACTGTCCATTTATGGGTTGTTTGAAATAAATTAAGTGTACTTTTTGATTTTTTATGAAATATGAGTTGGGTATGGGTTAGGTTTAAAGCGATATGATAGAGAGGTGATGTGATTTAAATAAGATGATGTGACTTAAATAACATAGTGACTTTTTGACTTTTTAATTATGTCAAATCAAGCCTTAATTTTATTTGTAATTTTTTTTTTCTTGATTAGTTGATAACATTACGTGAAATGATGTTTGTGTGTAATCCTTGCAGTGGATCTGACATTATCGATTTCTTGGTTAATTAATACTAAAAACTTTATTTTCCACGAACATATGTCAATTAAATCACTGTGAAAGGTTATTCTGGGGACATATTTTGTGAGTAGTAACATATGGCCAAGGTGGCACCGAAGCGCCAGTTGAGATGCCACGTGTCCGTGACATGATGTCGAGATGATCTCAGCTAGGTCGAGGTTATCTACGAAGATGCCGGAGTTCGAGATAAACAGATAAGTTATAAGAGTTCTAGAATGGGGGAGGACTTCAGACTGGATAAACATAAAACTCTTAGGGAGTTTATCTCTATCTATTTGAGAGTCTAGGATAAGCATTGAGTCAGAATTCATTGAAGTTAGGCTTCTACAGGAATTAGCTCAATGTTGGCTATAAAAGTAAGGCACTATCGTGGGTCTAAGGTACCCTTTTTGTATTCTGGCTAGTGAGTTAAGCACTAATTATTATCTTTGAGAGATAACTGAGTATTGATTTGATCGTCGGAGTGCTCCTGGGTGGACGAACCACCGCCGAAGTCTTATCTTTCTGTAACAGGTCGTTCGGGCGCAATCTATTCTGCCGGTGTTCTTCAGCTGAGTACCTGTTTGGCAGTGTGGTCAGAAAACAACACACACAATTTGGCGCCGTCTGTGAGAAAGAAAGGAGAATAGATGGCCAACGACGGATAGAAAGAGAAGATTGGGGACGACATCCCTACTGGAAGTGGTAAACACTTTGATCCTAACGTAGAGGAGGATAACTGCAACAAAAAAACTCGGGGTCAGAACCCCGGAGAAAAGGACGTCGGCCAAGAGGGAGACGTACCAAAGAAGGCAGATCGAGGCGGGTATTATAACGAGAACGACCTCCAGGTATGGAAAGATAGATACCTACGGAGGGACGGAGAGATGAAGGGAATGGCGAATAAATTGGCGAACCTGTAATCAGTCATCAATTTTATGATGTAGAACAACGTCATGGAGCCGCCGTTTCCGTTACAAGACACGCCGATTCCAGCGGCCAGGAACAATGCCCAGAAAAGGGGGCAGAAAACTGTCCCTGCAATCCCCGAGCACACCAGGACCAAGGAACACTCTCACCGGCTTTCAAGAGAGGTCGGGTGAGGAGAGTCAACGAAGGGAGATTCTCGGAGGATACATCGTACCAAAGAAGTTGACCCCAAAGAACATCGGCATGTTCAAGAGAAGAAACTTTGTTTTGACGCAACTAATGGAGAGAAATCCAAGAGGACTCATAATGACACCGAGAGTAGCGCACCAAAAAGGCTGAAATCCGTTGATAGTCGAGCTCCTGGGCGGACCAAGGAGGATCTGAGGGATTACCTTCAGAGGAAGCGACAAGATGTCGAGGTAACCTCTCCGGTCAAGCCGAGAACGCCGTTCTCGGTGGAGTTGGACAAATTTGAGACCCCGAAAAGGTTTCACATGCCGAGGTTCCAGATATACGACGGTAAGTCTGACCCTAACTTTCACGTCGGCTTATACCTGAACTCAATAGCACTGTACACCGGGAACGAGCCGTTGCTCTGCAAAGTGTTCCCCTTATCCTTTGGGAAAATCGCATCAGACAGGTTTCACAAGTTGTCAAAAAGAACTATGAAAAGCTGGGAAGGCCTAGCTGAGAAGTTCGTGGCTAGATTTGTGACAAACAAACTACAGCCATTAAGGGTGGACTCCCTGATGGCTTTAGGAATTGGTGAGGATGAAAGCCTTAGGGCTTATGCCAAAAGGTATTATGAGGTGTTCAACCGAATACCAGGATGCAACCAAGATGTGGCGGTTGTGTCTTTTAAGACTGGCCTGAACGATGATTGTTTCCTTTAAAAATCACTGGCAAAAACACTGTCAAAAAGTATGGAAGAATTAATGGCCAGAATAGAGAAGTACGCCAAAGCCGAGGAGGATATGCTAGGGACAAAGGCGTCAAAACAAGAGAAGAGAAACGGCTCGCCGAAGTGAGGCCGAGGTAATAATGGATACAATAAGCAAGAGACAGGACTGAGGGCTGTACAGGCAGTCACCACCGTATTCTGAATTCCGGTTTACAAAGTTTTGGAAAGAATCCGGAATCAGCCCTACTATAGAGCACCAGATAAGATTCCTGGTGAATTTATAAGAAGAAGTCTGGGGAAACACTGTGCCTACCATAATGAGGATGGGCATCTAACTCAAGGGTGCAGAGCCCTAAAGGCACATCTGGAAGACCTGGTAAGACAAAGTCATCTAAAGGACCTGGTAGATGAGACTAGGACAAGGGAAGAGCAAGCGAGACTGTAACGCCCTCAAAATATTATACAAATCAACCATTCATAAGGTCTAGAGACATAATAGAAATGTTATACTTTCATTCATCAGAGTTAATATTACAAAAGATATCACATGCATTACACTTTCATAAATATCCATCTTGAAACCATAGCATGTAACTCTAGTTTAGAACAACAAAATAAATGCCCTAAGAGCTTACATCTTTTCAAGTAATCACTTGGTTACAACAAAAGAGAGAGTCAAAAGATCTTTATAATTAAAGCCCTCGGCTTAAAAGAAGACATATAAACACAAAAATGAAATCACAAAAGTAGAACCTTTAGCCTCTAAGCCTCCCAAGCTATGTCCTTGGCGGTGGCATGTCACCTGTACTTGAAAATAGTTTCCTAAGTAGGGTGAGCCAAAGCCCAGTAGAGATATACTAAACCATATATGAGAATTAACTAAAATATGAGCATCAGATAAATGTGCAACATTCTTAACCAACACATATTCTTTTCAAGGTCATTCAATATAGATAACCAATATCTCAATTCATTTCCATTCTACCATTTTCGGGTAAATCAATTAGCCAAATTCATTATTACCAAGCAACCAATATGAGACTACAACTCAATGGTTCACAATTCAATACATTTATCAAATCCAACACTTATATTTTCTTGCCATTTTACGGAACCACGTCCGAGGGAACCGGCACCCATAAATATATAAGATTTTGGGACTTTCACCCTGGACACTCCGGCCAACTTAATTATCAATGGAGTCCATCCCCTATCTCCTCCCAAACAATATAGTACATCCCCTATCTCATCCCAAACAAAGATACATATATAATGTATTTAAACACGTTATCACATACAATGACCAATCAAATCACATATTCAATGGTTTAATCCAACCGTCATATTCAATGACATAGTCCAATTGATTAGTTTCAATTCACCTAATCCACATACAGTTTCTACAACAATCATAGCTATCCTCCACCGATAGCCTAAAGCAGATATTTCTAAACAGATAAATAAATCTAACAAACAGATAATTTATCATATTTTTCATAGATGAGTGATTTATCGAATCCAACTACACATCTCATTTGTGCATTCTTCCAATTTCACATTCTTCATAACAATTTCATTATTTATACCAATAATTTATTTAACTCTTATTAGGGCAAATCTCCCCCTTTTTCAAACATCAACCCCCAAGACTCAATTTTACCATTCATACACAATAACCCCATTTTCAAGGCCTCACATACATATATGGAGCCCAAAATGGAAAACCCATCTCTCAAAAATTCAAATCCAAACCTTAACTTCACCTAAACTTCCCAACTCCACCATTTATACAAAAATGACACATATCAAGGTTAAAACTCATATTAAAGAGTAGAACATCCTTACCTCAAGCTTAAATGAGAGAGAAAAGAGAGAGCTCAAAAGTCGGTGGTGACGAAACCACGTTTTGCTCCGATCAAAACGAAACCCTTGACAAGCTTTACACTTAATCTCAAAGGAGCAAGGTGAAAAGATCACTCTAGATGAGTAGATCTAGAGATTTAAGTGAAAAAGTTGAGTTTTAAAGAGAGAAGAGAGGAATCACGGTTTAAGAGGAAAAAGGGAAGGAAAATCATGAGAGAAAAAATGGTTTGGGCCTATTATAGTAGTGAGGAAAAGCCTTAAGGTCAAATAAAATAATAGGCCCAAAAACTCCCTTAGATAGGGCCCATTCGGACCTCAAAAATCTGAAAAAAAACACGCAGGGGTCGACCCTTAGACAGGAGGGGGTTGACCCTATCTTCCAGCAACTAACACACAAATATAAGAGGGTCGACCCTCTCCCAGTCTAGTGTCTACCCTATCTTCCAACAACTAACACATAGACATAAAAGGGTCAACCCTCTCCCAGTCTGGTGTCTACCCTATCTTCCAGCAACTAACAGACAGAGATAAGAGGGTCAACCCTCTCCAGTCTGGCGTCTACCCTATTTTCTAGCAACACTCCCAGAAACTTCACCGACAGGTAAGGGTCGACCTTTAGGAAGGCTGGTGTCGACCCTAGAATAGAATTTCTAAGTCTCCAAGAAACTTTTGACAAGAATAAGTGCGAACAACCAAACCCAACAAGTTTAAATCGAATTGTACTCCTCCAAAACCAACCCATAACAACACCAAAGATTTCCAAAATAAAAAAATAAAGGATTTGAATACACTTTCCTATAAGCTTTGAAGGATACAGGTGCTACAACCTCCCCACCTTAGGAAATTTCGTCCCCGAAATTTTAGTACAAGTTTCAAAACCATGATCGCCCAATTTTCAAATGATTACAATTCAATTCACAACATCATGACCCACCCACCGGCCATCCAATCTCCTCACAAGAGAACAAATCTACAATATATCACATCAACATATATTACCGATATGCATCTTCCGAAATTTAACTAATTTCAATACGTATATCTCATATCTCTAAAACATATTCAATGTTTATGACATATTTGCATTTCCAAACTCAAACAACATATACAATGTTCAAATTAAACTTGCATTTCCAAAACATATTCAACATTTATAATACTTCCATAATCCAGAACATATACAATGTTTTTATAGTTCATAATCAAAACTAAAATTTCCACTTATACTCAAACATCAACAAATAAGTTCAAATATTTCTCTTAGACTTCCAATTCATGCTCCCACGTTACTTCATCAACCCCGTGATATTTCCACAATACTTTGACCTGGGGAATTGTCTTATCTCGCAGGACTTGGTCGTATCTATCCATGACTCGAACCGGTCTCTCCGCATACGAGACATCCTCATCTACTTCTAAGTCGGTCCAATCCAACACATGTGATGGATCCGGCTCGTACTTCCAAAGCATACTAATATGGAATACGTCATGCACTCCGGAAAGTTGTGGCGGTAACGCCAAACGATATGCAACCTCCCCAATTCGCTCAAGGATCTCAAAAGGGCCAATAAACCGAGGGGATAACTTCTCACTCTTCCCAAACCTCATTAAACCCCGTCTAGGTGATATTTTCAGAAAGACATGATCACCCACCTCAAATGACAAAGCCCTCCTCCTACGGTTGGTATAACTCTTTTGGCGACTCTGGGCTGTAACCAACCTCTTACGAATAAGTGCCACTTTCTCCGACATTTCCCGGACCAACTCTGGACCTAACAAAGGTGCATCACCCACCTCTGCCCAACACACTAGAGATTTACACGGTCGGCCATACAAGGCCTCAAACGGTGCCATGCCAATACTCGATTGGAAACTATTATTGTAGGCAAACTCCACTAAGGGTAGGTGTCGCTCCCACGACCCCTTAAAATCAAGAACACAGCCTCTAAGCATATCCTCAAGGATCTGAATGGTACGCTTGGACTGCCCATCAATCTGAGGATGGTAAGCCGTGCAAAAAGTCAATTTAGTGCCCAAGGCACTCTGCAAACTCTGCCACAACCTAGCTATGAAACGCGGGTCTCTACCTGAGATAATCGTCACTGGGACCCCATATAACCTCATTATGTCCCGAATATACAAGTCAGCAAGGTAATCTATCGAATCTCTTACGCGCATAGGAATAAAATGCACCGACTTGGTCAACCGGTCAACTACTACCCAAATGGCATCACTACCTCGTTGAGTCCTCGGTAGACCCACAATAAAATCCATCATGACATGCTCCCACTTCCACTCAGCTATAGGTAAGGGTTGTAACAAACCTGCTAGCTTCTGATGTTCGACCTGCACTTGCTAACAAGTAAGGCAGCTCGATACAAACACTGCCACATCATTCTTCATATCCCGCCACCAAAACTGGCGACTCAAATCATGATACATCTTTGTGCCTCCCGAATGCACCGCAAGGTGTGAATGATGAAACTCTCGGAGTACTTCCTCTCGGCAAGACTCCGGCACAAACAAGCAGTCACGGTATCTCACACTCAGGTCGGGATACATAGTCAAACCGTTCTCTACCTTTCCACTGGAGATCTTCTCCCAGAGGGATTCTACCTCAAAGTCACCTTTCTGTGCCTCTAACACTCGGTTCACAAGTGTAGGTTGTGCAACTACATGAAACAAGGTTGCAGACTCGACAGACTCACCCAAATGCAAGTCAAATTCACCAAGGGCACCCAACATCTCCCATTCCCGGATAGCTATACAAGCTACACTACTGATGGATTTCCTACTTAGGGCATCGGCCACAATATTGGCCTTTCCTGAATGGTAATGTAACTCGAAATCATAATCTTCTATAAACTCTATCCACATTCTCTGCCTCAAATTTAAATCTTTCTGTGTAAACAAATACTTCAGACTCTTATGGTCAGAAAACACCTTAAATCTCTCACCATACAGATAGTGCCTCCAAATTTTCAAGGTAAAAATCACAGCTGCTAGTTCTAAATCGTGGGTAGGGTAGTTCCCTTCGTGGGTTTTCAACTGTCGTGAGTCATAGGCTACTATTTTCCCCTCTTGCATCAACACACAACCCAAACCCTTTCATGAGGCATCACAATACACAGAATAGCCCAAACCCTCTCCGGAATAACCAAGACTGGAGCAGTTGTAAGTTTAACCTTAAGTTCTTGGAACGACTTTTCACAAGTCTCACTCCACACAAATTTGACCCCTTTCCACGTCAATCTAGTCAAAGGCGAAGCTAGTCTGGAGAAATCTTTCACAAATCGATGGTAATACAAGGCCAACCCCAAGAAACTACGGATCTCGATAACATTTTTAGGTTGTGCCCAATCTTGCACTGCCTTAATTTTGAATGAATCTACAGTCACCCCTTCCCCGGAAACCACATGGCCTAAAAATTTAACTTCTCTTAGCCAGAACTCGCATTTCCCAAACTTAGTATACAGCTTATGGGCTCTAAGAAACTCAAGCACCACTCGCAAGTGTTCCTCGTGTTTCTCTTTAGAGGGTGAGTAAATCATAATGTTGTCCACGAAAACAACCACAAAACGATCTAAGAACTCCAGGAAGATCCGGTTCATCAAGTCCATAAACACAGCCGGTGCATTGGTTAGCCCAAAAGGCATCACCAGAAACTCATTATGGCTATACCGCGTACGGAATGCCATCTTCAGAATATCCTCCTCTCTGACTCTCAACTGATGGTAACCCGATCTCAAATCTATCTTAGAGAAACAACGGGATCCTTTCAACTGGTCAAACAAGTCATCTATACGAGGCATGGGGTACTTGTTCTTAACCGTAACTCGGTTCAATTTTGAATAATCAATACAAAGTCTCAAGGCCCCATCTTTCTTCTTAGCAAAGAGGACCGGTGCTCCACAAGGTGAAGTATTAGGGAGAATAAAACCCTTATCTAGTAATTCCTGGAGCTGAATCTTTAACTCACTCAACTCAGCTGGGGTAAAATGATACGGTGCCATGGAAATTAGTGCCGTACCAGACACTATATCAATAGAGAACTCAATCTCTCGATGAGGTGGTAAACTAATAAGATCCTTGGGAAAGACTTCCGAGTACTCACAAACCACTCTTGGCAACTCAACTTGAACCTCATCACACTCACTACTCGAAAAGCTAGCAAGAAGACAACTAAGTTCACTCCGCCCTCGCGGATCATACACCGGTGGTAAGACTCTAAGATGTTCAGACATCTAATAGGCAAAACGGTGGAGTTATACATTGATGACATGGTCGTGAAGACCAAGGAACCTGAGGATCATCTGGCCGACCTGAAGACAGTCTTTGATATTTTAAGGATATTTTGGCTCCTACTCAATGCATCGAAGTGCACATTTGGAGTTGGGTCAGGGAAGTTCCTGGGACACTTGGTCACCAGAAAGGGCATTGAGGCAAACCCGAATCAAATCAAGGCCATCTTGGAGTTAAAGAGCCTAATGTTAGCAAAACAAGTGCAGATGTTGACTGGAAAGGATGCAGCCCTAAACAAATTCATAAGTAGAAGTTCTGATAAATGCAAACCTTTCTTCAGTTTAGTGAAGAAAGCCACAGACTTCTTATGGACAGAGGAATGCGAAGTCGCCTTGGCTGACTTAAAAAAATACTTGACCATCGCTCCAGTTTTCTCAAATCCAATACCTGGAGAGGAACTGTTCTTATACTTGGCGGTTTCAGAGCATGTAGTAAGTGCAGTGGTAATCGGGGAAGAAAAGGGAGAACAAAGAGCAGTTTACTATGTGAGTAAAACCTTAGTAGATGTAGAGACCAGATACCTAGCCTTGGAGAAGTTGACACTGGCTTTAGTAATGGCCTCCAAGAAGCTGAATCATTACTTTCAAGCCCACAAGATTGTGGTGTTAATTGAGCATCCTTTGAAGTCCCTGTTGCAACAAGGAGATCTGACAGGCAAGATAGCCAAATGGGCAGTGGTGTTAGGCCAATATAACCTGGAATTCATACCTATAACAGCAATCAAAGGCCAAGTTTTGGCCGACTTCGTAGCCGAGTTCACACCAAGCGTCATCATACATCGGGCTTCGTTGAGCCGGGGTATACGATGTCCAGGTGAACAAAGAGAAACCCAGCTGGGGATAGCAGAACAGAGGAAAGAAGATAAACTCCGGCCCTGTAGTATTTACGTCGGCGACTCCTTTTGCCTGTTTGTTAATAGAAGTTCAAACCGACAAGGAACGGGGGCAGGAGTAGTGCTAGTATCACCGAATGGACAGATGCTGGAATAATCCATTCATTTGGGGTTTAAGGCCTCAAACAATGAAGCAGAGTATGAAGTACTGATCGTAGGATTAAAGTTGGTAGCAACAATGGAAGCTGACGAGGTAATGGTCTTTTGTGACTTCCAACTTATCGTCAACCAAGCAACAGGCGAATACGCAGCCCGAGATGAAAGGATGGTGGCCTATGTAAAGGAGGTAGGCAGATTGATAGCATTGTTTCAAAATTGCCGACTACAGCAAGTTAGCCGAGATAACAACAGCCATGCTGATGCTTTGGCCAACCTGGCTAGTGCAATGAAACCATGAGAGGCAAGGACAATAATGGTTGACTACTTATCAGGTCCAAGTGTAGAACCACTGAACACAGAGCATAAGGTAATGAGTGTGGAGATGGGACCAAGCTGGATGGATGCGATAATAGTATTTCTTAGAGATAGAAAACTGCTAAATGATCATAAAGAGGCACACAAGATCAAATTGAAGTCGGCAAGATTCAGTCTGATAGCAAAAGGGCATCTCTACAGAAGATCTTTTGCTGGTCCTCTTCTGAGGTGTGTGCATCCTTCACAAGTTGAAGACTTTCTGTATGAAATACATGAAGGAGTATGTGGAAGCCACACTGGGGGCATGTCACTCGCTCATAAGGCCATTACTCAGGGGTACTGGTGGCCCTACATGCAGAAAGATGCTGAAACTTATATCAGAAAGTGTGAGAAGTGTCAGAGGTTTGCACCTTTGATACACCAACCAGTAATAGATTTGAACCCAGTGTCCAGCCCTTGGCCATTTTCCCAATGGGGCATGGATCTTGTTGGACAGCTGCCTCAAGCGATTGGACAAAGAAAGTTCCTGCTAGTAGCAACAGATTACTTCACTAAGTGGGTAGAAGCTGAACCCCTTGCAAATATTCGAGATGTTGATATGAAGAGCTTCATATGGAAGAACATCATCACCAGGTTTGGGATCCCAATGGCAATAATAGCAGACAATGAAACATAGTTTGACAACAAGCTAATCAAAAACTTCTGTGCAAAGTACAAAATCAAGAACTATTATTCCACTCCAAGCTTCCCTCAGAGTAATGGTCAAGCAGAAGTATCCAATAAGGTTATCTTGGATGGGATCAAGAAGAGGCTGGAAGCAGCAAAGGGAAAGTGGGTGGATGAGTTGCCCAATGTACTCTGGGCATATCGGACCACACCGAGAAGATCAACTGGGGAGTCCCTATTTGCCATGACTTATGGCACAGAAATAGTTATTCCACTGGAGGTCGGCATCCCAAGGATCAGAACCTAGGGAGTAGAAAATGGTACCAATGAGGCATTCTTGGCCTGAGATCTGGATTTGTTGGAAGAAAGAAGGGAGAAAGCAGCAATCCAACTGGGGGCATACCAGCAGGAGCTTGCCAGGGCTTACAATAAACAGGTCAACCCACGAGAGTTTCAAGTTGGAAACCTCATCCTGAAAAAGTTCGTCGGCAACAAGAAGGATCCTAGAGAGGGAAAACTTGGCCCAAATTGGGAGGGACCATATAGAATCATCTCGGTCCTGGGCAATAGAGCATATTGGCTTGAAGACAGTGAAGGCAAAGAGTTGCCAAGACCTTGAAATACTTGCAACCTGAAGTTTTTCTATCATTAGATTTCCTTTTTTTTTTTTTAAAGTTTTTTTGTTATTAGCCGAAGTAAATAATATAATTTTAGCTCAATTTTTTTTTTCCCAACTTGTGTAAAACGATTGACCAAGTCCCTTGGCGATGTTTCTGATTGAAACATGACAAGTAACTTAGACTTATTATATGGCAGAATTGAATTACACTTGCATATAATAGAGTTGAACTAAGTTGGCTATGTTTCCAAGTGAAACATGACGAGTAACTTAGACTTATTATATGGCAGAATTGAATTATACTTGCATATAGTAGAGTTGAACTAAGTTGGCGATGTTTCTGATTGAAATATGATGAATAACTTAGACTTATTATATGACAGAGTTGAATTATACTTGCATCTAGTAGAGTTGAACTAAGCTGGCGATGTTTCTGATTGAAACATGATGAAGAACTTAGACTCATCATATGGAAAAGTTGAATTATACTTGCATATAATGGAGTTGAACTAAGATGAATTAACCTGGACTTGCCATATCAGCAGAGTCAAACACAAATTGAAACTACGTGCATTTGAGTAAGATTAACAGATGAACCAAGGTTGAGAACCTCGGCTAGTCTCTGTTTAAACTTCGGCGACAAGGTCATAAGCCACATGCTTAATGAAAACACAAGTGGAACTTAAGTTTACATTAGGGGGCAGAGAGTTGGAGAATAATGCTTGGGAGTTGAAATTTACAAGCTAAAGTTAGTAACACTTGTTGAAATTTTAAAAATTTACAAGTCGAAATTAAGCCAAGGTTATGTTGAAAAAATGTTGGTTTAACATTTGTTGAAATGTTTTAAGGAAAAATTACAAGTTGAAGTTAAGCCAAGGTTATGTTGAAAGAAGTATCTACGTACTTGCCGAGATTACCATGTTGCCAAGACTTGGAAGATAATAGAAAATAGAAGTCTTGATAAGTGAAAGTGAAGTGGCAGGTTTTAAATAAGCACTTGTGAAAATATTTTTACAAATGTTTTCAAGTATTAAGCCATGGCCGAGATAAACAGTCAACAGTTATACCCGAAGTATTTTACCCCTAGGAAATTGCACAGTTAAGGTATACCTTGAAGACATGCAAATTATTCTAAGTATAGAATCATATAAACACTTGAAACAAGAAATTGTAGTTGCATTAAAAGAAGCAAAAGGGCACTTTGGCCTATGAAGAGACTACTTGTTCAGATTACAAAAGTGGCACGTCGGCCAAACATGAAAACTGAAAACATTGTTTAGAAAATTACTAAGTACAAAGAAAAAGATTATAGCAAGACTACTCAGCGTCGGTGGCGGGCTGTGTCTCGGCCCCAGAAGACAACTGGGGAATCTTCCCGGCAGCCTTCTCAACCTCGAGCTCGGCGTCGATCTCTTGTAGAGTCTGATCAATGCTCTTATCGGCGATTAGCACCTCAGATGTTGTCTTTTGGAGGAAGGCACCTTTTGAGACCTCGCCCTCCTCATCCTGAGTCAAGTCTAGGACTTTCTCATTCAGAGTTGGGGACTTGGCCCCAGTAGGATCTTCAGCAACAGCCACCTCGGCCTCTTCGTCTTCGGTTTCCTCTCCTTCTTCCTCTCCAGCCTTAGCCTCAGACTGGCTTGAAGTGGATGGGAATGGCAGCACAAGTCGGCCTACGTCCCTCAGAGGAGAGTCCTCGGGGACAGCCAACTCCTTCCGAGCGGCCATCCAACCAAGGGTGAAACCCTTGTTACATGCCTCTTTGACTTGTTTTTTGTAGTCCTCGCAGACGTCAGCATTCCCCTCAGCATAGGCCTTCTCGTCCACCGCTTTGATCTCGGCAGCTTTGGTGGCCAAGGCATCTCGGAGTTCGGCTTGGGCTTCGATCATTTTGGCCTCGGCTTCTTTCTTCTCGGCCTTGAGGACCTCAACGACAGCCTCAGCAACCCGTCCTTTCATCGGCTTCGTCTTGGGCTTGTTTGGCTGCCTTGGCCTGATCTATCAATGTCTTCATCTTGGCCTCGGCCTTATTGATGGTTTTGAGCAAGCCAGCGGCCTCCTTGGTCTTGCGGGTCAACTCTTTTTTAATGTCAAAGGTCTGCATCGCGAAGGAGTGGGCGTGCTGGATCGCCTAGAAGAAATAGAAAAAACAAAAGTTAATAAAACTCTCTAAGTATGAAAAAAACAGAGAGTACCAAGTATTAGGGGCTTACTTGTATAGACTGCTACAACGTCAGAGCGAAAATTTCGTATTCGCTGACCTCAGCGTTGCGTTCGAGGTCTTTGGGAAGGAGCAAGGCAATAGAGAGGGCAACGCTGACTTCAATGTCAGTCGCGCTATCACCGACGCTGACTGGCTTGTCCTCGATGGTGATTGGAGGGGCCCAGGGGGCATCAGATTTCAGGGACCCCGAGGTTGTAGCAGACTCTGACCTCGGCTTCTTTGACCGGGTGGATTCAGAGAGAGCAACCTATGCCAGCCTCTTTTCAGCGGCAGAGGCACTTTTTTCTACCTCGGCCATTTTTGAGATTAGCAAGGTGTCCTCAGAGTTGATCTGAGTCACCGTTGCCTTGGCTTGTGCTTTCTTCAGCCTCTTTAGCTTCGGTTTGGATTGAGACTGGGAAGGGGAAGACTGAACTGTGACGACATTGGGGATGTCGGCAAGAAGGTCTTCAGCAACGGCCTTTTGTCGCCCCATTTCGTCGGCGGAGATGGCAACAGTAACTTTAGTGCCAAGGCGGATCGCTAGAAGTGCAGTTGGTGGGTTGGCTGGATCGTAAGAGAACGCCTCGGCACTTCGGCGTTTTCGGCTACAAGTCCTGCCTACTGGTGTGAGCAGTGGAGCTCGACGTCAGCGTTGGCGTTGAGAAGGTGGAATTAATTATGGAGCAGAGGTTGATGGTTGTTCTGCTGGGTTAGAGGTTGATCCCTGATCAGCCCTCAATGATGACTTGGCTTGAGGAGTTGTAGCAGAAGGAGGAGACTTGCTTTTCTTTGGGACATCGGGGAGGACAGATATGTAAGTTGGGATGTAATTTAGGTGAGAGGATCCCTGAGCTGATTAACAGCCAAGTCCAGCAGCCTCTTGAAGTCTTTGCTTGGGTGGAAGGATTTGCAGAAGTCCTTGGGTAGCTGAGGAAGGGCTGCAAAGTAAGCAACAACCCATTAGAACATATAAGAGGAATAACAGTAATAAAGACTTGAAAGTAAGGAAAATGACACTTAGCTCTTACCATCTCCCTCTCTGAACACTGTACGACTTAAATGGTAGAGGTGAAGGTCATCTTCTGAAGGGAACTCCCAGTTGCCCGAGACAATAAAATAATCGTCTCCAGCACCCTTGTTGGAGTCTGGGAGCTCGATGACGAGTTTGTATTCTGTGGATCTCAACTTAAGGTAATAAATGTAGCCTTTTTCTAACTTAAGACCACACATGGTGTAGCAGTACTGGATGTCGGGTAGAGTTACCCTAGTGTTTTCTCGGCTAGCTAAGGCAATTATACCATTTATGACTCGATAAGAGTTAATGGCCAGTTGCATCGCGTTAAGTTTATAGTAGTAAAGGACTTCTCGGAAGAGGATGTCAAGAGGGAACCTAAATCCACACTCTATGAAGGCTACTACTGGGAATGGCATGGAGTCGTCTTTGGGAATGATGGAGTCCTCCTCCCCAGCCAACCTGAGATGAACATCAACAGGGATGGCAAACTCCTGCCTAAAGTATTCTAGCTTAGTTGGGGTGTCTACCCTCCACTTGAACATACCCATAACGTCGGCTGAATGGGGAAGGTGTTGGATTTCAGAAGGAAGTGGTTTGTTAAGGTTTAAGGGACCTCGACTTAAACTCAGAACAGAAGCAAGGGCAAGGGCTTTTTAAGATCTAGGGAAATTTGTTACAATTTTCCTAGGGATAGTGGCTTCTATCAAAACCCAAGCCTAAAATCTATGTGGAAACAGGAAATTGGAGGCAAGAATCTGGCAAAATGCAACAAGAAAATAGAAACAAGAACATGATTCAGACTCAAGAAGACAAACAAGAATTCAAGAACATTTTACAAAACATGTACAGATATACAAAGCCAAAGACAGTGGCAGAATAACAAGTATGTATTTGGTTCAGAACCAGAAAGCAGAATCATGAAACAGATGACGAATGGTGGAATTCAACACACAAATGACTATTTAAGAGCATGAATAGATTTGCAATGGCAGTATACAAGCATAACAAAGTTTGAAGTAAAATAAAAAATTGAACGAAGGGAAGCAGTGGCTTACAAGGAAGAGTGACGCCGATGAAATGAATGCCGAAGTTGAATGACGGTGGAACAAGTAACAAGACGGTGAATGCCTCGTCGGAGGGGGAGAATGGAAACAGTTGTAAAAGCTTCGAGAGAATGAAAATGGAGGATTTGGAAGATGAGTGTTAAAGAGAGAAAGTTTGGAGAAGAGAAAGATGCAAAAGTGAAACGGCGAAGAAAGAGGGAAGTGTTTTTGATCAAAACACGAAAAGGCGGCAAAAACGCAATTAATGTGCCTAGGACAATGTGTCTATCAGGCGACGCATGCAAATGCGACGTAACTTGATGGCGCGTGTCAGGTACGGTTCAATAGGGAAAGGATGCGTGGCGAAAACAGTTGAATTACTGTGCTTGACAGCTCATACGCGTGCTGAAACTCTTGGAGTTCTTGATTTAATGAAGCAAAGACCTCGACTAAGGGAACGATCTCGATTAAAGAAACTTGGAAAACTTGGTTCTTGGTTCTAAACAGACTACAAGAGTCTTGGTCATGTAGAGCTGACGAATGATGTCCTCGGTAATGAAGGATAAAGCAAGCTTAGCCGACATGTTATAGGTTCAAATGATATAGGTTCCATCCCCTTAGGATGCTGAGGTAGTAGAACCTAGGGGGCAGTTGTGGGGACATATTTTGTGAGTAGTAACACGTGGCCAAGGTGGCACCGAAGTGTCAGCCGAAGTGCCATGTGTCCTAGACATGATACCGAGATGATCTCGGCTAGGCCGAAGTTATCTGCGAAGATGCTGGAGTCCGGGATAAACGGATAAGTTATAAGAGTCCTAGAATGGGGGAAGACCTCAGACTGATAAAGATAAAACTCTTAGGAAGTTTATCTCTATCTATTTGAGAGTCATGATAAGTATTAAGCCAGAGTCCATTAAAGCTAAGTTTCTACAGGGATCAGGTCAGTGTTAGCTATAAAAGTGAGGCACCCTCGTGGGTCTAAGGTACATTTTTTGTATTCTGACTAGTGAGTTAAGCACTAATTATTATCTTTGAGAAATAACTGATTATTAACTTGATCGTCGGAGTGCTCCCGAGTGGACGAACCATCGCCGGAGTCTTATCTTTCTATGACAGATTGTTCGAATGCAATCTATTCTGCCGGTATTCTCCAATTGAGTACCTGTTTGACAGTGTGATCAGAAAACAACACACACAGTTATATATAGTTTAGATTTAATTGGTATATGCTGAAAATTAATGTGAACCACATATTTATGTTCCTAATTAATTTTATTATTATTAATTATTCTATTAAAATATCAGATCTTTTGTTTTTAAATTTTTTTTATTCTCCGCTTTAAATCATTTACAAAAGTATATTTTAATATTCTGATTAATAAGGTCCACTAGATTTGATAATTTTATTTTTAATTGTAAAGTTGAGTCAATAATATTAGAAGTATAAATCAATGGTTAAATTATTTCTTTCCACTAGATTTCCATAATTATTTTTACATACTTTCATTGACATCTCCAATAAAATTCGCATGGGCTAACAACTGATGTGGACTCTGTTTTCCATCCCTCTTCATGTTCTTTCTTTCCCTTTCTTCGCGCTTTTTTTTTTTGATTTTCTGGCAAAGTTTGGAAAGCGAAAGATGCAAATCTAACAGTATCATGCTGAATTTGGGGAAAGCAAATGACTTTGTTCACAAGGGTGTGTAGAGTTAATTATGTGACAGCCAATCAGATTTTACAAGTTGAAAAATTAACTATGTGATCTCCATCTTTTGTGAACTAGAAGTTAGGGTATCTAGAAAAAACATATTCAAATTTTTAATTAAAAAATATTTTGTGCTTTAGATTCTTTTTAAATGTAAACACTATTATATAAGTATTGAATTTAAATCACACTATTTTTAAGTAAAATTTTGAGTACTTTTTCCAAAGAACAATAAGTGTATTTGGTTTTAATTTTTTGGATTCAATTTTTTGAAAATTAAGTTTTTTTTATTTTTCATGTTTTTTACTTTTAGTGAATATTTTTAAAATTTTAAGTAATTTTTTTACTTTTTTAGATGCACTTTTTTTATATGTATCTAAAAATAAAATATTTGTAAAAAAATTATGAGTGATGCTAGGGACCCCAAAATAATCTACCAAATTATCTACCAAACCCATGGGTGTGGGACCCATACACATATGAGTTTGTGTGGGTCCATGTGAGAGATTTGGTATAAAATTTGGTAAATTATTTGGGATACGTAGCATTTTTCAAAAATTATTTTAAAAAATCAATAAATACACAAAAATACGAAAAATGTATTAAATTCTCATATTTTTTAGAGGCATTTACACAGAAATCTTAATTTATAAACTTATATTCCATTAAGTCCTATTAAGATTTGTTGGACCTTCAAGTCTCATTAAATTTTTAAAAGTCAGAATTGCCCCTTCAAACAATGATTGTTCATCATTTATTATTATTTATAAAAGAACATGATGATTTGACATCTATTTTGATTTTTAAAACTTTAAAATATCAACTTTCAAATTTAAAAAACTTTAAAAAATTATGTACCAAAAAAAAAAAAAAAGGATAAATTACAAACACACCTCCTGAGGTTTACTTAAATTACAAATGATCCCTTGTGATTCTAGAAATTATATTATGTCACTTAAGGCTTCTAATTTTGATAACAAATAGACTCTTTATAATAAATCATCAAGTTAATTAACAGTTTTTAATAATGTTAAAATTTTATTTCAATTAATAATTCAGATAATTTTATTATTGTATAGGTAAACAGTTAGAAATTTCACTTTTTCAATTAATTCTGTTAAATAAAAAATTCTGACAGTGGGGTATTTGTAATTTTTCAAACCACAGGGGCAATTCGTATTTTAAGCAAATCTCAGGAAATGTATTTGTAATTTACCCAAAAAATCGTTTTTTTTTGGAAAAAATTAAAAAAACGGAATTATTTTTTGTGCAAAACAAAAAAATTTGTGCCTATGAAATGAGCATAATGTGAAACATTGATGTGTAAAACTTAAAAAAAAAAAAAAAAAAAAAAAAAAACTGATAATATTCTCGATTGTATTGGATAGTTGAATCAACCAATAATAGAAGGGTAAAAACGTTTAATCTCATGCTTTGTTTTTTTTTTTCAATTAGTGAAACAATTATCTAGAACATTACTATGCAAAATTGATAATATTCTTAATTTAAAAAATTGAAAAAAACTGATAATATTCCCAATTTTACTAAATAGGATTTATTAGTTCAAAAAAATCTTAGATAGGACCTGAGTTACCATAACATTTGTAAATAGGATTTTTAAGTAATTAACTCTTTTTTTTATTATATATTTTTGATATTTAGTGAATCTTCTAAAGTTTTTTTACAAATATTATATTTTTAAATGTATTTATGTTAAGTATATTTGAAAATTAAAAAATTATTTACAAAATTTAAAATATTCAGTAAAAATAAAAAATATAAAAAATAAAAAATTTTAATTTTTTTAAAATAAATTATAAAAATTCAAATCAAACAAGTTGAATGCTTCTTGCACCGACTCATACCACAGTCGGTTGGCATCGATTCCTCGTGTGAAGCCCACAATAACAAGTTAATCACAACGACACAGGTATGTGGGCGTCTATGAGTTTCGGTTTATATTTTGATTTGTATGTCATTTTAATATACATTTTTATAATTCTACATGAAAATATTAGTAGAAAGTGTGTCGAGGAACAATTTGAGTTGTATCACTTTGATCTATGAGAAATGATTAGCTAGGGTTGCTAAAGAAGCGCATCGGTATCATTGTTTTTTAAATTTTGAAACTTTTTTATTTATTTATTTATTTTTTTTTTTATGTACAATATGACTTTGTTGGGAGCTTCTATATACACACACCTAATACCCTCTTTGCACACACTTAATGATATTTAATTTTATTACAATTATATCCCTAAGTGAAATTACAATTTTAGACACTATTGTTAATTCAAAACATCTCAATGCACATCTCAGAGTTCCATCTGTTGCATCGTGTTTGAGCTTGTGGATGCAGAGTCATTCGCAGAGTCATTCATAGCTTGTGGATGCAGAGTCATTTATAGCTTATTCCAAGTTCATTGAGCTAGACGTGAAACAAAAGGGCTTTGGCATTTCCGTATTACACATGCACTGCAGCTTGTCAATGCACTCATTCATCAACCTTCGTCATTCGTAGGGAAAACATCATTGTTATGGAGGATTTGCCTTCTGAAAATCAACAAATAAGTGTTCATGTGAAACAGAGCGAAGGAAATGTGAGTTTATTTTTTTTTTTTTTCCTAGCGTCGTTCGGATAACCAGAGCCGAATTGTGTTATTTGGTTCGGAAATGTACTACCGAAATAATTATTCATTTTCGGAAGTTGTTGTCCGAACAAAGCAATAAATTTCGGAAGTTTTTGTCCGAACAAGGTATTTAAATTCGGAAGTTGTTGTCCGAAAAAAGATATTTAAATTCGGAAGTTGTTGTCCGAAACAAAATTAAATTTTACAACATTCAACTTCCGAAATTTGAAAAAAATTCGGACAACTACTTCCGAATGAAGTAAAATTTTTTTTCCCCATTTATATTCCAAATTTGCAAACTGCATACCAAATTTACAGTTTCAAATTGCAAATTAATCTTTATAATGCCATAAAAAATTTGTAATGTTATACAAAACATGCAGGAATATGTGTCAACTCAAGGAAGTCAGGTTTGCGCGGATTTTGTGTTAGATTACACCACTCAATTCACAACTGAACAGGTTCAGTCTATGAAATTATAACGATTATGTTTTGAATTGCTCACCAAATGTAAATGTTTGATAATATTTATTTAACTTTGTAGGTATTCAAAAGTAAGGAAGAATTGCTCAACTGGGTACGTGAAGTTGGAAAGAGAAATGGTTTGGTCATTGTAATCAAAACATCAGACTATGGTGGAGGGAAAAAAAGACCCAGGATGTATCTTGCTTGTGAGAGAGTGGGCCAATATAGAGCAACAAAGAAGTTAAAACATGATGACAACAATATATCAAGAATAACCGGTACGAAGAAGTGTGGTTGTCCTTTTGATATGAGGGGTCCCAGGTTTACCACACACGATGAATGGACATTGACTGTAGTATGCGGATTGCATAATCATCCACCTGCGAAGCACCTCGAGGGACATTCATATGCGCGGAGGTTATCAAAGGATGAGAAAGCATTGTTAATGGATATGTCAAAGAGCATGGTTCGGCCAAAAGAAATCCTAGTAACCTTGAAACAGCGAGATGTCCTCAATGTAAGCACACTTAAAACCATTTACAATGTACGCCATCGAAACAGGGTGGTACAGAGAGCTGGAAGATCAGAGATGCAACACTTATTGGGTGAATTGGCCAAGTATAATTACATTGAGCGCCATCGGTCTGAAGAGTCCACGATGACTGTGACAGACTTGTTTTGGGCACATCCTACCAGTTTGGACTTATTTCAGTCTTTCCCACGTATATTAATTATGGATTGCACATATAAAACCAACAGATATCGGCTTCCTCTTCTTGAAATTGTGGGAGTGACATCAACTGAAATGACATTCTCTATAGCTTTCGCATACTTACAATATGAGAGGGTCGATAACTATGCGTGGGTGTTAGCTACATTGCGTGATGTCATGGATGGGTTTGTTGTGCCAACAGTTATTGTTACTGACAGAGAGCTAGCCTTAATGAATGCCATACAGAAGATATTCCCGAGTGCCAGACATTTATTATGTCGTTGGCATATCAGTAAGAATGTGTTGACCAAATGCAAGAAAATGTTTGAGACACAGCAAAAATGGGAGAAGTTCAACCATGAGTGAAACTCTGTAGTGTATTCATCTTCTGAAATTCAATACGAGGAGCGTCTTCAATCATTACTTAAGGAATTCAGTAGTTGTCCTGATGCAGTCAAATACATCATGGATACTTGGTTGGTTCCTTACAAGGACAAATTTGTGGCGGCATGGACAGACACGTGTATGCATTGTGGCAATGTTACAATGAACCGGTAAGATTAGTTTTCTTCAATATGTTATTAATAAGTGCCATGTACTTGATTTTAACTTGAATTTCATTGAATTGAACAGGGCTGAGAGTGCACATGCAAAACTTAAAAGACAATTGGGTTCATGTCAAGTCTCATTTCAGGCATCATTTGAGAAAATACACAGTCTGCTTGAGTTGCACCACACTGATATCAAGGCTTCATTTGAGAAAAGTCTAACTGTTGTGCAACATCAATTTAAACCTTCTCAATTCAGGGAGCTACAGGGTAATGTGTCTATCTCTGCATTGGAGTATTTGCTTGTCGAGAGTAAGAGAGCCAATTCCATTGGTATTGATGTTGAAGCTTGTGGATGCGTCCTTCGCCACACTCATGGTTTACCTTGCGCCCATGAGATTGCTGACTACATCAGACAAGATCGTCCTATACCACTTGCTACCATACACTCACAGTGGAGGCAACTTCATATCTCCATATGCAAGAAAGAAGAGGAAACCGAGGTGACTTGTCATGCAGAAGTAGAGTTGTTTGTGAACAAGTTTAATGAAAGTGATAGAACCAAGCGATTGGAGCTTTTGAAGAAGTTGAAAGAGATTATATATCCGGGAAGCACTTTTCTTGTTGAGCCGGAGGTGAAGCCCAAAACACGTCCTCGGGATCATAAGAAGATCAATGTTTCTACCCGTCGTGACCCGTGTGCATTTGAGTTAGTGCAATCTGGACATGATTCTTTCTCACCTAGGGACACTCAAATCACTACATTAGCTTCTATTCTGCAAACCAAGAAGAAGCGACCTGTTAAGGGAAAGGAGAAGGTGAACCCAAAAGGGAAGGCATACATTACTAGAACAGTGAAACCTGGTGCATATGTTGATGCTTTCCCTGCTGGGTTAAAACCATACATTAAGTTTGTCAAGGATGTAGCTGCAGATGGGAATTGTGGTTTCCGGGCTATAGCTGCTTCAATTGGTCATACAGAAGATGATTGGGCTCAGGTTAGGCGTGACCTATTGGGTGAGCTGCACACACACAAAGAGGAATACATTACACTTTATGGGTCCTATGAAAGGTTTGAAGAATTGACAAGCATATTGTCATACTTTGAAGACAGTCCTGGATACTCACATTGGATGACTATGCCAGACATGGGGCATCTTGTTGCATCGTGCTACAATCTTGTGTTATACCACTTGTCTTTACAGCAATGTCTCACCTTTTTACCTCTTAGAACAGTGCCAGTACCTCAACTTGATAGACGTGAGATTGCCATTGGGTTTGTCAACGAAAATCATTTCGTCCAGGTATAACAGAAACTTATCAATTGGGTTTGTGCATGTACAAGAAGTTATGAGGTATGACCACTAAATCAATTGATATTTGGTGCAGGTTTTGTTGCAGCCAGGCCATCCAGTTCCTCCTATTGCCACTAATTGGAGAAAATACCGTCACCCTTGCGCTGTGGACTGGGATGATGCATATGTGCGTCGCATTCAACATTTCAAGGACATTATTCATGATAATGTAGCTACTCGAGAGACTTTTGATGTTGTTGATGTCGCATGACACATGTATGCATTTGACAATGTTAGAATTATGGAAGAAATTAATGGATGTGTTTTTGATGTTGATGTGTTATGTTTTGCAATGTGGATTGAATGTTATCGACCATTGTTACCATTCCATTGTAATAAGAAAGTATCATTTAGAAAATCAACGACCATTGTTACCATTCCATTCTAATAATAAAATGTCATTACAATACCATTGTTGCCATTCCATTCAAATACGAAAATATTAACCACTGTTACCATTACAACAATGTCATCTTACAAAAAATACCAAAAAATATTCATCAACTAACAAAATAACATGTCACGAATCAGCTGTATGCCTACGCCTAGGCCTACGACTGTATGTCAATGTCGAAGATGGAAAGTGACCTCCAGCAGAACTAGGTCCAGCAGAACTAGGTCCAGCTTCGTCAATGTGCTGACCTTCAAGAACATGTGTCATACTCTCGATAGCCTGGTAAAGTCGATAAGGATGACGAATCCCCTCCTGATAACCAGCGTCAATAATAGGATGTGAAATCTGCAGTGCATGTGCAATACACTGCATTTGAAAAGAATATCACATTTTAGGGAGGATAATAGATTACATCCGCATGTTCGCTGAAATCTGCAGTGCATGTGCAATACGCTACATATGCATAAGAGAGGATAATAGATTACATCCGCATGTTCGCTGAAATCCTGATGGTCATGGACACGCGGTTCATCAGTGTGCTCCACATATAGGTGCATGATATTCTTATACCAATCCATGTAACCCGGTACACATTGCCAAGGCTGACGAACTGGTGTGCTCCTCCGTTGCTCAGATAACACGTGGTTATCCGAAGCCTCCCAGATCCTATCCAAGTATCTGTACATGACTGTATATCATGTAGATATGTTGCCTCGCGCACCACGACTGGGAGCTAGCGGTGCATCTGGGATGGTTTGAACCCTGCCAAACTGCCTCAAAACTCTATCTGGATGATAGGTTCGACAACGTCTAAGCACTTTAAGCATCCATGGTAGAACGTAACCGGGTTACATGGATGCCGGTCTCTGCAGCTGTGATATGGATCCCAAATAACCTGTAAACGTAAAGTGTTTTTGCATTAAAGTACATAAAGGGTAAGATAAATGGAAGTGTTCAAATTATCGCAGGATGAGTAAACTTACATCAGTAGCTACTAAACTGTTAAGCTGGGCTCGAAAAGATTTCAAATGGTCAATGGAGGAACTCGCCTCTCTCCTAGATGCCCAATGGTACACGTGTGGTATGTCTTCATTGTAGCCCATGTTCTGATGAGGTCGGAATGCTCGAAAGTGCTCATAAATCCACGCCTCCAAAAGAGTCATATAACCACCCATCTGCTTAAACCCAGACCGGCTAGCAAACCCCAACTGTCTATATAAAAATGCTAATGCAGCAACACCCCAGGCATAAGTATGTATGGATCCCAAATCCATCAACAAGCCGAGGTAAACAACGGGAACCCTGCCGCCACTCTTGTCACTGAAGAGTGTACATCCCAACAGGAACAACAAATAAGCTCTTGCAGCGCACTGTATAGCCTCCTCGGGGTCTGAATCTGTGACACCAGCAAACTGACTTCGCAACCATTCAAGCCTGACTGAATTGCCACCAGCAGAAGAAACCTCTTCATGTGCTGCACGTTCAATAATCCCCAAGCCATAAACGAGTAATGTAACTCCATGATGATCTGTCACATCTGGTATGCTGACTGATTTGCCTACAATGGAAGGCCAAGAATAGTGCCAACATCATCCAGGGTCAAGGTCATCTCACCAACTGTCATGTGAAATGTGTTCGTCTCAGGTTTGCCATCTCTCAACAAAACTGGAGATTAGAAGCTTGTTGACGAACCGATAAGTGCAACGAGCTAACTGTGACAGTCCAGACTGCTCAATAATGGCTTTGAATCTGGTGTTGTTCTCTACTAACCACCATGGCCATGCAAGGATCTTGGAAGAGTGATTATGACACTTTAGGGGCCCTCGTTCCTGCAACACAAATGATATCTCATTACAAACTACCATACAACACACACAAAAAAAAAAAAACTCGTATACAAATGAATTTCAGTTTTACTGAGGAATGTTTACCTCCCCGTACCAAATAGCTGCAGCCACATGACTATTGAAACTCCGCAGTATTGACGGATCAGTCGGTCCACCTGGAAAAGCATGAGTAAGGTACTCTTCCTGGACAGGAGGAGAATCAGGTAAAGAGGTATCCTCCATAGCAATGTCAGGCATATCATAACCTTCAACTCGTCTTTGGCTTCAGCCCCCACTTTGACTGGCACTGGGAATATCATATTCTACCTCAACTGGATCATGACCTCGACCATGACCTTGACCTCGTCCTAGCCCACGCCCTCGTCCCCGTTCATGGTCCTACATCTAATTGACGACGTCGTCTATTTTGAAGCAGTAGGTGGGAGACGTTGTTGATATTCAGAATTCATATTATCTGCAAAAAATACTAAGTGTGTGTGTAAATAAACAGAGTGTGTGTAAATAAAGAGAGTGCGTGTAAAATTAATGAGAGTGTTTTAAATTATAAGTGTGTGTGTGTAAAATTAATAAGAGTGTGTGTAATGAGTGTGTGTGTAAATAATAAGTGTTTTAAATTATAATGAGTGTTATAATTAAGAAGGAAAAAAAAAAAAAAAAAACCTGTTCGGAAGTTCAGAACCGAAAATACCTATTCTGTTCGGAAGTTGTTGTCCGAAATTCAAGCTACTATTCGGAAGTTGAAAACTGAAAAAAAACATTATTTTCGGCACTTGAAAGCCGAACCAAGTAAATATTTTCGGAACTATAGTGCCGAATAGAAGTAGAAAATTCGGAACTCTAATGCCGAATATTATTTTTTCTTTTCGAAACTAGATTGCCGAACAAAAACAAAAAATTCGAATAACCAGTTCCGAATGAGGGAAACACAGAAATCACTTACAATGGTGGATGAAAAATTTCGAAAATGGTAAAAATTAACCCTACATTACAAATAAAATAGGAATGTGAAGATTCTAATCTGTGTAAAACTAACATAAAATGTGAAGATTTCAATGCTCTTCAATGCCCCTTCAATGCCAATACTTCAATGACACAGATGGATGGATGAAGCTTTTGGGGAGGAACGGTGGAGAGTGTGAGAGATGGGTGTGTGTGAGAGAGGGGTTCTCAGATGGGTGTGTGTGTGAGAGGGGTGACAGACGGTGTGTGTGTGAGAGGGGGTGTGTGTTGTGTATGATTTACATTTAGGGGTATATGTGGAATGATAGGTGTGTGTAGTGAGTCAAATATATTAGGATTTATTTTTTTAGTGTGTGTATTGAGAAGGATTTGTATAGAGAGAAAAGGGTGTGTGTATATAGAAGCTCCCGACTTTGTTTTATGGGGACTGCACCAATAAATCCCAAATTTGTATCTTGTGACCCATTTAGTCCTATTAATTTTCTTATGAACCGTTAGGTCCTAACCCAATGTTAATGACCATTGAACATCATCGACATCAACTACAACTTCAATCTCATCAAACATCAGTTCTCATACACTCCAATTCTCAGATCTCATAGTTGATGTTGCTCCAGGCCTTTTTTTTTGGGGAAACTACATCACCAATATCACTAAAAAAACATTATCAAAAATCAACAACATCATAAAAATATCATCAAACATCGTCAAATACATCACCAACATCACTAAAAAAAAATCATCAAAAAAACAATAACATCATAAAAATATCATCAAATATCAACAACATCCACAACATCAAATATCAACAAAAACATCATTAAAAAAACATCAACAACATCAAACATTAACAAACATCATCAAACATCAAACATCCGATTCAATCCGATTCATCATCAAACATCAAACATCCGATTATTCTTTTTTCCTTATAAAATCCATGAATCAAACAAAAAAAACTCAGACGGAATCTTCTTTCCAAGCAACCAAACTATATGAAAAATTTTCCTCAGAAAATGCTTTTTCAATACCCACCTCTAAAAGCAAAACCCTAATCCTAAAAGAGAAGGCATTTATGTACAAGGCAAAAACCCGTAAAAACTTAGAGAGAGAAAGTGAAGAGGATAGAGAGGCTCAGATTCGCCTTTTTTCAAGCAAAATGAGACGCCGACATGGCTGCAACAACAGTTGCCATTAGAGAGAAAAAGGCCTCCAAAAGCAGACCCAAATCTCTCACAGACCATCTCAGTTGCCTCGCCAAGACACGAATTGGCATCCCAATGTTTGATTTCTTCGAAAACATCATCACATTCAAAACTTTCATACTAGGGCTTGTGAGATTGGGATTTGAATTCTCAGAATCTTTTGAGATTTTCGAAATCTTCGATCCATTGGGTTGTGGGTTTGACGATATTCTTCTTCTCCTACTGGCTCTGCTATTGTTCATTTTCTTCTTCTTCGCGATGTTTGATGTTTGAAACACCCACAAACATCAAAAATATCGGATGATATTTGATGTTGTTTTGATGATGATGTATAAATGGGACTAAATGGTGCATAAGAAAACTTATAGGACTAAATAGTTCAACTTTTCAGAAAATAGGATTTATAGGTAAATTTTCCTTGTTTTATTATGAACAACGCGCATTGATTGAATTTTTTTAAGTTATGATCTAATTGTCTACTATAGTGTGATTTATGAACTGCACAACGTTGATATCGACTAACTATACAATATTAAGGTGCGACAATACATTTATTTACCATTATCCATTTGTGTGAATTTCATATAAAATTTATATGGGTGTTGATTTCTAACCATACTGTCAAACAGAAATTCAGAAGAAGAGCACAGGCATAATAAATTACGCCCAAACAACCTGTCATAGAAAGATAAGACTTCGGCGGTGGTTCATTCACCCGAGACACTCCGATGATCAAGTCAGTACTCAGTTATCTCTCAAAAATTGTAAATAGTGCTTAACTCACAAGCCTAAATACAAAAAGCGTACCTTAGGCCCACAAAGGTGCCTCATTTTTATAGCCAGCACTAACCTAATCCTTGTAGAAGTCCAGTTTCAATGGACTCTAGCTCAATGCTTATCTGGAACTCTCAAATAGATAAAGATAAACTCTTTAAGAGCTTTATCTTTATCCAGACTGAGATCCTCCCCCATTCTAGAACTCTTGTTCCTTATTTATTTATCTCGGATTTCAGTATTTTCGCAGATAACCTCAACACTTCAATGTCACCTTGGCCACGTGTTGTCATTCACAAAATATGCCTCCACAATCTATATAAAAGATGAAATTTATTTGTAACATTGTCAATTGTGATTTTAAATTATTTTTGGTTGACAAAATGTACAAATGTCCAAAGATGAAATAATATATTTTAAGATAAATTATAAATACACTTTTTGAGATTTATTTGAAATATAATTTGTTTTTTATAATTTCAAAAATTATACTTTTGTCAGAAAATTTCAGAGAATATAAAAGGGTTGGTTTGTGAAGTGGGTTGGCTTTTTGACTTTTTTGGCTATTTTAGCCTGGGCTAAAAAATTTGGTTTGGAAAAGACTTTTTGGCTTTTTGATTTTTTTGACTTTTTTTTATAAGAGAATAGTGTAATGATTATGGGTTAGATGTGATGTTTTGTATGTTGCGACTAAAATAGCCTATTTTGTCTTTTGTAGCTATTTTAGCCACAAACCATCTTCCCAAACGGACCCAAAAGTATATTTGAAATTTACCTTATATTTTAAAACTATGGTAAGTTACACTAATCTTTCTTATGTAATGAGAAAAGTACAATCATTATCACAAATTTACCATAATTACATTAATATATCTTTTAAGAACAATAAACGAGTTAATAGCTGATGTGAATTTTTTTTCCCCATATACATCAGCCTGAAATTCTTTTTTTACCTAACGTCTTCTCATCTTCCTCACCCCCCTTTCCTACCCTTCAACTTTCAAGAATATTAATGTGGACTTAACAGTACATGAAAGTCAAAGTGGACACAGTATCATAGGAATTTTACATGTGAAATGTACACAGTTTAACATGTGAAATGTAAAAGAAAAAAATAGCAACAACAAATAAAATGATTAATAGGAATTTAACCTGTGAAATGTACACAGTTTATAATCAATTCCACCCCCCCCCCCCCCCCCAAAAAAAAATAAATAAATAAATAAACAGGGAAAGAGTGAGTTGTACTATTCAACGAATGATCTGGATAATCCAAACTAAAGGGAATAATTAGTCATTTTTGAGTAACAAACATCTGCCACATTCATTTACCTAAAATTTCTTCTTTGACGTTGCATTATGTTTGAATGCAATATTTAAAAAAAAAAAAAAAAAAAAAAAAAAACCAAAATAATTTTTATGTTATTTTAAGTGAAGCTTACCCACCATCAAATTCCTCCCGAGGAAGACAAATAAAATGATTTATTTTTTACTATTTTATACCGTCTATTCATAATCAGAGTCAACCCATATTCATTATGAATAAATAATGTAAAATGATGTAGAACAGGGTGTCTGTAATATGATTCATTCAATTAAACTAAGTGATCTTTTAGATTGCCGAACATTCCTTACAAAAAAATTTGGCGCCCATGATAGGGTGGACCATAACAAGGTGCCTCCCGATGGAGTATGATTCCTCACGATGGAGAGTGTGCAGCTGGCCTAGATTGAATTCAATGCAAGTTTATGTAAAATATTTAAACTATTTTTCTTTCAATCAATTTTACTTAATGAAAATAGACTAATAGTTTAGATTAAAAAGAAATAAAAAAAGACTTGAATTAAAAAATTAAAAAAATTATTTTATTATAAAGTCAAATTCTGATTTTTTTTTTTTAAATTTCTCCAAAAAGTAATTTATATAAATGGTCCTAAGTTGAGTGAGTGGATTTGCCTGGTTGGAAGAGTCTCTCTGTTGGTGCAATTAGTGAAAAAAAGAGGCTGCCCCACCACACCCTCCATTTTTCCTCACCCATTACCACCACCATCAACTCAATGCTTTATGCTATATTTTTATTCTTTTACAAGATTTTATGATTTATTTTCCTATATACATACATACATACATACATATATATATATAATTATTTATAAATCATGCATATTGATTAAATCTGAATATTTTTGCGGTCCGAGAAATTTTTGGATAATTAATTTTTTTTTTCAAATTATTTAAGTTATTTTTACTTAATAAATAAAATTATAGCAAATAATCTAACACACTTTCAAAATAAAGAATAATATAATTATGATGTATTTCATATAAGCTGTATCAAATAATCCCATTATATTTTTGTTTTCTCACACTATGGAGGACATTTTTCCAACGACACATACCCTTTAATAAATGTGTATCATCCCCTCTAATTATGAATTATATTGGTGTTTAGTTATGAAATTCTGTAGTGGTTAAATTTGCGGTCAATTTTGTTATGAGATAATGTAGTGGTTAGTTATAAGACTTTTCTAGTATTTTTGGTTATGATCCAAATTGGTTTTAGTTATTAGACTTTACAGATCTATTTATGAATCAAAGTAGTCTTAGTTATAAAAATTTATGATGTTTAATAATGTACCAAAGTGACTTGGACTTTTTTATTTTTATTTTTTATTCATCGATTTGATTTTGTAGCACTTCCACCCTCATTGACCACATCTTAGCCAAGTTAGGAACAGAAAGATTCCACAAGCCAATATGATAATCATCAAATTTTGTTGTCTCACTTATTTTGTGTGTTTTTTTTTTTTGAACTTTTTTTATCACTTTTTTAATTCCTCTTTTTGGGGAGGATAAGGTACCAAATTGACACTTAACCTAATGCTTAGTTTCTTATATATATATGTGTGTTTTTTATAGGATATGTATGTCCTTCAAACGCTATATGCAAATCTTTATCAAGTATATAAACCCATGATTCACTTTTTAGTATAAGTGAGTGGTGATTAAAAGAGACTGAAACATTATGAAATGGTTAATTAAATCAAACACAATGTTTTGGTCAAAAGTATGTGCAACTTTAGATGATGGATAACTTATTGTCTCCAACTTTCTTCCTTTAACAAGACACATTAATTTAGTAAAAGTGAAAGGTCACTGTAGATCATTTCTATATTTATTTCTATGTAAATATAGAGGAGAATCACCTAGGTTTTGCTTCCATCCAAAATTTGAGTAGGAATTTATGGAGGAAAATGAAGAAATTAAGAAAAAAAGTGAATGAAATATATAAGTTAATTTTATTTTTTTTCAATTTTCTCTCATATTTTTCCTTCTTGTTATAAATTCTCTCAAATATTTAATCCAAACACAACCTTAAAGTAACTTGTTAATGACGTACAACACAAATTACTTATGACAAGTGTGTGATCTACAAATATCAATTAGTGGGAGAGAAGTCCACAAGATACATTTTTTTCATTTTTTTTTTTTTGGTTCAATGATTCTCAAACTGGATCCAATTAAGGTTAAAAGCTACAGTCAGAAAATATTTTAAGGTTAAATAAAATATGTCGGGCTATATATCATACAAGTAGTCCAATGAGTAAGTAGTAAAATAGTTTAGAAACCAGACATCTTAAATTTAAGAGTGGTGATTCAGAGCACTAAATTTGAAACTCTAAAAACACCACTAATGAGGTGGCAATGTAAAGAAAAAAAAATAAAACAAAACAAAGGCCAAACTATCACATCAGTGGTGAGATTCACATGATGCCGCATCATTAGTGGTGCTAAATTAGTGGTATAAAGTATTTTTCTAAATTTAACTATTGCTAGTGGCTTCTGAACTTAACCATTTAACTGTGATTTTACTAATAATTGCAAGTATTGGAGGTCACTTTTCAAGAGTGGGAGGCTTTTCCTTTCTTCTCATTAAAATTAAGTAAACAATAAATAAATAAAAAGACAAAAGAGTTCAGGTCTCAGTGATTCTCAAGCTGAATCCAATTAGTCACAGCTTGGGAAACTAAATAAGTAGGGCCCAATTCTAAGTCCAGCCCATCCACAGGATATCAAAGGCATGTTAGCCCAGTTATCTATCCCATACAAAAGTCCACCACTGTTCACTTTCTTTGCATTTCTTTTCCTAAGTGCATATTTTTATTTATTTTTTATTTTTTATAACCGAGAGGGCTCTTTGGGATGAGAGAAAGGTTGCATTCAGTTTGCTAGAATGGTTTTAATCAGAAATGGAATATGAGACTTCTCAATTGAATTATTTTTCTCCTAAATTGTTGAATGGTAATTTTATTTTTTTAATGTAAATTACTTCCCATTTTATTAAGCTAAACATGAAAATAAATATTCAAATGGAAAATGAAATATCATTTCATTCTAATTTCATTTCAATGAACCAAAACACTTCTCAAAGATTTGTGGAATTTATATTTTGATTGAATTTAGATTTTAAAACAGTGACATCAATCATTCTATTTAAAGTATATTTTAGAACATGGATCATGTTATATGGTTTTATTGTTGGCAATGAATTCATTTTCAAGTGTTCGGTTGTGAGGGAGATTCTATTAGTATTAACTATATATGTACCTCATTAAATCATCAGCAATGCTACGTATCATGAAAAACCTTTCATGAAAATAATCATAAAAGCCTTGTGACCCTTGGATTACACTTAGAATAAAGCACCACACACTAATCAAGGTAATCCAAGGATCATAAATTTTTCATGATCATTTTCATGAAAAAATGTTCATGATCCCTAACTTTTTCCTTAAATCATCCACATTACTTACAAATATTTAGATAATTAGGATACTCCAAACCATTCATTATCATAAATTATCAGGGGAGTGAGGATTTAATTCAGCATGGTTGCATGTCGTTCAGTGATAACTGATAATGTGATGACTTTATTTATATTATTTTTCTCTTAAAAAAAAAATCATATACTCTTTTATTATTGAACAAACACATAAATATATGGGTAATTTTTCATTCATTATCCCACCAAAAGACTCACATAACCTAATATATTTGCCCATGATTTGAGTGGCAAAAATAATTATTTAGTGGTGTTGAGTAATACTGTGACATATATATGTGATTTTCTCGTACACAAGCATACAAATGGTTAACCTTATTTCTTACTCAGCCAACTAAAGTCAAGTCAACTCTATCCATCTCGTGGCTACTGTTTTTATTAATCCTTATGCACCACATCAATATATTGAGTTCATACTTTGAAATTATTAAATAATTATTTTAAAAAATCAACCATCTCAACTAAGAGCATCTCCAACACTTTACTACTTTATTTATTCATTATTTTTTATCTAATTTGATTCCAAATTTGAAAGAAAAAAATGATTTGATACGAACTACTCCAATTCTTTCATTAAATTTTCATCAAAATCATTTTAAATATTCTCTCTTATCCTAAATTTCTCTTTTCATCAAATTTGGTGAGGAAAAAAAATCATCTCCGATGCTTTATCTTTTTAAATTTTCATCAAATTTGAATTTGATGAAAAAAATATTTCTCCCTTGATTTGATAAAAAATTGATGATATGATTAGAAATTGTCTTTGAGTATTTTTCATTTATCAAATTTAAATTTGATACAAATAAAAATAAAAAGTTACAAATTGAAAATTGAAAACTCTCTAATAATATATATAAAATAAATAATATGGTTACTCCCATCCAAGGGTGCAATTACTGAATATTCTTGACAAGAAAGATCAAACAAAGATGGTTGGCTCCATTATGTTCATGTGGGCACCATATAATAAACCATGAGGGTCTACATTTTTTGCAAGTGTTGTTTTGATACACTATCATCAATAACTACTTTCCATTGTTGAATCGGACGGTTCATATAAGTGCCAAACTTGCCCATGTGCACGGCTTTGAAAAGTATGGACTTTCTTTAGTTTCAGATTTTCAGTGCTCTTCCACACCTTTATTTCATCTAGGAATTAACTAGTCAAAATGTTGCTCTACCTAAAACTTCAAACTTTGTGATTTGTTATCCTCAAGCTATGGTCCCAATATTATCCTCAAATTGTACACTTTTGTGATATTATTTATATGATAGTCTCAATCAATATATAATATGGTGAAAATTTTTATAGATGAAACAATATTGAGGTATAAATAGACATCTTAATAAGAGATGACAATAACATTTTTTCATTTATACGACTAACGAATTATTAATAAAATAAAACTTAATTATTATGTGAATTAAAACTTTAAGAGGAATTGATATATTATGTCAAAAATATAAAACTGACTATATTTTTTAAATCGCTAGAAAGGCAAGTGTAATTTATCCTAAAATTATTGAAGTTAACAACCCACACACCTAACAAGAGAAAGCACGCCCATGCCCTGAAGTTGGAAAAAACTAGACTTTGGGGTATGTCCTACAAGATGATAAGATTAGTTTGTAGTGTAGGGTAGTGGTCCTTTGTCAGGGAGAGGATCAAAGGGTGTCCAATCTAGAAGCTATATCCCACACTTCTTCATAGCTGTTGCCCCAAAACTCCCTGTCAATTCCTTGGAAAGTTTCTCTTGAATTTATTCATTTCTAAACACCTCTCATGGGTTCACAAGACTGTCCAGCTAACAGGACATGTAACCAGGGTCATATCATCCTCCAGCCTATTCCAACTCCTTGGTATTTCTAAATAAATAAATAAAGATAAAAGAAAAAGTATATTTGTTGGATAATTAAAGTTTAAAGCATTGGGGGTGTTTGGTGCAGTTTTTTTGAGCCAGCTTATGGCTTATGGCTTTTAAAAAGTTATTTTGGACTGTTTGGTTAAACTTATTTCAAACAGCTTCTGATTCTAACAGCTTATTTTAAGTCAAAAAAGCTGATTCTGAGAAGCTGCTCACCCCCTGCTTCTAATTATCAGCTTCTGCTGTGGACATGTTAATTCACGGTTATACTCTTAGATTTTTTTATTTTTTATTTTTTTAAAAATAGAAAAAGACCCAAATGGACTATAAAATATTATTATTACTTTTTATGAAAAAAGTAGATAAATAGTGAATAATAAAAAATAAAAATTAATTGAAAAAGCTACTTCACAGCTTATTTAACAAACACTACTCAGCAACTTAAATCTATAATCCAACAGCTATACCAAACAGATTAACAGCTTATGATTAAAGTCATAATCTATAATCTGTTAAGCTATAAGCTATAATCTATTTTAACAGCTACACCAAACAGCACCATTATAGCACATGCTTAAAGTGCTAATCAAAAAAATTTGAGAAAAAGTTGTGTGAATTATTCATGAGGAAAACTCTGTTCATAAAAAAAATAATACAAGAAATGACAATGTTATTTTTAAAATAAAAGTCATCTTAATGAGTGTTTTGTTTAAAAGTGAGTGGATCACATTGAACTACAGTATAAAAGAATTTTGCATGCATTTTTTTTTTTTTTTTTTTTTTTTTCTATTCATTATATTGAGAAGATTTATAAGAAGGAAAAAATTCAAAAATTATAGAAATGTGTGAATGATTAAGGCCGAATTGTGCAACACTGAAACCATTAATTAGGATCTCTTAACTTTACTTGCTAGTCAAACTATATATTTTATGTTTATTTAATGTCAATCAAGTTGTATACAGTAGGAGCATAAAATGAGCAAAAATGTCGGACTTGTGGAGAAAAGTGCTTCCTACACGTGTGTTGACTTTTTCCGCACGTGCGTTGACTTTTTCTGCACGTGCGGCAGAACCTCAAAAATCGTGCCGCTGTTTTTAAACTTGTTTGAAAGAGAGCCAAGGTATAAAAAGACAAAAAGGAAGCTGCATTAGGGTTCTGAAATTTTGAAGGAGAAAGAGAAGGTAGGGTCTGGAAAAGGTGATTCTCAATCTTCAAAGTAAATTCTCATAAAGCGTTCCATCTCTTCCACCTCTTCTCACTCCTCCATGAATGGCTAGGCTCTTCTTTTCTAGGGTTTTGATGAAACAATGACTATGTAATTAGGGTTTCTTTTTTGATTTTTGATTATGTAAAGATTTGAACAATTGTATGGTGTTTTAGAAGTTTCATATATATATTTTTTTTCACTAGTTCTTCAAGTATTCGGCTTTCTGTGATTGTTGAATATTTTCCATACAATAGTTTTCTATTCTTTCATATTCAAGGTATGAGACGAACCATACTATGAAGGACGAGTAGTGTCGCTACCCTAGTTTAGAGCGAACGATTCGTACTATTTAAGATGGTTCGTACACGTACATTGAACGTGATGATTTTCTTGATAAATGCTTCGAACTTGTAGTTGCAAAGTATTTGTAACAACCCTCACTACTGCTTACCGATCAATTACTGTTTACCGCTAAACTGAGACTGAGTATGAGAAGTAATTGAACTGATTAAAAGACTGGACTGACTAACTGAGATCTGAAACTGAATCGATTGACTGTATCTGTTTAATTGCATGTTTATCTGTTTGACTGTTTAATTATCTGTTCAGTTTTTATACTTAAACTGTTAATTGAAGGCCTTATCGGTAGCCGAATCTAAAATTGATTGAAGTTCTATGGTCGTTAGAATTAATGTGATTTTATGGTGTAATTATCTGAAATGCGATTTGGTATGATTAAGTTAGAATAAAATAAGCTAAATGAAACAAGTTGCCTTATTTACAGAATTGCCATTGTTAGTGGGCCATGTAGACTATACACATTTGAGCCTTGTACACTTGAATCAAAACTTTTCCTCAGCTCATTTTGAGAGCATAACCGGCCATAGACAGAGAGAAAGTGAGAGTTGAATTGTTCTTGTGAATTGCTTGGTGATCTTGGAGAAATTGTAGGAGATTTGCCTTTTTGAGCTTCTAGTCTTGTGATTGAAGACTTAGGTATGAATTTCAACCACCCATTGTTGTATTTAAGGTTGTTCTTGCATGATTCATGCCAAATTAGAGAGCTAAGTCATGTTTTAGTCTTAGCATGTTAAATTGAAGCTCATACCACGCATGCATGTTTGAATTGTTGAGTTTTAAGCTAATTTCATGGATAATTGTTGCATGCATGTACAAGTTCTAGCTAAGATCCATGAAACCATCATGCCTTGAAAGAAAGGAGCTCAAGTGAGCAAGCATTTGAAGCTTTGATTTGATTTAATCTCATGTATGTCACATTGTAGCATGTTCATGCATGTTCTTGAAAAATTGGTTTGAAAATGAGTTTAATTGAAACACCCTTGGACCTTGATTTCTCAAATTGAGCTTTAAAACATGTCATACTATGTTTTTACAAGTGTTTTGCAGGTTTTCAGCCCAAGAGGATCGATTTTAGTGCATTTAAACTTGATTTGAGCTTGGAAGTTCAAATCTGGAAATTCCAGATTTCGGACTCCCGCTCGAGCGGGGAGAGTAGCGCTCGAGCGGGAAATTCATGCTCCCAGTACTTTGTTATGTTTTACAGTCCGCTCGAACGAGGTATTGGACGCTCGAGCGGGACCTTGTGTCTTACGCTCGAGTGGCTATCAAGCGCCCTATCGAGCGTGATTTTCACCCATCCAGTACTTTTGACTATTTTGCAGACCGCTCGAGCGGGGTAAGTGATGCTCAAGCGGGAACCTTTGTCTGCATGTCCGCTCGAGCGGAGTAATTTACGCTCGAGCGGGACCCTGTTTCACTGAAAATCCTGAAAATGCTTTTAAAAGTGCATCTTTGCATCCTCATTCCATCCTAGGCATTCTTAGGCCTAGTTTAAAGCATCTTAATGAGGATTAGATGTAGAACACACCGAGGCAAATTAGGGATTAAGTTATTATCCTTCCCAACTGTATAGCTTAGTGTGTGTTCAATCTGTAACTGTGTAGGGTTGGCTTCCGGAGACGTGCTCTAGCTCACTGTAGCCCAAAACTCTGTGAGTAACAATTGTGTAAAGATATTTTCAACTGTGAATATTTCTGACTGTTTAATCGAATTGCTTTTTGAACTGAAACTGTTAATTGAATGAATGTATGTCCTGTATTCTGAACTGTATTGTGGCATCCTTAGCAACTATTGTTGCTGACTGTTACTGTTATAGAGATCTCTGTCGGTTCCCTTGTTAGAACCACTACCGTTTACTGATTGATGGCCACAATTTACTGTCCAGTCTTTTAAGACCTACTGTTTACTATACTGCTATGCTGATGGATGTACCACATATGATTGAATGACTGATATACTGAATCAATGAACTGTTTTCATTACTGTAAGGACATTCATTCTTAACCTCTTTACGCATTGTGTTATTCACTGGGCTTTAGCTCACTGCTCATATATATATGTAGGTGTACAGGCACCAGACCGGAGCTAGGAGCGTGAGGCAGATTTCACTTTTTGTCAAGCCAACCACCGTGCCTCACTGCGAGGTTCCGAACCTGTCAAGCTTTGGCTTAGGGGTGTTTTAATTTCCCCCGTCTGTCTCTGTAAATGTTTTGTAATGACCGCTTAGACTGATAAACTGTACTGTACTGCTTAATAGGGATTAAGTCCCTGCTCTGAATGATTATATATAATGTACATACTGTTTTATCACTGACTGTATATATGTATGAGAAGTCTTTTTGCATACAAACTGTCACAGCTCATTGGACATTGTTTACTTACTGTATTGGCTTCCGCCAGCCCCTGTACTCTGTTTTACTATCTTATTGTTAAGCAGGCCTTCGGTAATCTCGGATTACTGGCCGGTTACGGTGCTAAACCCATAGGGGCGGGTTTGGGTCGTGATAGTATTATTCCGTTCAAACCATAGCATAATTGATTTCAAATTGAAACCTTATTTACATAACTAGTGGTGAACTTATTGCCCTAGGTTTTTTCCCAAATCAGTAAATTCATCTTTTATAATTGCTAGTTTATTCGCTTTGTTTAATTTAATTATTATTAGTTTATGAATCCCTCAATCTTTTTATCAAAATTAATTTAGGAATTTAGCATTTAAATTAGTTTAACTTCACAATTGTCCCTGTAGATTGATACCTTGACTTGCCATTATTCTAAAAGAATTTGGTATAGTTTAGTGTTTATATTTAGTGTGTATAACGACCCATCAAATTTTGGTGCCATTGCTAGGGACTTCTGGCGAAATTGAGTATTTAAAGTTACATTCCTATTTTAATTTTTAGTTTAGGATTTTATATTTTTGTGTTGCTAAGTGTGCAGAGTGTTTGTAAGTGGAACTATCACCGAAGTGCAAATGGAGCGCAACCGAGCTTTAAAAACAAACCGCAGCACCAAAGTGCTTTTAAAAAAAACAAAAAACAAAAGCAAATACTCGCAAGCAAAGCACCAAAGTGCTACAACTAGAGAGCTCAAGTGGAAATTGGAGATAACGTCTACACATTAAGCACCCGCAAGACGAGTAAAGTGTTTTCGTTAAATCGCTGTGAGTATTCTCTTCTTTGGTATTTTTGCTTTCATAACTTAATGCACAAAGTCGGAACTTAGTGTGTGTGTGTGTGTGAGTAGTGTATGCACGGGTGCCGTTTTTGTTGCCTTGAATTGTGGAATTTGGACCTTGAACTAGAAAGGACTCTTAGGAAACTTAGGGCCTCTTCCCGTGTTCCTAGGCTTGAATACCCTTATCCATACTTCGAACCAATAGAGATGGAAAACCCGAATGGCCTAAATGGACCCAACTGAACCCTTAAGGATTACTTCACACCCATTGCATAGACATCACCATCATGCATTCAGTTACCCGACACCACTGCTGCTCATTATGAGATTAAGTCCAACACCGTCCAAATGCTTCCATCATTCCATGGACTAGCTCATGATGACCCTTACAAACATCTGAATGAATTTCTAGAAATTTGTTTTACAGTGAGAATCCAGAATTTCACCAATAAGGCCCTATTGTTGTATTTGTTTCCATTTTCATTAAAGGACAAAGCCAAACATTGACCAAACTCCTTACCTGCTAATTCAATCACAACTTGGGACCAATTACAGCAGAGGTTTTTAGAGAAGTACTTTCCCATTGGTAAGACCAATGAACTCAAGCGAGCCATCATTAATTTTGCTCAAATTAATGGCGAGCAATTTCATGAGACATGGGAGAGACTTCGTAACTTTCTCCAACAGTATCCCCACTACCAAGTGCCTGATTGGTAACTTGTGCAGACCTTTTACTATGGCTTAACTGAGTCTCTCCGCCAAATGGTGGATTCTTCTTGTGGTGGGACATTTATGTCCAAAAATGACGCCGAGGCATGGCAATTATTTGAGAACTTAAGTGATAATTCCCTTCACTATGCCTTCGCAGTTCGGCAAGTCCAGCAACCAATAGTTGAAGCCCCAAAAAGAGGGGGCATTTATGAGGTAGGGCAAAACCTAGAGTTAGCCTAACAGGTAAAGGCATTGTTCCAAAAAATGGACCAATTATTAGCTGCGAGATATGCCCCTATACAACAAGATCAGCCTCAATTTCATAAGGCATGTGTTATATGTAAGAGCCCTGCTCATGACTTGAGTGAGTGCCCTTTGGCATCACAATTTCTGGAATTAGTCCAAGAGCATGTGAATACTGCTCAAGGATTCTCCAACCCAGGTAATGACCCATATTCCAATACATATAATCCAGGATGGAGAAATCACCCTAATTTTTCATCGAGACCTCTTTCATAAGGCACTTCTTACAATCCTCCACCACCAAGGCAGAATTTCAATAAATTTGCCAACCAATCTTCCTACTGGCCACCACAACCTTATCGACCCACACAACCTTACTGACAACCACAACCCCCGCATGCTCTTCCAGGAAACTCGGCCTATGAAACTCTGGTGTTAGAAGTTCTCTCAGAACTTAAGGGGTTAGCACCAGTAGTTCACTCCTATACTTACTCCATTGCTAAGCTAGAGGCCCAATTGGGTCAAATGGCTAATAACATGAATAGGAAAGATGAGAGAAAATTACTGAGTCAGACTGTGGTCAACCCTAAGGGTCAATATGGAGCAAAGAGGTCAGGTGGGAATGGAAAGCACCATGAGCAGGTGCAAGTGGTGATTACTTTGAGAAGTGGGAAAGAGTTAGAGCCTCGACCGGTTGTGTCTGATGCAACTAAGGCTAAGAAGAGTGATCACGGTAGTCAACCCAAAGAGAGCAAGGGTGAGGGAGAGACACCTAAAGGGGATGACTTAGCCCCTAGCACTTCACATGAGCCCAAGGCACCATATGTGCCTAAGGCACCCTTTCCCCAATGCCTTGAGGCACCGTCCTCTTTCAATAAAAAGACGACATCTATGGAAGTGATGATAGAGGTTTTTAAACAAGTTAAAATCAACCTCTCCTTGTTGGAGGCGATTAAGTAAGTACCCTCCTATGCTAAATTTTTGAAGGACCTCTGTACACAAAAGCGTAAATCTAGGACACACATGTCCCAAAAGGTCATACTTACGGAGCAAGTAAGCTCCATTTTATTGAATGACACACCCCCTAAGCTTAAAGACCCTGGTGCCCCAACTATTGCATGCATTATAGGGGATCATTTCATTGATAGGGTCTTGTTAGATTTAGGGGCTAATGTCAATTTGTTGTCATACTTTGTGTACGAGGAATTTGGGCTTGGCGAGTTGAAGCCCACTACTGTTACTCTCCAGTTGGCTAATCGGTCCCTCAAAGTACCATGTGGCATGATTGAAGATGTGCTAGTAAAGGTCGATAGGTTTTATTTTCTTGTTGACTTTTTGGTCTTAGATATGGAACCGGTAGCCAACTCTAGGAAGCAAATCTCGGTGATCTTAGGTCGACCTTTCTTGGCTACAATCAATGCATGCATAAATTGTCGTATCGGGGTTATGGAAGTTTTATTTGGAAATATGCAAGTGAAACTCAATGTTTTCCAGGCATCCTAACAATCCCATGAGAGAGAGGAGTGTTTATTTGTGAATGCTGTGGATGGGATCGTGAAGGAGGCTTTACCCTCCATTCTTGTCAAGGACCCTCTAGAGACTTGTTTAGCTCATTTTGGGTTTGAAATTTTTGATATTGACGGGTCAGTGAAGGAGGTGAATGCCTTATTTAATTCTTCTTATATATCGGATTTTCCTCTATGAAAAGTCCGGTTTGAGCCCCTTCCTCCTCTGTCTAGAGAGCCTGCCATACCATCCTTAATCACACCGCCTACACTTGAGTTGAAGCCACTCCCAAGCACACTCAAGTATGCATTTTTAGGGCCTAAGGATAGTTTACCTGTCATCATTACATCTGACTTGACTGCAGAGAAGGAGAGTCAATTAATGAGTGTTCTCGTGGCACATCAGAGTGCTATAGGGTGGTTAGTGGCTGATTTATGAGGGATAGATCATTCCGTGTGCATGCATTATATACATTTAGAGGAGGACACCAAACCTTTTCGTGAAATGCAACGGAGGCTTAGGCTTCGTTTGGGAACAGGCTTTTTTAGTAACTTTTTGACTTTTTGGCTAAAATGCAATGTAAAAAAAATTAGAATGTTTAGGATGACTTTTTGGCTTTTTACGAAAAGATGTGCAAAAAGTGGAGAAAAAATAGAATCTTTGACTTTTTGATATGGATTGTTGGCTTTTTGGTTTTTTTAGTAACTTTTTGGCTTTTTGGCTAAACCAGTTGTTTCCCAAACGAGGCCTTAATCCCAATATGGAAGAGGTGGTAAAAAAGGAGGTATTAAAATTGTTAGATGCGGGTATTATATACCCCATCTCGAATAGCAAGTGGGTGAGTCCCACGCAAGTGGTGTCCAAGAAATCGGGTATCACTGTTGTTGAGAATGAGCGAAGAGAGTTAGTCCCCACATGAACCACTACTGGGTGGCAAGTGTGCATTGATTACAGGTGATTGAATTCTATGGCTAGGAAAGACCATTTTTCTTTTCCATTTATTGATCAAATTCTTGAAAGGTTAGCGGGGCAGGATTTTTATTATTTTCTTGATGGTTACTCGAGGTATAATCAAGTCCCGGTGTATCCCGTTGACCAAGAAAAAACCACATTCACATGTCCTTTTAGCACTTTTGCTCGCCAAATGCCCTTTGGGCTTTGTAATGCACCAGCGACCTTTCAACAGTGCATGATGGCTATCTTCTCTGACATGGTGGAGAAATTCTTAGAGGTCTTCATGGATGACTTCTCCGTGTTTAGGCCGTCTTTTGAAGAGTGTCGCCAGAACTTAACTGAAGTACTTACTCGATGTGTGGAGACAAACCTAGTTTTAAGTTAAGAGAAGAGTCATTTTATGGTTCACAAGAGTATAGTGTTGGGACACATTATGTCCTCTCAAGGTATAGAGGTTGACAGAGCTAAGGCTAACCTCATTGCAAGCCTTTCTCCACCAAGTTCTGTGTGTCAAGTTAGGTCTTTCCTAGGGCACGCAGGTTTTTACCGTCGATTTATCAAAGGTTTTAGTAAAATATCTCATCCTTTATGTGGTTTACTTGCTAAGGATGCACCTTTTTGTCTTTGATGAGGCATGTCTTAAAGCCTTTGAAATATTGCGAGCGGCCCTTTCTACTGCCCCTATTATGCAATCTCCTGAGTGGTCCCTTCCTTTTGAAATCATGTGCGATGCATTTGATTATGCCATCGGCGCCATCTTGGGCCAAAGGGTGAATAAAGTGCCCCATGTTATATCCTATGCTAGTCATACTCTTTTTGATACTCAATTAAACTACACTACCACTGAAAAAGAGTTACTCGCTGTTGTCTTTGCACTTGATAAGTTCCAATCTTACCTCCTAGGGTCTAAAGTCATTGTGTTCACTGACCATGCCGCTTTGTGGTACTTATTGTCCAAAAAAGAGACTAAACCTAGGTTGATTAGGTGGATTCTACTCCTTCAGGAGTTTGACCTAGAAATCCAGGACAAGAGAGATTCAAGAATGTAGTTGCGGATCATCTATCTCGCATCTTTATTGAGCACACGAGTAATCCCTTAGCCTTGCATAACTTGTTTCCGGATGAGCAACTTCTTGCAATTTCACACATGACCCTCCCGTGGTTTGCTCACATAGTGAATTACTTGGTGGTTGGTCAAATTCCAAAAAGTTGGTCTAAGTAAGGCAAAGATCGATTTTTCTTACAAGTCAAACACTATTTCTGGGAAGACCCGGAATTGTTCAAGTATTGTTCGAATCAAGTGATTCGCCGTTGTGTGCTTGAGAGTGAAACCCATAGCATTCTCACCTTTATCACTTTCAAGCATGTGGCGGCCATTTCAGTGGGCAGAAAATGGCCACCAAGGTTTTACAATGTGGGTTCTACTGGCCCTCTATTTTTAAAGATGCCCATAACTTTTGTAGAGCGTGTGAGCATTGTTAATGCATAGGCTCTATGTCACGACGAGATATGATACTAATGACCCCTATTTTGATTGTTGAAAATTTTGATATTTGGGGTATCGACTTTATGGGTCCCTTTCCACCATCTTTTGGATTTGAATACATTTTGGTGGTTGTGGACTATGTCTCCAAGTGGGTTGAGGCAATGGCCACCAGAACGAATGACCACAAAGTTGTGATTAAATTCTTCCATGAGACCATTTTTTGTGGTTTTAGTTTCCCACGTGCCATAATTAGTGACGGTGGTAACCATTTTTGCAACCGATTCTTCGAGGCATTAGTGCGCAAATACATGATCACTCACAAAGTTGGCACTCCCTACCATCCCCAAACTAGTGGTCAAGTAGAGGTGTCTAATAGGGAGGTTAAACACATCCTCAAGAAAACTGTGAGGCCTAATAGGAAAGATTGGTCCACTAGGTTAGTTGATGTACTTTGGGCTTATCGCACTGCATGTAAGACACCCATCGGGATGTCTCCATATAGGATTGTGTTTGGGAAACCATGTCATCTCCCTGTTGAGTTAGAACACTAGGCTTTGTGGGCCATTAGAAAGTTCAATTTTGATATGGCCAAAGCCGGTGACCACTGGAAACTCCAACTTAAGGAGTTAGTGGAGCTCCGCAATGATGCGTATGAGAGCTCAAAAATTTACAAGGCTAGGACTAAAGCATTTCATGATAAACATATCGCTCGCAAGTCCTTCGAACCTCATCAAAAAATGTTTTCAATACTAAATTATTATTGTTCCCGGGTAAACTCCGGTCTCAATAGGATGGCCCATATGAGGTTATGGAAGTATTTCCACATAGGGCGATTGAAATTAAAAATCCACAAGATGGTACGACCTCCAAGGGCAATGGCCAAAGATTGAAACACTATGTGGATGGTATTGAGAAAGGAGAGATGATTGAGGTCGTCCACTTGATGGACCCAATATATCTTCCATAGTGATTGCTTTGAGTCTAGGAGACTCTAATTCCTCTAAAGGTGTAATTCTTTTGGTGTTAGCCGTGCCTGAACGGCATCTGATGATCTAGTATAGCCACCTAACTGTGTTTGTGGTGAGTTCCTAGGAGACCAATTGAGACGATGGAAACTAGAGTTCGAATGGCAAAGCCTAAAACACAAAGGTTTGGAATTTTCGAGACTAAAGTCTGGTTTAAATACCAGGGGTGTGGAGATTGCTTCAAAATTACCCCAACTTGAACTCTGTATGACAGCCCCATAGGTCGAGTTAGCTTTATGCACCTCAATTCTGAATACCGAATCAACCTAGTCTGTCACCCTATTGGAGAATAGGGAAAGTCACAAACACTGTTAGGGAGAAAAGTAGTACCCTTGATTTTCACGTGAAGATTATACCTTTATTGAGCTTTTATTTGTTTTCAAAGAGCTATTCTTATTTTGATTGTGAAATAAAGGTACAAGTTGGGCTAGGAAGCAAATGGCTTTAAAAAAAATTTAAAAAAAAATTTGTATATATTCCGCATGTGCGGCAAAAAATTCAATCCACAAGTTGGCTACTGCTTTAATTACAGATGCGTAAGGGTAGTGTGGCACAGTCACCGCACATGCGGCCTGGGTCCCGCACGTGCGGAAAATTCCTAGAAATTTTTTTTGGGGCCTAATTTATATGCGCAAGCAGCGAGGTGGTGCGGGTGTAATTCTGCACGTGTGGCGTGCACCCCAGAAGTGCGGAGCAGCGTTGAAAAAAAGAAAAAAAAAAAAAAAAAAAAAAAAGTTGCTGTAGTTTTATTTTATTAATTTATTTTTTATTTATTTATTTATTTTTGGTCTTTCAAAAAAAAATTTGTTGCAGTTTTATTTTTTATTTATTTATTTATTTTATTTTTCATCTTTCAAAAAAAAAAAAAAATTGACTTCATCAAAAACCTAACTCACTTTTCTCACAATCACTCTTACAGATTTTGTCTCTCTTTACCTCTCATATTCTCTCTCTCTCTACCTTATCATCTTTTTCCAACATTTCTCTTTCACTCAAGCCCCACCACCACTAACATTCTTCATTTTTTTTTTCTCCCACCATCACCAACCTTCACCCAAACTCTTCTTACTACCACTATACCACCGGAGCCTCACCGTCGGCGCCCTATTTCCTCTTTGTCCGTTGAATCTCCGGCGACCACCATTTTTTCCGGCGAATCTCCCTTCTTTCTCTCTCTTTCTTCACTATTTAAAGATAAATCCTTCCTTTTTGTTCAAACTTTATATTTCTTCTTTCAATCTTCCATTGTAGTGAGAGTTAGTGATAGTTTTATAGTGATCTATTGTTCATCCTTAAAATAAAAAAATAAATAAAATAAAAAATAAATAAATAAATTTGAGCAGCCAAGAAGACGACCACCGCACGTGCGGCCATCTCCGACGCACGTGCAGCCCAAATCATTAAAAAAAAAAATCTCATGCTTAACTTTTCTAATTCATTTGATTTCCTAAGTTGTCTATTTATTTATTTAGTTGTTTAGTGTTTAATTTTTTTTATTCTTTGTTAGTTTAATTCATTACTTGTTAGTGTAGTTCATTTTTATTTGTTTACTCATTCAATATTTACATAAAATGTTACTGTGTCTATAGTTTATTTACTTTATTTTAGGTTTCATTTATTGCACCAAAAAAAAATATATATTATTATTATTATTATATTTTGATTATTATTTATTCTATTTATTTCATTATCTTATTATTGCTTGTTAGTTTAATTCATTACTTGTTAGTGTAGTTCATTTTTATTTATTTAGTCATTAGTTTTTAAATAAAATATTAATGTATCTAGTTTATTTTATTTTATTTTTTTTTAAGTTTCATTTATTACAGACACACACACACACAAAAAAAAAACAAGAACAAGAAAAAGAAAAAGAAAAAGAAAAAGAAAAATGATGAGAATTGCATGTGGTACATTAATGGGCAGACTTGTACTTTAATATCTTATTCTTATTCTCATGCTGGTTCCACAGGTATGTGTATATTTGTTTTTAATGTGTGCAGGATATGACCGTCACCACCATCCTCGCCCCCACCACCGATTGAGTTGCTACAACCGGAGTGGGCTTCATGCCCGCTTCACAAGCTCACAGAGTTCAAGCTCAACTATTTTCAAAATGACCCAGTCACCTCATGGGCCATTACGTAGCTCCGCCTCCGGCAACAGTTGGGCCTATGCACTGTTACAACGCCAACTTATCCTCGTCTGGTATAGCTATTCTACCAGAACATGTACGAGCCACTCACTGAGGTAGGACTCCTGTCCACTATTGATGGCCACCTTATTAGCATCACTGAATCTATGATTGCCCAAGTGTTAGGGTTCTTTTCCAAGACAGACCACCAGTCCTTCCCGGAAGTTGAGAACCGACAACCCATACACAGCCTTATCCAAGAATACTTCCTAGGGGCCCACGGTGACGCAAGTTACACGTGCTTGCACCGGAGCAAGCTGCCTCGCCACTTGTTATTCTTTGACTCTGTCATACATAAGAATGCATTTCCACTTAGACATAAAGTTGAGCGCTACCTAGAGTTTGTTCGAGTCTTACATGGTTATTAGCATGGCTATCAAGTCCCGCTTTCGCACGTCATCTAGATGCATATGCACAAATTTCTGTAGGAGGTCGTTCAGCCTCAATCTATACAGAACCTGACTTGGCCCCTGCCATTTGCCAACTTGCTAACACTTGTTTTCGAGCTGAATGGCCTCCTAATTGATCAGACTGAGGAGATTGACACAACTTATCCAACTTTTGGGCAGCGGGAATGGCAGCATAACTTATCCCTCATCACACAACAAGTTGGTGCCCCGGCTGATGAGGCCCATGATCCCTTCCACAACCAACCACCTCTGTCTTCCCCAGGAGACCCATTCTATATGACTTGTGAGGAGTACTTACAGCTTCAGCACTCTGTGGATCAGGTCCACAGTACTCTTCACAAGCACCACCAGATCCTCATAGGGTTGCGCACAGATTTTCAGGCGCATCGAAACTATTCTTAGGCGGCTTTCGAACAGCTCAACGTTCACCCGCTTGACATTCAACAATCGGTTGCATCACTGCAAACTGATTTTTATACATATCGAGAGTTAAGTCGAGCCAGCAACGTTTTGACCAGCTTGACACCCGGGTTCAGAACGAAGCATTCGAGACGCGGTCATTGATGAATGCCTTGTTTGCCCAATATTTCCCTCACCGCCACCACCAGATTCTCAGTAGTGCTAGACTATTTTTTTTCTTTATCTATTTTATTTTTGTATTTACTTTTAGTTTTTTCTCTTTCTAAAAAAAATTAAAAACAAAAAAAAAAGAAAAAAAAAAATGTGTGTGTGTGTGTGTGTTACTTTTTGCTTACCTGGATATACATCTACAATCTCTGGTAATATTCTCTCTTGCCTATTTACTTAGCATTTGCTTCCATTGAGGACAATGTCATATTCAAGTTGGGGGATGAGGGTATTTTATTTTGTGCATTTCTATTTGGCTCATAATTCATGTTGTGGAGAAGTGGTTTAGAAATACTCTTTCGATCCTGGGGACGCTCGTGATCCTCAGCTAATCACCTGAAATGAATAAACACTGCGGTCGGGGGGTGCCGGAATTAGCACTCTGACGGGCAAGTCAGTCTCTATACTCTGGATTACTTGTATTTTAAGTTAAGCATAATGGTTCTCACATACCTCTTTCTGGCTGATGTTCTTCTATTTATATCTTTTCTTTCTTGGGCCTCAGGATTGGGTCCACTTGAATTTTCTTCTTTTGTAGCAAACTGTTTTTCACTCGGCCCCCTTGCTCAACCAGCTATTTGGCCAAATAGGATAGGATTCGAGCGTGCGAGACGGCGCCGAGTGCTATATATTTCGACTCCAAGTTCGACTATTCGGCCTCTCTACGACTCCCAATATTCGACCCCCACAATTGCCTCCCAAGCACTCCACTAGCGACAGTTGGCTGGAGTGTTTGGTTTTGAACTTGAAAAGTCAGAGCCGAAATTTGGCGGCTGGCCTCATTCCAACGCAAATGTCTGAGCACACACTTCTCGGTTATCATTTCAACTTCCCGCCCCTTCGTACACTTCTATTTATTGTGATTTAAAATTTCGATGTCCTTTCAAATACATACACACTTTTAGATGCTCGTCGTTGGACTACCTTCCGAATTACCTCTGCAACTTCCTTTTCTTCACTATCCTCTTCGTCTCTTGTAAGTTCTCTCCCTCTCTGCTCTGAATCTTTTTTCTTGCTTTGTTTTTGGCTTAGCATATTCCGACAGGCTGAAAGAAATGGCAAAACATTTAAAAGATCTCCTCTCTTCGGATCGAATTTCTAGCTTTCGACACCAATTCTCCATTCCTGATGACGTTCGTCTGTCATGACAGACGACACCCTTGATATGGAGAGGTTGATGAAACCACAATTGTCTTCCCTCTCCTATCAATCAATGGGGGTGGAGTCTGTTTCCCCCTCTATCCATTCCTTAGGGTTGTGCTTTGCCATTGGCGTTTAATCCCTTCCCAACCCAATGTCAACTTTTTTAGAATCGTAATGGAGATTATAGAGCTAAATCGTCGCCTTAAGGTTAACCTCGGCATTCCAGCTATCCGGCATTGTTATGCCTTGGCCAAGTCTTCTGGTCGGTACGGACGTTATTTCCTTAGGGCCAAGGACACCGACCATCAGTTAGTGACTATGCTTTCCAGTTCTGGGAAGTGAGTCGATAATGTTATGGTTGTTGTCCAAGGTAACTGGGAATTCGGCGAAGGCGAGGATCACCTCGATCCTATTCCTAGACGGAGGAGCGAACCAGGTGGCCGTATAACTTCTTGTGTTTATTTTCTTTGTTATATTTAAAAAAGCTTCATTTCTGAGACCTCATGGTTTTTCTTGTGCAAGAAACGATTTGAAGAAAGTCTTGACCTCAACCGACGACGCCGTTCTTCCGGAAATCAAAGTCGCGCTCAAATATTTCGGCTGTCCAAGTCTCCAAAAACAGGAGAGGGCGGCCCACGTGCTGCTTCGCTACGAGCCGACCTATATGACCTTCTCGGTGGTAGAAAACATCCCAATTCTGAAGGGTGAAAAGTCTCTTACCGCTCTTATTTTGATCGACTTCAAAAACTTGCGACAAGTTGGTTTCGAGGGATTCGATTCGAAGCGGGCGGAAGTAGTTGAAGTCGCCGAGTCAGATCAGTCTGAAGCGGAAGTAGACGGGACATTGAAGTTGGCCTTTGAGGAAGCCGACCTTAATTCAGCCAACCCTTCGTCTACTTCGGGCCGAGGGGACCTTCCATTTAACGATGTTTTTAACGGTTTAGAGGACCTTCCCGGCGCATACCCCGAAGACATGGCTGGGTTAAGCCTCACACAACTTGCCAAGAAGGCGAACGCGGAAAGGATGGTTGCGCGGCGAAGAGCAGAGACCATTCGATCTCAAGTGCCAACTGTCGCCGAATCTCAGCCTTCCCTGCCTGTTGCCGAATCTCAACCCCTCTGGCTTGTTGAGGAAATGGCAAAAAACCAAAGTGCCGAGTCCGTGATGGTTGTGCAGGCCGATCAAGAGGCCGAGCAAAGCGCAGAGAAGCGTCTTGCCAAGGTCGAGGCCGGCTCAGAAGAAAACCGTGCTGACAAACGACCTCGTTTAGAGGAATCGGATGTGATCGTGCCTTTTGTCATTCAGCCGAAGATAAAAAACTCGCCGATCTCCTCTGATGCTTCGGTCATTAAAGATCCTGCCGTCGCACTCAGCATGGCTACGTCCGTCTCATTGCCGGCTGACAAGGAAGCTTTCTGGACAGAGCCGAATCTGGTTGCGATAGCATTAACCGCTCAATCGACTCTTTTGGTATATATCTTGACTTTATCTTTTCATTTTATGCAAATACCGTTTTGGTTTTAATTTCCTGTTTTGCAGACAGTCGAAAGGATATCGGAGATGGGCCGTCGCCGTCATGACGTCGTCGAACAACTTGGCCGTTTATAGACGGAAGTTGAAGGCCAAAGGAGCAGGGCCGAGTTCGAGGCTTTGAGGGTGAAGATGGAAGGCGCGAGGCCAGAGGCCGAGATGGAGAGGGCCAGAAATACAGACGAGCTCAGGTTGGTTGCCAAGCAGAGGGCGAATACGAGTGAAGCTGCGCTCAAGTTAGCCCAAGAGGAGATCGCCAAACTTGAGGCGGATTTGGCAGAATCGAAGGCGGCGAAGGAATTAGCCGATTCTGAGGCTTCGAAGGCGTATGAGGCTGGGAAGAGCGCTGCCCTCGACGATTACATGGAGCAAGTCCCCAAATTCGAGAATCGGGAATTCAAACACGGCTAGCTCAAGGCCCTTGCTGCTGCTAATGTGACATTGGCCATGCCGATTCCATTCGAGCAAGTGGATGTTGAGCCGCTGGAGTCTGACTCCGAGGATTAAATTGGGCGACGCTTTTGTTTTAGGATTTTGAATGTATTCTTACAGCTTTTCGTTTAGTAGTTTTCATGTATTGCTACAGTCATAGTTTTTTGCTAGGCATTTTCATGCGAACTGGTAGCTTTTTGTCTTTAGTAGTTTTCATATGTAAAATGGCTACAATTTGTGCCCAATTTACGAATGAAAATTCCCTTTGTACTTTGCTATTATTTGTGCTAAATTTTATTATTGATGAAAGGTATTGTTTTTTGCTATTTTGGATAAAACATTCATGTGTATTTGCCGATTAGATAATTAGGCAATTTTAATGTCCTTGTTGAATAGCCGATCAAATTAATAAATCTGAATGCTAATCCAAAAAGCCGATCAAATAACTGAGCAAATTTAACTTCAAAAAGCCGAATGCTAAAAGTTCATGGAGTGGCTGTGGCACACATCGATCGACGTCGGGCTTAGATACTTGGCCGATCAGATTAATAAATCTGGCCTTGCCCCAGCTAGTGCATAAGCTTCATAAGCCGAATAGGACTAGTTCATGGAATGGCTGCGGCATAAATCGATCGTAGCCGATCAGGTTAATAAATCTGCCCTTGCCCCAGTCAATGCATGAAGTCCAAAAAGCCGATCAGATAACTAAGCAAATTTAACTCCAAAAAGTCGAATGCTAAAAGTTCGTGGAGTGGCTGTGGCACACATCGATCAGCGTCGGGCTTAGATACTTGGCCGACCAGATTAATAAATCTACCCTTACCCCAGCAAGTGCATGAGCTTCATACGCCGAATAGGAGTAGTTCATGGAATGATCCGATTGGCATCTGGCTTTTGGCATTTAGCATTAATGACGTCGCCTCGGGGGCGCTACATACATTAAGAATAAATGGGGTGAGTTCGCGCTAGTGATTCCACTTATTCTTATTCAGACTTGATTTAAACTAGCTTGAGATAAGTGCGAAATTCAAACAGACTGTTCTTCAACAGCAGAGGAGAAGGACGAACATTGGCTGAGCTAAACACAGCAATGAATCGCAGCAGCGAGCCTACACGCACGGGAGGAAGGACATCCAAGGAACGAAAAAAACGTCAGCCCCCAAGTCGTCAAAGCAGATCATCCCGAAAAGAAAAACAGCAACGAGGAAGCTCCCCGCGACCGCGACCAAGAAACGAGCCCGATGCGACGCCACGACACGACCGTTGAGTTTCGTAGTTTTCGTGGGGAATAAACCAATGACGGAGGCAATTTCCATCGTTAACGATCCAGGTGTAGCAGTCGAGTTCGCTCGACAGATCTTTCTACCGGAGGTCCAATAGTCGATGGTTGGATGACAAGATTTTGAAGTATTTCGAGAAGGCATCCATGGGGCGGTGAAGGGGCTGTACACCGCTTATGAAGTCGGCATGCGTTTGCGCGCCGCGCGACGGGAAATAGAAAAGAAGGACGAACGACTCCGCAGTTTGGAGGCTCGCGCGGAGAAAGCCGAGCGTGAGCTTAGGGAGCTTAGGAAAGCTCAAGCCACCAAGCCGCGTGCGGCGGGTCAATCTAACCCGATCGTGGAGGAGAGAGTGACCCAACAGCTGTTAAGTCACGCCATTGCCAACCAAGATACGGCAAGCATGTTTGCCGTAGAAAATGCGAGGACCATGGGTTATGAACAAGGCTTCCATACGGGCCGAAAGGTTGGGATTGACCAAACCAAAGAGAAACTTGCAGAGGAGGTCTGCCGATGCGAGAACCGGGGCTTTAGGCACGGTTGGATTAAGGCACTTCAAGCTGCGGAGGCTCTTCGAGCAGAGGATATTGATTCGGCGTTGCCACGGTACCAATGTGATCATTTTTCCTTTTCCGCCTTTGAAGTCGAAAAGAATGACGATGAGGGAGAAGTTGTGTAAAAGTAGACATTGTAGGCATTGTAATGCAAAATTCATGTAATTTTTAACTAACTGAATAATAGTACATTGTCTAGTTCAAGTGTTTTCAATTGTTAGCATACTTTCTGATTGTATTAGTATACTTCATGTCAATCGACTGATCTGAGGACACATTTTATTTTGAACATTTACATGTTTCAGCCTGCATTTACATGGCATGTTTCACCATTTCATGTTTATACAGTGTCACGCACTGATGGGTTTCCGAATTCGAAGACGTCCAATCGTTATATCCACGAAGGGCGCTCCGAATCCGAAGGCTTTATCGGCCCAATGGCGTCATACGCCGATAAGGCTCCGAATTCGGAGACAGTTTGGCCAATCGCGATATCCACGAAGGGCGCTCCGAATCCAGAGGCTTTATCGGCCCAAAGACGTCATGCGCCGGTGGGGCTCTGAATTCGGAGACAGTTTGGCCAATCATGATATCCACGAATCCAGAGGCTTTATCGGTCCAATGGCGTCATGCGCCGATGGGGCTCCGAATCCGGAGATTGGCCAATCATGATATCCACGAAGGGCGCTCCGAATCCGAAGGCTTTATTGGCCCAAAGGCGTCATACGCCAATAGGGCTCCGAATCCGGAGACAGTTTGGCCAACCGTGATATCCACGAAGGGCGCTCCGAATCCGGAGGCTTTATCGGCCCAAAGGCGTCATGCGCCGATGGGGCTCCGAATCCGGAGATAGTTTGGCCAATCACGATATCCACAAAGGGTGCTCCGAATCCGGAGGCTTTATCGGCCCAAAGGCGTCATGCACCGATGGGGCTCCGAATCCGGAGACAATTTGGCCAATTGTTATATCCACGAAGGGCGCTCCGAATTCGGAGGCTTTATCGGCCCAAAGGCGTCATGCGCCGATGGGGCTCCGAATTCGGAGACTTAGTTTGGCCAATCGTGATATCCATGAAGGGCGCTCTGAACCCATCATGCGCCGATGGGGCTCCGAATTTGGAGACTTAGTTTGGCTAATCGTGATATCCACGAAGGGCACTCCGAATTTGGAGGCTTTATCGGAACACTTTTGAACAGATTTCGCAGTAAGTAAACAGGGATCTTTGCATTACAAAAGTGGAATGCGTACATGGTGAGCCATTCAGAACTAATATCATTCCCCACAGGTCAGGTTTAATGATAGAATTTGCGCAAGTGCGTTGAATTCCAAGGCCGTGGCAGACTCCTTCCAGACATGTCTTTGAGCCGATATGCCCATACTCCCGCGATCGAATCGACCTGATAGGGGCCGTCCCAGTTAGGGCCCAATTTTCCATCAGCCGATTTTCTGGCAGCTGGGAGTACTTTCCTCAGAACCAACTCTCCAGGTGTGTAACGGCGCAACTGAACACGTTGATTATACGACTTAGCAAGCTGCTGCTAATACCACGCCATGGATGCAAGGGCACGGTTTTTTCGTTCTTCAATCAGAATCAAATCCAAGGCCAGCATCATGTCGTTTTGGCCCATATCAAAAACTTTCAATTTTAAGGTTGGGAGGCCGATCTCCAAGGGTATGATTGCCTGGGTTCCAAAGCATAAAGCAAACGGCGTTTCCCCAGTAGATCGCCTCGGCGTAGTTCGATGAACCCACAACACACTCGGCAATTCTTCGACCCATTTGTGTAGACGTCCCCGAACTCCCCGGGAGGGTTAAGTCCCGTTCTGTTCGTTTAGGCTCACTACAGTTCAAGGACTCGATTGTCACGGTTCTAAATCTTGAACCAAAGAGTCCAAATCCGACAAATCGTTTTTGAGAAAATAGATTTTTGAAAAAAGTGCCAAACATGGACTGCTTTGCCAGATACAGAGTCGCCACCTAAATATTTTTTTATGGGGAAATTTAGGAAATCCTGACTCGGTGCCAAAGGCCACGTGTCCGTCATCACCAAAGTTGCCTCGGCCTGGGAACTTGGGTACGATTGGAGAAGGTCACTTCGTGAGCACCCCCGCTCGCTCCGGTCAAAGACCGGCCTCTACTAACCATGATATCTTATTTTGAAAACCTTGTGTGTTCTTATTCCGGTTATTAGCCTAGGTTACTATGTGATGCGCACAGCATACAAGTATAGATTGAGTCGCCTGAATTAGAGCAAAACATTTCATGTTTGTTTTTTTGAAAATGGTTTGATGGTGCTACCCGCAGGTAGGCTAAGACGTGGGTTTGCCACCCTCGGGTGGGCTTAGAAAACAATGGTTTTGCCACTATCTAGTGGGCTTAAAACAAACAATCAATGCATTGTCCCAATTCAAATAACCCAACCTTCACCCACAGGCATTTAGGCAGGTATATCACATAAACACATAGCCTCATGGTAAGCATGCTATTCATGGCAGTCACTCACACGCATGCAAGGATGCTAAAGCATAAAAACTCACCGAGTACTCCAAGCCAAAACAGAAACTCATTAGAAATCCATGCATGATCCTAGATACACAGAATTGCCTAATGCAACACATGCAAAGATGCAAACTATAGCAGGCTCGGCTATTCTAAACATGGCATATGGAATGCTACAACTAACACGTATTCAATTTGGAATTGAAATACAAATGCAGTTTGTATGATGCGCCGAGCCCGGTGCGTGCAAAACAGATGAATGATGCAAACATGCTGTCATACTGTATGCTAATTGAAATATGCCCTAATCTAACCATCATAAGCAGGTAAATAAAAGGGAAGAAAGACGTGGGGTTGGAAGACATACATCACACTCACGCACACTTATTACAATTATGCCCTTGCGCGGAGGGTCCAAAAGAATAATATGCAGTCCCAAATGAATAAATAATACAGTCCCGAATAAATACAAAAATCCTAATTAATTTACAAATTAATCTAGGAAAAATAATAAACTGGCATGCAAGCCAGGGACTGCCTCGACTCTGATGAATGATGTATGTTTGGGCTGCTTTGCGCGGAAATCCACTAGAATGCCCCAATTAGCCTATGTTTTGCAATGATTTTTGAAAAGCGCGCCAAGCCTCGGAAGACCGCTGATTCTTGATATGCTGCACCAGAGAGCAGAAAAGGGGCATAGCAATGTATTTTCACAAATGTATGCATGCCTCGATCCTCGTGCCACCAATCACGCATCTCGATGCATGATGGCCGAGGAGCCGAATTGCACAACTCAATATAGAATGAATGCATATGAACACTACAACAAAACCTAACTCCATCATGGGTAATCCGGAGTGTCGGTGACTTGGGAATTGAGACACGTTCCGTCACTCGGAATACGAAACGTACCTCGTTTCCCGTGCCCGGGCTAACTCCTATCCTGAACACGATGCAATATGCATGATATGCATGAAATGCAACTAAGATACAATCCTAACATACACAATGTTATGGAATGGCATACACGCTACACGAGGTGCTACACAATCGAGCGTACACAATGCTATGGATGAAATGGCATACGCAATGCAATATGGGCTTACACCAACATGAGAGAGCCTCAGCCACACTCACATAAGAGGCCATAAGATGAAAAAGAGACAACTCGAAGTGCGTGCCGAGGACCGAACCTACGGCACGGAATGCCACTCTAATGAGACATGGCGAGACATGGAATATGATATGCAAACATGCAAAAATCAGTAGCAAAATGAGGGGGAAAACAGCCCCGAAACAAGGCGAAATGAAACCCGATGCAAGGAACGAGTCCCGAAACATGGAATTAAGCACATGAAATGGCCTATAGCTATACAAAGCATGCATAATTGGTACATGGAATGAAAATACAGAAGCAAGGCAGCCCCAAAATAAGCATTTTTACAGTTCAAAGCATGGCCAAACAGTGGGTACAATAGGGCAAAATAAGCATGCAAAAATGGGGGGCCAAGAGAGGTAATGAAGCAAGTCATAGCTGCTGATCTCAAACACAGAAGGCCCCTTCTACAATGTTGAAGAGGGGCCAAAAATATGATGTTTTACAGTTTATATCAAACCCCAAAAACAGAAACAAGTATGGCAAACAATTCATGCAAGAAATGGGCCAACAAAGGGGCAAAGAAGTAACTGATATATGCTGGCCCCAAACAGGTTAGGGCCCTTCAACAATGTTGAAGAGGGGCCCAAAATATGGCTTTTTACAGTAGATGATCAAGCCCAAAACAGTGTAGAAATATGTTCAAAATGCCATGCAAAATTAAGGCCACAAGAGGGCTATAACATGAAGTATAAAAAGGATGTCTCAAACAGCCCTAGACCCTTAATGAAACATGAAGAGGGGGTCATTTTAGGGCCATTTTCAGTTCGGACCAAAGTCCAAAAACAGAGACACAATAGCCTAATAAATCATGCAAAAAAGGGGGCCTAAGAGGGGTACAATGACAAGTGATACATGGAGGTTCCAAACAGTATTGAGCCCTTCTTCAATGTTTAAGAGGGGCTCAAAATAGGCCTAATTAAAGTTTACATCAGGCCCCAAAACAGATCACACACAAGCTAAAAATATTATGTAAGAAAATGGCATTCAAGAGGGTATTGAAGCAAGTGCAACATGGGGGGCTCAAACAGTGTTGAGCCCTTAATGAAACAAGAAAATGAGCTCAAAAAAGTGACCTTTTCAGTTTTGGTCAGAGCTCAAAACAGCAAGCAAAGAGGCTAGAAAAATGTTGCAAAATTGAGCTCAAAAGAGGGGAGATGATGCTTACCCTTGAAGACTACCCCTTGGATGCTTCTTGGCTTGAGAAGTGATGCCTCCTAGCTGCTGGAAAGCTCTCCAAGCTGCTGGAAATGGAGTAGTGGTGGTGGTGCTAGGTGTTGATTAAGAAAAGGGTGTAGGAACTTGGATGCTTGGAGCTTGAAGTGAGGGAGAGAGAGGGGTGCAATGCAAGGAGCTCAAGGGAAATTTTTGTAACCCTCAAACCAGACCTGGGAGGCTGGTTATATAGGCCAAGAGAGGGGAGAAAAGGAGGGGAAAATGGGAGGGAAATTGCATCAAGTTTCCCTCCAAAAAAGTTCCCTCCGGATACAGGTTTTGGAGGGAAAAACAATGCACAGCTGTAATGTACACATCCTGAGGAAGCTGGCCGGCCAAGTATTGGAGCTGCAGGTGGCCGGCCGGCCACCCCCCACGGTCGGCCGGCCAGGGGTCAAAAGGGTCAACTTGAATTAGTGGCCGGCCACCACAAATTGGTGGTCTCCCAGGTGTCCTCAACACAACCCTGTGGTTCAAAATTGGCAACTGTAAAACAGGAGAGAGAACAAGCCATTTTTAGGAGGGGTTCAAAAGGGTCAAGTAGAATTAATGGCCGGCCATGTAATATTTGTGTCCTCCCAGGTGTCTACAACACAAATATGGGGGTTAGGATTGAAGAAAGTGACCCTAGGGTGGTCAACATTGGCTTGGAAGTGAGAAAAACGGGCGTCGGAGGGCGCCGGAGGAATATAACTGGTTGCTGAAACAATTGCTGGCCTCCCACCCTTCTACAGCCTTCCCGGTGATGAAACAAAGGTACCTGCCAAAAATGAACAAAAACCGATGCAAAATGAAGGTTCCGGGGCCGAAACGCGCAGTCTGAGGCCCCGAAAACTGCCCGTTAGGCACCGGGAGTGGTGTTCGACCACGAAGTGGGTCTCTCAGACCTCAGTGTCCCTCAAAAGGGAGTAAACAAGATGCATGACAAAAACCGGAGCAAACGGAGGCGGTTAAGCGGTCCCGAACCGAGGCACACGGCCTGACGGCTCCGAAAATCGGGAACCGGGCTCCAAAATGGGAAAAATGGCCTGCGACCACGAAATATAGCCTACGGCCATTGAGAGACGATCTACGAGACCTCTCCCTCCCCTCAGGAAGAAAAACAGAGAAAACCGAGCCTGGTTCGCAAACCGAGGCAGAGTACAGAAAAGCCCGGAAGTCCGGAGGCAAGGCTCGCAGCCGCGACTCTGAAACTTCTGGACGAGCACAACATGCAACATCACCAAGCGCTCAATCGGTGATGTCTGAGTCTTAAGGTCGGTCGAAAATGGGGTGTCTACAGTTGCCCCTCTTTGACAGAACTCGGAAGTCAAGAAATGACGGAAGTGAATGTCAAAGCCCAGAGACGACCCATTTTTGACAAGGCCGAAGACTTAGACAATCATATAAGATAAACAGAGATATGCCCGCAGGCGTGCCCGCAGGCAAGGGGCGAAGTGCAAAGCGATATGCAGGAAGCCAAATGTAACTCGATGTTCATGCAAATGCAGCAAGCTGTAATGAAGCAAATATTCGCAAATAGATGCAACAGTTTTAAGCAAGAATGCAAAGCAACAACCACATTTCATGCAGTTAGGAATGCGGAGAATTATTCAATTCTCGTCGCGTCTCACACGGAGAAGATACGATACCTGCGTGATTCGTCTGGTCGCACCAGCTTCAAATGAACCGTACATACAATATCGTGCCTGCAAAAGAGAGAAACTCAACAAGCACAATATGTTTAGCAAGATATATTCAATGTGATATCGAAAATTCGACAAAAGCGGTGTCGATGAGTGAGTGCATCGCAATGCGAGGAAGAAGCGTGCGTGACAACGCAAGCTTAAATACAGAGGCATGGTAACATTAAACAGACGTGCATGACAATGCAAGTATGTTCATGAGAATGTAAATTAGATGCACAATGATGCAGAACAATCGCAAATCAGGACACGTGTTTGCCGCGAAACGGCGAGCAAGGAAACGCACGTTTCGGCGAAGGCGACTCGATCGCGGCCTCCGGTTCACCCCCCGGAGAGGTTACAACATGTTTACGAAGGATACACCTTGATTCTGATGAGTAATGATGAGACACATGCCAGAAGTTAAAGCTGAAGTTTCGGCGGCGTGATTTCGCGACAAAAAGTGCACTTTTCTTGAACTTTTTCAGGTCCCGGGAACTCCAATCTTCCTCAAAATTTGCAGAGAGCTAGGTGAGCATGTGGGGGATACCACCGGCCAGTTTTCTTCCCCAGGGGAGGCCACCGGCCAGATTTCAAAAAGAGGAGGGCCGGTCAGCCAGAAAAGGTGGCCGGCCGGCCACCTGCCCAAATCCGTGGGTAATTTTGTCTTTTCACCTCTTTTTCTTTATATTCTCTTGCTCAATCACTTTGAGCTCATAACCACAGCTGCGAAATCTTCTTCTCCACCTTTCCAAACCATTTTCTCCCTCAGATCTGCACTCTATACGCGTTTTCCAACGCCCCACGCAAGTTGTTTTCGCGAAAACTTCCCGTTTTAAGCACTTTGAACCGATTAAATTTTGATTTCGGGGCTTCTTTTCTCATTTTCACCACTTGAGGTAAGTTTGTCTCAACATTTGGAAGATTTTCTCGGGAGTTGACTTTTGTTGACTTTTCCATTCCCCGGGAGTTGACTTTTGTTGACTTTTTTCAATTCTAGCTCATTTTTGCTCGTTTTTTGCTCCTTTTGCAGATTTTTCGAAATGGCGGGTCATTTTCCTTACGGTGGAGGTCCTTCGGGTGCCGGGGATGATCCCGATGTCATAGCTCTGCCTCCGAGGGTTCGACCCTTCATTCCCGAGAGGTACGCCCCGCCAGTACACGTTCTTCCGCGGGCCGTTTTTCGTCACTTCACTGACTTTGATGAGCGAGCACCCGGAGATCTGCTTCTACGGGAGCCAGAGTATCACCTTTCTCACGAGGCACGAGAGGTATTTACTTCGTTTTCTGTATTTTTGTGCATTTCGTGCCTTTGCCACATTTGAACACACAGTTTAGTCTATGACATAGCATTTTGTTCGCACCTTGAACACACGGTTCAAACACTTAAATTTCCGAACACTCAGCTCATAAATTGATCGTGAACACACGGCACACATTAGTTGAGAATTAAACACACAGCTCAAACACTGGTTTTTCGAACACACAGCCCGAATTGATGGTGAACACGCGGCACACACTGATTTAGAGTAGAACACACAGCCCTGACTCCGATTTTCTGAACACACAGCACAAATTGAAGGTGAACACGCAGCACACATTGATTGAGAGTAGGACACGCAGCCCTAACTTGGATCTTTTGAACACACAGCCCAAATTGAAGGTGAACACGCAGCACACACTGATTGAGAGTAGAACACGCAGCCCTAACTCGGATTTTCTGAACACACAACCCAAATTGAAGGTGAACACGCAGCACACACCGATTGAGAGTAGAACACGCAGCCCTAACTTGGATCTTTTGAACACACAGCCCAAATTGAAGGTGAACACGCAGCACACACTGATTGAGAGTAGAACACGCAGCCCTAACTCGGATTTTCTGAACACACAGCCCAAATTGAAGGTGAACACGCGGCACACACTGATTGAGAGTAGAACACGCAGCCCTAACTCCGATTTTCTGAACACACAGCCCAAATTGATGGTGAACACGCAGCACACACTGATTGAGAGTAGAACACGCAGCCCTAACTCGGATTTTCTGAACACACAGCCCAAATTGATGGTGAACACGCAGCACACACTGATTTAGAGTAGAACACGCAGCCCTGACTCCGATTTTCTGAACACACAGCCCAAATTGAAGGTGAACACGCGGCACACACTGATTGAGAGTAGAACACGTAGCCCTAACTCGGATTTTCTGAACACACAGCCCAAATTGATGGTGAACACGCAGCACACACTGATTTAAAGTAGAACACGCAGCCCTAACTCCGATTTTCTGAACACACAGCCCAAATTGAAGGTGAACACGCGGCACACACTGATTGAGAGTAGAATACGCAGTTCGCTTACTTTACTTCGCACGTAGCTCATTTACTCGCACACAGCTCATTCATTTCATTTGCACACAGCTCATTCATTTCATTTGCACACAACTTATTCATTTCATTTGCACGCAGCTCATTCATTCTATACTGACACATGTATTCATTCTGAATGTAGGTTGGTTCTCGCACGGTGTGAGGGTACGGCTCCACTGCAGCCAGAGATTGGTACGCTGAGCTCCCGGAGGCTGTCTGGGATTTAGTGGATTTGGCAGGGTTCGGGGCTTTCTGCGTTGGGCTATCGCGCTGTCCTGCCAGGAGGACACTGATGACAGCTTTGATGGAGAGATGGTGGGACACCACCAACTCCTTTCATTTTTCCGCCACTGGGGATTTGACTATGACCCCGTTGGATTTTGCTGTATTGACTGGCCTAGACGTAGGAGGTCGGGCCCATTCCTTTCGATGAGGACATGGGCGACTGGGAGGCCGCTTGGATACATTTGCTGGGGGCCCGCCCGCCTGTTGATAGAGCTTCAGGGAGAGTCCCGATACACCTGGTTCTCTTCTCACTTTCGGAGGGAGGGGATGAAGCCCGGGACTCCTGAGGAGGCAGAGTAGTATGCCCGTGGTTTTCTTATGTTCCTCTTCGGGGACTACCCTGTTCGCCGATAGAGGGAACACGGTTGGGCTATATCTGTTGAGTGCTCTGGTGGACCTATCACAGGACAGACGGTATGACTGGGGTGGCGCCGGCTTGGCTACCCTTTACTGCTACATGAGCGCGACCTCCCGCGGACAGGGAGACTTACTTGGCGGTTATTGGAGGGCCTGGGAGGTACTTTCTGTCCTCTTGATTTACATTTCTGCTTCTCATTACTTGTACATTGCACACACAACGCACTTTACACTCTGTATTTTGCCCTCAGCACTTTGTATTTACATTCTGCACTGTTTTCCTCAGTTATGGGTCTACGTATATTTCCCGACGTTAGCCCCAGAGTTGGTGGTGGCAGGGCCCCTCATGACCCCGTACTCACTGGTATTCGAGGGTCAGCACCGGCCGAGACCCCCGAGAGACTCTTCTTTATCTGCGGCAGTATTTCGACACTGTGCAGACGACGGAGGTATTTCAGGACTCTCAGTCCTTTCCGTTTTCATCTTTGATCTGTCCCGTATATTCCCGATTTCTGATTGGTTTATGCACTAGTTATCCGCAGATTACATGGCAGCCCTGGGCGCCCTTGGGAGATGGCCTCCGATTTCAATATGCTGGAGGATCGGGCGCTTCCCAATATAGGATCTTATTTGAGGGACCAGTTGGTAGAGCATGGTTTCTGGGGGAACGCTTCTTGCGTCAGGTATGGGGCTATACTTCTCAGGACCCTCCCGCAGCACCCCCGGTTACTATGCGGACTGCTGATAGGCTCTCTTCCCGGGATGTTGTTAGTGCTATGCTGGGCACTGATGCTTTGCTACATCTTGAGGAGGGGGGACTATGCCACTTATCGCCACGTATATCTGATGCCTACATTGACGGGGGTGCGCATTCCCTCAATGAGGCCTATTGGTGTGCCGTCTTCGAGCCAGGCTCGGGCTACAGATATTCCTTCCAACAGCGGGGCCGGTACATCCAGAGATGGGGGGTAGAACCGGTTCCCCTGATTCCTCCGACTCTTCATCATCCTGGGTGGCCAGACATGCTGACCGAGTTGACGGGTTGGCGATTTGGGACTCCTTATTAGATCTCGCTAGAGCCTCCCCTTCCCGACCACAGATATGTCTGAGATCCTGATTCGCCACCGGTATGTTTTACAGCTTTGATTTATCAGTCGGATACTTAGACATTCATTCCTTTACTATAGTTTCACACTTGTATCTACAGCCTCCTGTTGAGTACATGGATGAGATGCTTGGAGTGATGGCTGCATTCGAGGGCATAATCCTGCGGAGAGAGGCACAGCTGGCCATTATGGGTGTGCAGGTACTGTTCATCTTTCTTGCATTTATCATATTTCTGATGACACGCTGGTTTTGAACACCCTACTGCATTAATAGGTTGTTTGTGTAGAGCACATCTGACACACACCCTACTCACATACTGTACTTGCATCTGATTTTCATATTTGAACTGATGTATTGAACTCTTCACTTTCAGATGCCTCCTGTATATGCTCCGCCGCGAGCTGAGCCACCCAGGCCTTCTCAGGGAGGTCGATCGTCTAATCCTTTTCGGGGCGTTGGGCCATCTGGGCCCTTTCGAGGAGCTGGGCCATCCAGGCCTTTTCGAGGGGCTCGAGGAGGGTCCTTTCGCAGACGCAGGGCACATATTATAGAGGCGGAGTCCGATGAGGATGAGGAGGAGGAGGTCGCAGGCCGTCAGTCGGAGACATCCGCTGAGGAGGGGGGTTCCGGTCTTGGTTCCGGGAGTGGAGGCGAGGCTGAGAGGGATCCTGAGGATGACAGCTCTGACCCGGATGGTGATGGTGGTGCAGAGGTTGCCTCGCAGAAAAGGATGAGGAGGGTCTCTCATTCCCGCTCCCGAGAGCGTTGATGCTGCTGTTCCCTGCTTTATTTTCCTTTTTGCTAGTAGTTTGTAGCACTTTGCATGTTGTTAGGCAGTTTTATTTTCTGTAAAACTTGTACCTTTGTAAAAGGAAATATGATGGGGTGAAACAGCTTTTTTGAAAAAGTGTTGTATTTTTATGCTCTCAGCATCGCATCGCATCATTTTGCACGAAAATGGGATTGAAAGGGAATGTGCATTGTGTATTTACCGGGTCAGGTAATGAACCGACGCAACAAATCAAATAACTCGACTCACTAAGAAATAACCGAATCTTAGCAAGTTTACAACTCGATAAGCAAAATACAACAATGTTAACGACTCGATAAACAAGACTTAACAAAATTGCATAAACAAAGAGCAACAACTCAAAACACAAAATACGACAGCTCGACAAAACTTACAACTCGATAAACAAAACGACAACTCGATAAGCAAAAATTACAACTTGATAAACAAAACAAAGCGTACTTCGGACGATCTGGGCAACGGAACGCATCCGAAACAGAGGAAAATGGGGGCCTTCGTTACACCCAATGCCTGGAACTTTCCTCTGGAGGGTAAAACAGGACCAATGGCATACATTGGAGCATGGCCGGCCACTTTTGGGAGCCGGCCGGCCAGTTTTTGTATCTGAGGGGGGGAAAAGGTAGCCGGCCCTGCTGGAAAAGGTGGCCGGCCGGCCACTTTGCTCAGCATCCACCAAATTTTTGACACGTGTCCCCTGAATAGTGTCACATCCTCTATAAAAGCTCCAACTTCGGGACTCATTCATTTCATCACTGCTTTGCACAAAAGATGGGGGCATTTCTCACAGAAAATCTCACATCTTGGATCTCTTCTTTAGATGGCTCGGAAAAGTTGCAATTTCCGGGGTTTCGGCTTGAATGCACTATTCACGTTGAGCCGCACTCCGCTGCACTTTCCCTTCCTCCATGCCGCGGCGAGGTTTTGGAACCCAGTGACGCATGTCTTTAGCTTCGGGCGGGCAAGAGGTATGTCCTACTTTTGAAGATTTTCAGGTTTTGCTGGAGTCTGAACGTTCGGAAGAGATCTTGCCTCAGTTTCGCTTTGGCCATGCCCAAGCTTTAGAGGAAATGTGTGGGCTCTCCATGCACGACACTCGGTCTCTGATCTCCAATGGGGAACTGGACATTCTTGGCTTGATCCATCGCTTTTCCGACACTGGTGACCGCGGCAACCATTATTGGCAAGGTTTTCGGCAACACGCCCTTTGCTTGTGTATGCTATCTCATTTTCTGCTCACTTCAGGCTTTGGCGGATCTAGCATTCGTCTGATTGAAGTTGCTCAAGGCTTGAGAGAAGGGAAGAGTTGTATCGCCATGACATTGGCCGAGACGCTGATGGGCTTGGACGCTTTCTATCGCCGGGAGACGACCAGATTTGCCGGGAGTCCACTGCTGTTGCAGGTAAGGTTTCCCACCCAACCTCACATATGTATTTGCTCACATCACTCGGCCCTCAGGTTCAGTTTTTCTCACAAAACCCTTTTCTCGCTTTTCTCTCATCGTACATCTCTCTATTCTTTATTCTCTCATTTTTCATCCCTCCCCAGGTATGGTTGATGGATAAATTGCAGGTTGTGGACTCTTGTCCAGCCTATTCAGCTCGCGGCTACTTCTTTCGACAACGTCTAGTCGATGCTCTTGATGAGGGATGGTGGTTTGACTAGATGTGCAACTTGTCTTCAGATCGCATTGCTTGGCGTTGTCCTTGGCTCAATCTCCCAGAGCGATGAGCTATAGCATGTCCCGACTGGTCGGGATTCAGTTGATTGGTCTGACCCACTGTGTATTCTACTTTCCGTTCCGGTTCCTGCGTCAGTTTGGTCATGATCAGACTTGCCCACCAGAGGGGATTGAGTATCCGGTTGCTTTCCCGGTCCGAGGCGCACAACTTGCCCGATATGCCACGGCATAGAGGACTAGAGAACTCCTGGCCCCCGCCCCTACTTTCAACTGCACTTTGTCTGACGAGTGCTGGGATTGGCTTAATGAGGAGGCACAGACTGGGCCCAGCTTGGCATCAGAGGCTTCTACGAGCTTCGGGAGGGGGCGCAGGGACACCTGACTTGACTATGCCCCAGATTTATTGCTTTATTAGTACTTCCAAGTTTTCATTATGAGTGTAATAAAAAAGCAACTTCAATTGTATGCAAGAGCAGGAGAACTCTGTTTTGAAATCAATGAAATTGAAGGTTATGGTACTGAAAATTTTCTGCTTTGGTCCAAAAATGGTCTTAGTTGTAAAAAGATTAATTTGAACCAAGTCAACTTTTATTAAACTTTTCAAAACTATTTTCGATATGGATCAGAACTGGACACGCCTGAGATCTGTCACTGGGATGCACAACCCCGGATCCTAGCAACTGGAAAGTTGCCCCTAGTCTGATAGGTACCTCAGCACCTCCTGGCACCGGAAAGTTGCCCCTAGTCTGAATAGCACTGCACCGAGATCACGATGAATGCTGATGGACAAGGATGACTGAGATGATCAAAATGGACAAAGTTGATCGGGGAAAATGTTTATGGCTGAACTTCAGGATGAAGTTGCCTACGTATCCCAAAGATGGGAATCAAGCCTTACGTAGTTCAGGCCTAGGTTCGCTCGGGTATTTTTACTCTCCTTTTGCGCTCTAACTTTTGCCAAGGCCGCCCTTTACCGGGTTTTTCAACCTTGCGAGCTCAGTTTTATATTTTCGAATTTTTGTGCTCTGAGTTTTGCCTAGGTCGCCCTTTCGGGTTTTCGGCCTAGCGAGCCTCTCAAGGATAGTATTTCTTCAACTTGTCCATGTTGATCGGCTGTGAAAACTCTAAGCCATCCAGATCCATCAGAACCACAGCTCCACCTGACCAGATAGACTTGATGATGTAGGGACCAGTCCAATTGGGTCTGAACTTGCCCCTTGGGGTCGTGAATGGAGCTCGGTTGTCTTTGAGCACCAAATCTCCTTCTTTAAATTCCTGGACTTGACTTTCTTGTTAAAGCCCTGGCGATTCTGCGTTGATAGCCTTGAATGTGTACAGTGCTTTCAGTCTTCTCTCACCAAAGAGCATAAGTTCCTCGAATCTGCTCTTTGCCAATCTGCCTCGGCTATTTGACACTTGGCCAATACTCGCAATGACGGAACCTCAATCTCAATAGGTAGAACGGCCTCCATCCCATAAACCAATGAGTACGGAGTCGCCCCGGTAGAAGTTCTGATTGAAGTCCGGTAGCCCCGACAGAGCAAACAGCAGCTTATCTGGCCAGTCCCGATAGGTTTCCACCATCTTCTGCAATATGTGCTTGATATTCTTGTTGGCAGCCTCAACCGCTCCATTGGTCTGCGGCCGGTATGTGGATGACTTATGAAAAGCCACGTTGTATTTTTCCAACAAGTCTATCACTTCCTTCTTGAAGTGGGAACCGTTATCTGAAATTATCTCATTTGGAGCCCGTAGCGACAGATGATGTTGTTTCTGATAAACTTTGCAACGTGCAAAGCCTTCAACACCGCGTAAGATTGGGCCTTAACCCACTTTGTAAAATAATCTATCGCAACCAGGATGAACTCATGCCCATTCGACCCCTTTGGCGTAACAGCCCCGATCACATCAATTCCCCAGACTGAAAATGGCCATGGTGAAGTCATATTGTACAGCTTTGTCGGCGGGATGTTCATGCGATTTGCATGAATTTGACACTTGTGGCATCGCGGACGAAACCGATACAATCCTCTTCCATGGTGGACCAGTAGTACCCCTGTCTGAGGATCTTCCGTGCCAGCATTACCCCATTCATATGTGCTCCACATTCTCCTCCATGGATGGCTTCCATTAGACGCTTCGACTCTTCGGCATCAACACACAGTTTATGCATTCCCAGATGACCTCTTCTGTACAGCTTACCCCCACAGATGATGAACTGAACGGCCAATCTTCTTATTGCCCTTTTGTCCTTGGCATTTGTCCCTGGCGGATATGTTTCCTTCTCTAAGAAATTCCAAATGTCGTAATACCAGGGGTTTTTGTCCTGAACCTCATCTATAGCAGCAATCGATTCATAGGCTGGTGCAAACTTCTGGTCAATGATGACTGGACGCATCCGGACTCCACACGGGATGTCTATCATGGAAGATAGAGTTGCTAAAGAATCTGTGAACCTGTTGTTCTCTCTTAGTAGATGAGTAAAACTTAGCTTCTCGAACCGAGGAATTAGCAAATCCAAGGTTTGGTGATACATCATCATCTTTTCCTCTTTTACTTTCCAGTCTCCTTTTGCTTGAGACACAACAAGGTTCGAGTCCGCAATGACGTCCAACCGTCTTGCCCCTAGTTCCAGGGCTGCTTCTAGGCCAGCAATGCACGCCTCATATTCTGCTTCGTTGTTCGAGACTTTGAATCGGAGTTTGAAGGCTAGAGGAATACGGGAATTGTCGGGTGCTATTAGCAACACTCCTATCCCATACCCGTATTGATTTGATGCTCCGTCGAAGTACATCGTCCAGGTTTCGTCGTCGATATGTAAAATTGCTTCATCTGGGAACAAGTATTCAACTGCTTCATCCCCCTCAACCGGATGGTCGGCAAGGAACTCTGCTACTGCTCTTCCTTTGACTGACTTGCGTGTGACATACTTCAAATCAAATTCGGAGAGCAACAGCAACCAACGAGCTAGCCTACCCGTAAGTGCTGGTTTCTCGAAAAGATATTTGATGGGATCGAGTCGTGAAACCAACATTACGGAGTGAGCTAACAGGTAGTGCCTCAGCTTCCTGGTAGCCCATACCAAAGCTAAGCAAGCCTTCTCCAGCGGTGTATAGCGAGTTTCATACTCTAGCATCTTCTTGCTCAGATAGTAGATGACTCTCTCTATCCTGTCTTCAGACTCTTGTGCAAGCATACAACCCATCGTGGTCTCAGTCACTGATAGGTACAAAATCAACGGTTTCCCTGGTTCTGGTGGTGATAAAACGGGTGGGTTCTGTAAATATTCTTTAATCTGCTCAAACGCTGCTTGACATCGGCCGTCCCATTGAAATTTCTTGCCTTTCTTCAGGAGACCAAAAAGTGGTTCACAAGTCAAGGTTAATTTCGAGATAAACCGTCTTATGAATTGCACTTTACCCAGAAAGCCTCTCACCTCTTTTTCAGTCCTTGGTGGGGGCATTTCTAGGATGGCCTTGATTTTGGAAGGGTCGACTTCGATGCCTCTTTGTGTAATCAGAAACCCCAGCATTTTTCCCGCTGTAACACCGAATGTGCACTTTTGAGGGTTCAGCCGCAACCGGAATTCCCTGATCCTTTGAAAAAACTTATGCAAGGCGGTGTAGTGGCCCTCTCTTTCTTTGGACTTGACAATCATGTCGTCCACGTACACCTCAACCTCCTTGTGGATCATATCATGTAATATTGTGGTCGCGGCCCATTGATAAGTAGCTCCAGCATTCTTCAACCCAAACGGCATAACTCTATAGCAGTATGTCCCCCACGGGGTGGTGAATGCAGTCTTTTCCCTGTCTTCTGGTGCCATTACTATCTGGTTGTAACCTGAGAAGCCATCCATGAATGAAAGCAACGCGTGCCCTGCTGTGAAATCCACCAACTCATCAATATGCGGTAAGGGAAAGTCGTCCTTTGGACTAGCTCTGTTCAAATCCCTGAAGTCCACGCATACTCGGATCCTGCCATCCTTCTTCGGCACTGGAACAATGTTGGCCAACCAAGTCGGATATTCAGATACCAGCAGGAAGCCTGCGTCGATTTGCTTGGTGACCTCTTCTTTAATCTTGAGAGCCCAGTCCGGGCGGATCCTCCTGAGTTTCTGTTTGACAGGTCAGGCCTCGGGGTCAAGGGGGATCCGATGCTGTACAATCTCAGGATCGATTCCAGGCATGTCTTCGTAGGACCACGCGAAAACATCTTTGAAATCTTTTAATAAAGCGACTAAGCGCTCGCGTTCCTCCGAAGACAACGTGGACCCAATCTGGACCAGCCGCGGGTCCTCCTCAGTACCAATGTTCACGGTAGTGATTTCGTCCACTAGGGGTTTAACAAATCTTTCCTGCTCCTGCTCAATTAATCGTTGCAAAATCGGAGGAACTTCGTCCTCGTCGTTTTCAAAATTTTGAAAGTCTGAATTAATGCAATAAATTAAGGGCACAGAAAAGTACTCAGAAACCACAATTGCTTGATTCTCATTAGGCACATCCAAATCGTCCAATTCATTTACAACAGACTCAAATGAAAAGGAAAAAGACGACCTAGACAGGACTGTGGCATCCGGGTTAACATCCCCAGGAGTACCAGACTCAGACTCAGTCGAGCTGAAATCTGATTCCGACTCACAAGACTCGGTGGAATCAGATTCCGGCTCACTACCTGACCCGGTGCTGCTGGACAAAAATCTCTCCTCGTATTGCCAAGTGAGAGAGGGTGCGATAGATGCATCCAAGATAGCTGCTGGTTGGCTCGCAGCCGTTTCATCCCCAATCATGGAAACCTCGAAGTTATCCCCCAAGCACTTATGGTCGATCGGAGGATCAGAGAGTAGACATGCCAGCGCTACCCCCATTTCAAATTCTGTGTCCTCAGGATCCACTGCCCTACACTGCTCAACCTCAGCTGATGGGTCTGTCTACTCTGTGGCAACGTCATCTCCGAGTAACTGCAGGTCGAAGAAGATCTCGAAACCGGGCACGCGCTTCTTCTCCGCGTTCATCCACGGCTCTGGGAAGCCGCAAAATGGAAAGTCCTCCCCCTCCCGGACGAAACGTCCGTTCAGGGTGCCCTGGATGGGCCTATGCATTAATTCAAAAGGCTTCCCAGCTTGCTTTGCTCTGGCTCTTCCGGCCATTTCTTTCCCTTTCCTCACCCAGTCCTCTTTGGTGGGTAGATACCCCAATCCAAAGGTATGAGGGTTGTGTGGCACTTCGGCCAATGTTGCGACGCCTTTCCTGCCGCTCCTTCCTAATCCCATCCCGAGGATGTGTTGTAGCTTGTTCATGAGGTAGACGGATTGAGCACTGACGTACACACCTTCATTCACAGCCATAATGTTTTGCACAACCCGGGCCTCAGCCAAAGTGAACCCTGACAAGAACACATCCTCCGTGCCGTGCTCGATTTCCAGAACCGGTGTGGACACTTCTGGCGGCGGATGGATGGATGAGTTTCCGAAGACAATAGCTACCCCCTCCCGTGAGGGTACTTCAGCATTTGGTGTAGAGTGGAAGAGACTGCCTTTACTTGGTGCAACCACGGCCGCCCCAAGAGTAAGTTGAAGGTTGCAGGAATGTCCAAGACATGAAATTCGATGTTGTGTTGTCCTGGACCAACCTGGGTCTGAATCTTGACAGTCCCCATCACTTCTCTGCTAGTATTATCGTATGCTCTGATCACCTGAGTTGTCGGGATGAAGTCCGCGGGCTTCAACCCGATTGCATATGCTGTTCTGGCTGGGCAGACATTGATGGCAGACCCGGTATCAACAAGTACCACCGGTATCCACTTGTCTCTACATTCCACGGAGATGTAGAGAGGTTTGTTATGATTCACGTCCTCAGGCGGCAGTTCCTTATCTGAAAAGGTTAATGCCGGGGAACCTCCTCGCGGAAAAACCAGCCCAACCAGCTGTTCTGGTGTAGTATCGATAGAGAGTTTGGCCTTGTCCATAGCAGATAGGACAGCCTGTCTGTGTACTCGCGACGCCATAAGCAGTCCCCAGATGGAGATGTCTGCTTGTATCTTCTTCAATTGCTTGAGCACAGCTTCTTCTTCAATCTGTTTCTCTCTCTGTTTCTCAGCTTCCTTGTCTTTCCCGGATGCCTCAGGTTGGTCTAAGTGCGGAGGCTTGAAATACCGCCCATTTCTTGTCATATGAGCGATCTCATCGAGATACCAGGTGACATCTGGTTGATTACTTCCCCAATCCTCGTCTGTGTGGGCAAGACATAAGTCATCGTCTTCCCACCACATTCCGTCGACAGCCGACAGACACCTGTCCGGCTCCGGTATGATCGTACTCGCAGCACCTTCAGTCTTCATGCCCGCAGCATTTCCTATTCCTGTGCACACATCACTCTCGACCCTCACATGGGCCTTAGCTTTTCTGATTCTCTCGGAATCCTCCAATCTTTGTTGTTCCAACTGTGTCAGTACAGCTGGTTGGTCAATATTCCCTGCATTTATAATCCCCAAGTTCTGAGCGAAATTCTTAGTGCCGGCGCTCTCCGGCGGTGTATTCTGACTCTCGGCCCTTCTGGCCACCACTGATACTCTCGCCCCTGCCGGGCCTTGTTCTGGTTGATATTCTACGACGTCTGGTTGATCATCTAACCATCCGGTAACTTCTGCCGACTCCTCATATTCAAACCAGTTGATTGTTGCATCGCCTGATTCTTGGTCGTTGAAGAACTGGAGGTTGGCAAGGTCCTCTCCTACAGCTGTTAGATCATCTGTTCCCCACTCAAATCTGTCCCCCTGAATCACACATATTTTTGCTTTTTCTGGCAGCCCCATACTCAGTTCAGACTGGCCCACTGACTGGATGTATTCACTTGGATCATAGGCTCCTGCAGCGAGATTCTCAGACTGTTCCGTCCCAAACTCAACAACCCCACTTTTCTCTGAAATCTACCCTGTCCCATCTTCGGTGGTCACCACCTTTGGCTCAGATTGGGTTGTGGAGATATCCATCATGCACAAGTCAGTGCAGACAGGAAGGATCACCTCCAGCTTAGGTAGGTGGGATGGGGTGATATAGACACTAGGATCGTAAGACACGACCCCAGTTTGGATGAAGTTGATTCTGTTAGGAGGAGGGGCTTGGTTGTGTGGTGGGAGGGGATTTGTTGTGACGTTGGGTTTTTCGGGAGGCGTGATCACCTGCTTGTCAATAAGATCCTGAATCTCATGACGCAACCTAAAGCAACGGTCGGTGTCATGACCGTGCTGTTGGTGATACGCGCAGTATCTTGCCGGGTCATGAGAGTGAGGGAGTGGATTTGGTAGTGGCCTCGACTCTAGGGGCGTCAAATGCTTCTTCCTGATTAATACCCCCAGAGCCTTGGACAGGGGCATATAGAGGGGTGTAAAGGTTCTTTGGCCTCTGGGCGGATATTTTGTGGTTTGGGTATTACTTCCGGATGCACCGGAAAAGGGTGTGGCCGCCGCGGGCCTTGGATGGGGAGGGGGATTGGTGGTGACCATACTGACCTCCAAAGTTCTGGTATTTGCAGCGCCACTCGGGCCTGCGTTGTTGTTGCGATTAAATGTTCTCCGGGGTTGTTCCCGGTCCTAGTCAATCAGACCTTGTTTCATCGCATCCTCGATTTGTACCCCCATCTCGTGTAGGTCTGAGAAGGTGGGAAAGGGGAGTACAATCATCTTCTGCATCAATTTCGGTTGGAGATTGCGCACAATCATCCTGATTTGGTCTTTATCTGTAGGCTTCAAAGTCATCATCGATGCCTTTGCCCTCCATCGAGTCACAAAATCGGAGAAAGTCTCCTTGGGCTCCTGCCTCGTCGTCTCAAGATCACGAGTTGTAATCTCGATCTGGGTATTGTACGAGTATTGTGCAACAAAGGCCTCAGCCATTTCGTCCCAATTTCTTTTGACATCATCTTCCAGCTTTGCATACCAGATGGCGGCCACACCTGACAAGGTTCGTCCGAATAGTGAAAGTTTTTGTGGTCTAGTCAGGCCCATTGGCCGCAGAATGTCTGAGAATAGCCGAAGATGGACCATGGGGTCCCCGGATCCATCAAAGCGATCGATCTGGGGCATTTTGAATCTGTCTGGCAATGTCACGGCCACGTCGGTATATCCGTCCTCGATATCCGGAATAGCCTTCACCCCCTGGGATTTCTTAAAAAGCTTCTCAAGCTTGCTCAATTTCAGAGCTGTATGGTCTATCTCGAACTCGAACGGAGAGTCCGGGTGGTTGGGTGTATGGGTCTTGGACAGTTGAGGTGGAAGCGGGGGACGGAGCCAGCCCCGTTGGAAGGCCCGTGTCCTCTTGAATGTTCTGGGCATTGGGTAGGGTGTTTTGGGTGTTTGGGAGGGCATTTTGAACAGTAGGTGTTTGCTGGGGTAATGGGACTCCCGATGGAGGAGGAGCTGGGTGTGAGGTTGATGTTCCGGCCTGTTGCTGGAGCCTAGTAATGAGCTCAGCCTGCTGGGCCATGACTGTGGCCTGTTGCTTTGAAAATTCCGCTTGGCGGACGGCATCCTCCGGCATCTGTCTCATGCTCTCTTGCATTTGGCGCATCATTTCCTCTATTCCGGCCATATTCTGTTGGTCCAGCTGACTGATCGGTAAGTGTATCTCTATGGCAGAAACAGAAACCCTAACCTGACTGTTTACTGCTAAAGTAGCCCGCTGCCCCGGTAATCCCTGCTCTGACACACTGCGCCTCCTTGGCTTTCTCCTAACAACTGGGGGTAGGGAGTGGAACACTGGATGTCCGTCAACCAGATCCTCAAATCGATTGAGTCGGCGACCTCTCGTCCAAAGTGCTTGGGGAATATCTACTGGTTCGGAAGCAATTGTGCTAAAAACCTGCCCCTAGCAAAAAGATAAATAAAGCGAAAAGGAAATAAATAACCAGATAAACGAACAGCGTAACAGCTTAAATTAAATACACAACACACGGCTGGGTATAACAACACACGGCTGATAAGCTGAATACACACTGTCCTCAAACACTGATCAATATCCCCGAATCACTGTCCCTGAAAACTGAATCCTGATACCCGTAGATAACTGATTCTCAAATAACTGACTGATGCCCGTAGGCCTGATGCCCAAACTCATAAACTGATACATGCATTCCTGTAGAGACGCACTCTAAAGCACATAACAGATAAGTGAGAGCCAAAACACCCCTATGTTGGGGTAAGGTTTCCCTGTCATATTTTGTCAGGAACTAGGGTTTCACTACGCACACAGCGGTTTCAAACAACCTATAAACGGGTAAGCAACATGTCCTAGTTTGGAATGGTCACTATGGATCCGAATATGCACCAGGTCGAATGGTCAAAAAGGGTGCCCCGGTAAAACCGGGGTTTGTGTTCCCATACTGGCAGAGCCCACAACCGGTCAGCCTTATGGACATGCCTTGACAAGACAAGCCTCCGGCAAACCGTTCAGGAATAGCAGATGGCAAACACGGTGTCCTAGGCGCACCAATGCAAATGCAATGCAAAGAAACACACAAGTGTAGTCAAAACCAGATATCACGAGTTCGAGTCAAGTTCTCTAAATCCCCAGCAGAGTCGCCAGAAACTGTAGACGTCCCCGAACGCCCCGGGAGGGTTAAGTCCCGTTATGTTCGTTTAGGCTCACTACAGTTCAAGGACTCGATTGTCACGGTTCTAAATCTTGAACCAAAGAGTCCAAATCCGGCAAATCGTTTTTGAGAAAACAGATTTTTGAAAGAAGTGCCAAACATGGACTGCTTTGCCAGATACAGAGTCGCCACCCAAAATATTTTTTTATGGGGAAATTTAAGAAACCCTGACTCGGTGCCAAAGGCCACGTGTCCGTCATCACCAAAGTTGCCTCGGCTCGGGAACTTGGGTACGATTGGGGAAGGTCACTTCGTGAGCACCCTCGCTCGCCCGGTCAAAGACCGGCCTCTACTAACCATGATATCTTATTTTGAAAACCTTGTGTGTTCTTATTCCGGTTATTAGCCTAGGTTACTATGTGATGCGCACAGCATACAAGTATAGACTGAGTCGCCTGAATTGGAACAAAACATTTCATGTTTGTTTGTTTGAAAATGGTTTGATGGTGCTACCCGCAGGTAGGCTAAGACGTGGGTTTGCCACCCTCGGGTGGGCTTAGAAAACAATGGTTTTGCCACTATCTAGTGGGCTTAAAACAAACAATCAATGCATTGTCCCAATTCAAATAACCCAACCTTCACCCACAGGCATTTAGGCAGGTATATCACATAAGCACATAGCCTCATGGTAAGCATGCTATTCATGGCAGTCACTCACACGCATGCAAGGATGCTAAAGCATAAAAACTCACCGAGTACTCCAAGTCAAAACAGAAACTCATTAGAAATCCATGCATGATCCTAGATACACAGAATTGCCTAATGCAACACATGCAAAGATGCAAACTATAGCAGGCTCGGCTATTATAAACATGGCATATGGAATGCTACAACTAACACGTATTCAATTTGGAATTGAAATACAAATGCAGTTTGTATGATGCGCCGAGCCCGGTGCGTGCAAAACAGATGAATGATGCAAACATGCTGTCATACTGTATGCTAATTGAAATATGCCCTAATCTAACCATCATAAACAGGTAAATAAAAGGGAAGAAAGACGTGGGGTTGGAAGACATACATCACACTCACGCACACTTATTACAATTATGCCCTCGCGCGGAAGGTCCAAAAGAATAATATACAGTCCCAAATGAATAAATAATACAGTCCCGAATAAATACAAAAATCCTAATTAATTTACAAATTAATCTAGGAAAAATAATAAACTGGCATGCAAGCCAGGGACTGCCTCGACTCTGATGAATGATGTATGTTTGGGCTGCTTTGCGCGGAAATCCACTAGAATGCCCCAATTAGCCTATGTTTTGCAATGATTCTTGAAAAGCGCGCCAAGCCTCAGAAGACCGCTGATTCTTGATATGCTGCACCAGAGAGCAGGAAAGGGGCATAGCAATGTATTTTCACAAATGTATGCATGCCTCGATCCTCGTGCCACCAATCACGCATCTCGATGCATGATGGCCGAGGAGCCGAATTGCACAACTCAATATAGAATGAATGCATATGAACACTACAACAAAACCTAACTCCATCATGGGTAATCCGGAGTGTCGGTGACTTGGGAATTGAGACACGTTCCGTCACTCGGAATACGAAACGTACCTCGTTTCCCGTGCCCGGGCTAACTCCTATCCCGAACACGATGCAATATGCATGATATGCATGAAATGCAACTAAGATACAATCCTAACATACACAATGTTATGGAATGGCATACACGCTACACGAGGTGCTACACAACCGAGCGTACACAATGCTATGGATGAAATGGCATACGCAATGCAATATGGGCTTACACCAACATGAGAGAGCCTCAGCCACACTCACATAAGAGGCTATAAGATGAAAAAGAGACAACTCGAAGTGCGTGCACGCGTGCACGCAAACCGAGGACCGAACCTACGACACGGAATGCCACTCTAATGAGACATGGCGAGACATGGAATATGATATGCAAACATGCAAAAATCAGTAGCAAAATGAGGGGGAAAACAGCCCCGAAACAAGGCGAAATGAAACCCGATGCAAGGAACGAGTCCCGAAACATGGAATTAAGCACATGAAATGGCCTATAGCTATACAAAGCATGCATAATTGGTACATGGAATGAAAAGACAGAAGCAAGGCAGCCCCAAAATAAGCATTTTTACAGTTCAAAGCATGGCCAAACAGTGGGTACAATAGGGCAAAATAAGCATGCAAAAATGGGGGGCCAAGAGAGGTAATGAAGCAAGTCATAGCTGCTGATCTCAAACACAGAAGGCCCCTTCTACAATGTTGAAGAGAGGCCAAAAATATGATGTTTTACAGTTTATGTAAAACCCCAAAAACAGATTCAAGTATGGCAAACAATTCATGCAAGAAATGGGCCAACAAAGGGGCAAAGAAGTAACTGATATATGCTGGCCCCAAACAGGTTAGGGACATTCAACAATGTTGAAGAGGGGTCCAAATATGGCTTTTTACAGTAGATGATCAAGCCCAAAACAGTGTAGAAATATGCTCAAAATGCCATGCAAAATTAAGGCCACAAGAGGGCTATAACATGAAGTATGTCTCAAACAGCCCTAGACACTTAATGAAACATGAAGAGGGGGTCATTTTAGGGCCATTTTAAGTTCGGACCAAAGTCCAAAAACAGAGACACAATAGCCTAATAAATCATGCAAAAAAGGGGGCCTAAGAGGGGTACAATGACAAGTGATACATGGAGGTCCCAAACAGTGTTAAGCCCTTCTTCAATGTTGAAGAGGGGCTCAAAATAGGCCTAATTACAGTTTACATCAGGCCCCAAAACAGATCACACACAAGCTAAAAATATTATGTAAGAAAATGGCATTCAAGAGGGTATTGAAGCAAGTGCAACATGGAGGACTCAAACAGTGTTGAGCCCTTAATGAAACAAGAAAATGAGCTCAAAAAAGTGACCTTTTTGGTTTTGGTCAGAGCTCAAAACAGCAAGCAAAGAGGCTAGAAAAATGTTGCAAAATTGAGCTCAAAAGAGGGGAGATGATGCTTACCCTTGAAGACTACCCCTTGGATGCTTCTTGGCTTGAGAAGTGATGCCTCCTAGCTGCTGGAAAGCTCTCCAAGCTACTGGAAATGGAGTAGTGGTGGTGGTGCTAGGTGTTGATGAAGAAAAGGGTGTAGGAACTTGGATGCTTGGAGCTTGAAGTGAGGGAGAGAGAGGGGTGCAATGCAAGGAGCTCAAGGGAAATTTTTGTAACCCTCAAACCAGACCTGGGAGGCTGGTTATATAGGCCAAGAGAGGGGAGAAAAGGAGGGAAAAATGGGAGGGAAATTGCATCAAGTTTTCCTCCAAAAAAGTTCCCTCCGGATACAGGTTTTGGAGGGAAAAACAATGCACAGCTGTAATGTACACATCCTGAGAAAGCTGGCCGGCCAAGTATTGGAGCTGCAGGTGGCAGGCCGGCCACCCCCCATGGCCGGCTGGCCAGGGGTCAAAAGGGTCAACTTGAATTAGTGGCCGGCCACCACAAATTGGTGGCCTCCCAGGTGTCCTCAACACAACCCTGTGGTTCAAAATTGGCAATTGTAAAACAGGAGAGAGAACAAGCCATTTTTAGGAGGGGTTCAAAAGGGTCAAGTAGAATTAATGGCCGGCCATATAATATTTGTGTCCTCCCAGATGTCTACAACACAAATATGGGGGTTAGGATTGAAGAAAGTGACCCTAGGGTGGTTAACATTGGCTTGGAAGTGAGAAAAACGGGCGTCGGAGGGCGCCGGAGGAATATAACTGGTTGTTAAAACAATTGCTGGCCTCCCACCCTTCTACGGCCTTCCCGGTGATGAAACAGAGGTACCTGCCAAAAATGAACAAAAACCGATGCAAAATGAAGGTTCCGGGGCCGAAACACGCAGTCTGAGGCCCCGAAAACTGCCCGTTAGGCACCGGGAGTGGTATTCGACCACGAAGTGGGTCTCTCAAACCTCAGTGTCCCTCAAAAGGGAGTAAACAAGATGCATGCCAAAAACCGGAGCAAACGGAGGCGGTTAAGCGGTCCCGAACCGAGGCACACGGCCTGACGGCTCCAAAAACCGGGAACCGGGCTCCAAAATGGGAAAAATGGCCTGCGACCACGAAATATAGCCTACGGCCATTGAGAGACGATCTACGAGACCTCTCCCTCCCCTCAGGAAGAAAAACAGAGAAAACCGAGCCCGGTTCGCAAACCGAGGCAGAGTACAGAAAAGCCCGGAAGTCCGGAGGCAAGGCTCGCAGCCGCGACTCTGAAACTTCTGGACGAGCACAACATGCAACATCACCAAGCGCTTAATCGATGACGTCTGAGTCTTAAGGTCGGTCAAAAATGGGGTGTCTACAATTTACCTTTAGCTTTCTCCAGCCTTTTCTTGATGCCGTCTAGGATGGATTTTTTGGAGGCTTTAGCCTGACCGTTGCTTTGCGGATAAGCCGGCGTAGAAAAGTAAGGCCGGATATCATACTTGCTGCACAACTCTCGGTAGACGCCACAATCAAACTGGGTGCCGTTGTCTGAGATAAGTGCTCTTGGAATGCCGAATCGTGTTATGATATTTTTCTACACAAAACGCTTTACGTCGGAATCTCGAATGTGCGTTAGTGCCTCCGCTTCTACCCATTTTGTAAAATAATCTGTCGCGACAATAAAGAACCGCTTGTTACCCGGGGCACGAGGCAGTGGTCCGACGATGTCAAGTCCCCATTGGGCGAACAGCCAAGGACTAGTTATGGAGCTTAGCTCTTCAGCAGGCAGGTGGGTCAAAGGAGAGAACTTTTGGCACTGTTCACACTTTTTCACGTAACATTCGGTGTCGGCTCTCATTGTCGGCCAGTAATACCCCTGATTCATGGCTCGATGAGCCAAAGAGCACCCGCCAGAATCAGCACCACAACTGCCTTCATGTATTTCAGTCAGAAGCTCTTCGACTTTGTCCGGATGCACACATTCCAAATATGGACCAGAAAAGGATTTTTTTATAAAGCTGTCCTTGCGGATCCAAGTAGTATCGCAGGGCTTTGTTTCGCAGCTTGTGCGCTTCTTTCTTATCCTCTGGGAGCTGTTCGGAAGACAAGAATGCAGCAATGGGATCCATCCAACCCAGTCCAGCTTCTATGACATTGACCTGGACTTCCTCCAAAGGGCCAATGCTCGGCTCCGGGATGAAACCTACTTCGATGGTCCGTTTAATCTCTGAGTTAATGGCGGAGGCTAGGCAAGCCAGGGCATCTGCATGTGTGTTCTGATCACGTGTTATCTGATTCAATTCATGATGGTCAAATTTTGCCAGCAAGGTGCTAGCCGATTTCATGTAAGCTGCCATACGGTCATTTTTGGCCGCGTACTCCCCCTTTAGCTGATTGATCACCAGTTTTGAATCGCAAAATACCAGCAAATGATGAGCACCCAGAAAATGTGCATTTCGCAAACCGGCCAAAAGGGCTTCGAAGCCGAGTTTGATGACCTGCTCAATTATTGCGTCGTCAGGAGCCATGATTACTACTCCGGCTCCGCTGCCCCGTTGATTGGATGATCCATCACAGTACAACTGCCAAATATCCCTAACATAAATTCTCCAGCTCGGCTTAGGTCGAATTTCATCGGACGTGAAGTCGGCAACTCCCCTGGTGAATTCGGCCACAAAGTCGGCAAACACCTGTCCCTTGATGGAGGTTCTAGGCAGAAACTGAATATCGTATTGGCCGAGTACAAGAGCCCACTTTGAAACGTGCCCTGATGCTTCTGCACTACGGAATACCGACCGGAGGGGGTGGTCCGTTAGCACCCCGATGGTATGTCCCTGAAAGTAATGCATCAGCTTTCTCGCTGCCATGACGAGAGCCAGAATGAGTTTTTCCAACTGAAGGTAGCGTATTTCGGCGTCAACCATTGCCTTGCTTACATAATACACTGGCCGCTGCTCCCCTAGATCTTTCTTTATCAGTACGGCGCTGACGGCCCGGTCGGAAACTGCCAGATACAAAATGAGCGAATCATCGGCCGAGGGTGTTGTTAAGAGTGGAACTGATCGGAGGCAGGTCTTAAGGCCGTTGAAAGCAGCTTCGCACTCGGCGGACCATTCAAAAGCCTTGCCCTGCCGTAGTGTATGAAAGAATTGTCGGCAGCGGTCCGTGGAGCGACTGATGAAGCTGTTGCGTGCGGCGGCCATCCCCATTAACTTCTGAATTCCTTGACCGATCGAGGGGAGCCGAGTTCTAGGATTGCTGTGATTTGCCTTGGGTTGGCTTCGATTCCTCGGTGGTTGACAATGTAACCCAAGAATTTGCCAGAGCCGATCCCAAACGCACATTTGGAAGTGTTCAGCTTTATTCTATATTTACGTGGAATGTCGAATGTCTCTTCCAGATCGGCTATATGATTCTGCTCTTCCTTGGACTTGACCACCATATCGTCAATGTACACTTCCATAGTGTGGCCGAGTTGCTCCTTGAACATGGTAGTGACCAGTCTTTGGTAGGTTGCCCCTGCATTCTTCAGTCCAAAAGGCATAACCTTGTAGCAGTAGGTTCCTCTTGGGGTGAGGAATACAGTTTTGTCTTGGTCCTCTGGATGCATGGCGATTTGATGGTAGCCTCTGTAAGCATCGAGGAAGCTCATACGTTGATGGCGTGCCATCGCATCTACAAGTTGGTCAATTCTGGGTAAGGGAAAACAATTCTTGGGGCAGGCTTTGTTTAGTTCCATGAAATCGACGCACACTCGCCAAGTCCCATTTTTCTTCTTCACCACCACTGTATTAGAGAGCCATGTAGGGTAGGTCACTTCCCTAATTACCCCGGCGTCAAGCAGCCTGTCAATCTCCTCAACAACGGTAGTAGTGTGCTCTGCGGCTGACTGCCAGTTTTTCTGAATGATCGGCTTGCACTTAGGGTCAACATTCAAACAGTGTTGTGAAATGGACGGATCTATACCCAACATCTCGTATAGAGTCCACATAATGACATCAAGGTTGCTGAGCAGGAAAGAAATTAGCTGATGTCTATCGGCTTGATTCAGGGAGGTGCCAACCATGAAGAACTTGTCTGGGCTTCCGTCGATTTCAACTCAGTCTAAGCCTTCCATGACCTTTTCATTTGGGAGCCGCCCAACATCGTCAAGGCTCTCCCGATCCGACACCTGAATGAAATTCACTTGCAACTCCTTTGGCGTCTTTCCAGCTAGGAGATAACATGTTTGTGCTGATTTCTGGGAGCCACAGATCTGCTCAATGCCGTGTTCTATCAGGAAGCGTAGCAGCTGATGATACATACTCGGCACGGCCTGCATGGTGTACAACCAAGTTCGCCCCATAATGAGATTATACAGCGACGGCAGCTTGACGACCAAGAATTCCACTTCCACTGTCTGGGAACCTGCTCGAATGGGTAGTGTGATTTTCCCCAATGGGTATTCTAGATTGGCGTTGAAGCCGAATAGTGGATAAGGTGCCGAAGAGAGATCCGATTCGAAGAAGCCGAGTTTAGTGAATGTCTTATAATACATAACTTCCGATGTACTCCCCGGATCAATGAGTACGCGCTCAACGGTGAATCGATTTACGCGTAACTCGATTACCAAGGGATCGATGTGGGGGAGTGTCAATCTGGCCAAATCTGAATCATCAAAAGTAATGCACGCAGCTTCATGGGGCTGTTTAGCTGGAGTGAATTGATTTTGAGGGTCGGGATGCGACTGAATCGTGTGCACCGCAGATGACATTGGCAGGCTGTATATTATGTGAATCACGCCGAGTGGAGGAGAATCCTGTCTTAAGGCTGTTGCTTTGGTTGAGCTGCCTTTTCGGATGTACTATTGTAGCCGACCATCTCGTACCAATTCCTCCAAGTGATCCTTCAATGCGTAGCAACTCTCAGTATCATAGCTGTGATCTTTGTGATACTCGCACCGCCTATCCCGTCTTCTGGTCTCGGGAGGTCCCACCATTTTGGACGGCCATTTGAAGAACGGAAGATGTTGGATTTTGGACATAACCGCGCTGATTGGCTCTGACAACTCTGTGTATTTCTTGTCGATGCGCCTTGTGCTCCTGCCATCGACTTGTAGTTGTTCATTTGCTCAGTGGGGGCATTGGTCGCTCGATCGGCGAGAATCTCGTCTCTTGTCCCATTTAGCCCTATGCCGCGGATTGGGGCTCTGAGGTGGTACGAAACTTATCGGCTGAGCAATTTCAGAAAGGGCCGTCTTGTTGGCCACGTTTCCAGCTTTAACTCGTAAAGCGTCATCCTCCACTTTGCAGTATTCCTCAACTTTCTTCATCAACGACCAGACCGTTTTGGGAGGTCTTCGAGTCAAGGAGCTACGGAGAACACTGTCAGGATGCAAACCCATTTTGAAGGCGGTGATGGCCATGGAGTCGTTGCAAGCGTCATCAACAAGATTAAAACACTCCCAATAGCGTGCTGAATACGCTCTTAGTGTTTCTCCTGGCTGGATCTGCATTGCCCAGAAAGAGTCGGCTTGTTTCGGCTAGACCTCGTTGGTGATGAATCTGGGTTTGAAGGATTTTTGTAATTGATGGAAGCTCTTGATCGAAGCCGGCTCCAATTTATAATACCACCTGACAGCCAGTGGTCCCAAACTGCTAGGAAATATTCGGCACATGAGGGCCTCGTCGTCTGCATACAATGTCATGGCTTGCTTGTAGTGACGAATGTGATCGGTGGGGTTTGATTTTCCATCATAAAGAGTGAACGATGGAGCTTTGAACTTTTTAGGCAGGACTGCCCTTGCGATCCGTCGTACAAAGGGATCATGCTGGTCTTCTTCGTCTGAACTGTTTCTTCGTCACTTATGCCTTATACATACACTCTCTTCAGAAGAACTGGTAGCTTCGAGTCGACCCTTCTTTTTGGGCTCCGGGGATAATGTGTCAGAATCACTGTCAATGTCCTGTTGTCGGGCTCGAAGTCATTGACCACCTGCCCTCAGAGATCGTTCCGGATCTTGACGTACAGTTTGTTTGGACTTCGCTACTTCCAAGGCTAAATCCTGACGGAGTCGTTCGTTCTCAACGATCATGTTCTCCAACCTCTATTTGTTTTGCTTTGCTTGTTCCATAATCGCTTGCATTGTCTCTTGTGCTGATGTCGAGGGTGAATCAAAGTTCAAGGCCCTTCTTGCGATAACATTCTCTGGCCCAAGCATATTGCTTGGAGTGGTTTCATCTTGCAGTGTAAGGTCGATAGTGACTACCGGAGGATCTTCCGTCAGGCCCGCTATGGATGTCCTTGAGTATTCCCATAGAAGACGCCAATTGTGGAGAAGTGGTTTGGAAATACTCTTCTAATCCTGGGGGACGCTCGTGATCCTCAGCTAATCACCTGAAAATGAAAAAACACTCCGGTTGGGGGTGCTGGAATTAGCACTCCGACAAGCAAGTCAGTCTCTATACTCTGGATTACTTGTATTTTAAGTTAAGCGTAATGGTTCTCACATACCTCTTTCTGACTGATGTTCTTCTATTTATATCGTTTCTTTCTTGGGCCTCGAGATTGGGTCCACTTTTAATTCGCCATTCGGCTTCTTTTGTAGAAAATCGCTTTTCACTCGGCCCCCTTGCTCAACCAACTATTTGGCCGAATAGGATAGGATTCGAGCGTGCAAGACGGCGCCGAGCGCTATATATTTCGACTCCAAGTTCGACTATTCGGCCTCTCTACGACTCCCAATATTCGGCCCCCGCACATGCTTATACCTGTTTCACTTGATTGCACTGCTTCACTTGATGTTGATTTATTGCTAGTAGGGTGATGATATTTGCATATGTTAATTGCGGAGCATAGTAGACTTGTATGAAAATGGTTTATTGGGTAAACACTCGCATGTGATGTTTGCATTAAGATAGTTGTTTGTGGATATGATATTAATACACTTATCATAAGTATGCTTTGACTCACATGAACACATTATCATAATGGTGACCTCCCTATTATAATCCCTGATGTACATCATTAATAATTACTAGTGTTGCAGGAAAGAATAAATGACTAGCCTTGATTCTCAAAATAAATAAATAAAAATTTAAAATTTAAAAAAAAAAAAAAAACACCTGACTCGTTTGGATTCGTAACCTCTTTAACTCGAGTTATTAAGCTCGTAGGGATGTCTTCACACCTAGTGCCCTAAAACTATCTCATTTGGGAGTCATTGGCCCAATACTTGCTACATGGGTTAATTAGAAAGCTTAAAGGACCTAGACATTGCACAGTTAAGGAAAATACGGAAAAAGACTTATTCGGATTCGTAGCCTTTTCAACTAGAGTTATTAAGCCCGTAGGGGTGTCTTCACACCTAGTGCACTAAAACCGTCTGATTTGGGAGTCATTGGCCCAATGCTTACTATAAGGGTTGATTAGAAAGCTTAATGGATTAGGACATTGCACCATCTTTAAAATAAAATAAATAAATAAATAAAAAATTGAGAATCATGGTTACAAAAGTTTAATCTTGTCTGTATATGTTGGTGGTTATTAGAGCTACACTGGGCTATTATAGTGGTCAGTTAACTAATTATGGAGATTGCACGTTACACCAAGGTTACTGATGATGTGTTCTACTAACATTCAAAAATACATAGAACTTGATTTGTGTAATACTGAATTGTGGTCTTTACTCAATATATTCCTTCATACTTGTCTATTGTGTCTTCAATGACTCATCATGTCTTAATATTGTACTGTAGTGACACATGAGTTAATTCTTGAGTGATGTAGTGCGATTGATTATTGCTAGATAAATGTGAATATGTTAATATTTGTGGCTATCATTTCTGAAAATCTTCACGAGACTTTACTTGTCCACTTGGGGTAACTTTGTGATTTAAAGACTTGTTGCATATGCTAAATGTAACCGTTCTTCCCACAAAAGAGGAGATAGCTAGATTTTGTTTTTTTTTTTTTTTTTTTTTTTCCTTGCTTGAGGACTAACAAGTTGTAAGTTAGGGGATGTGATTAAGGCCGAATTGTGCAACATTGAGGCCATTAATTAGGATCTCTTAACTTTACTTGTTTGTCAAACTATATATTTTATGTCTGTTTAATGTCAATCAAGTTGTACATAGTGGGAGCATAAAATGAGCAAAAATGCAGGACTTATAGAGAAAAGTGCTTCCCGCACGTGCGTTGACTTTTACCACACGTGCAGCAGAACCTCGAAAATCATGCCGCTGTTTTTAAACCTGTTTGAAAGAGAGCCAAGGTATAAAAAGACAAAAAAGAGGCTGTATTAAGGTTATGAAATTTTGAAGGAGAAAGAGGAGGCTAGGGTTTGGAAAAGGTGATTCTCAATCTTCAAAACAAATTCCCATGGAGGGTTCCATCTCTTCCACCTCTTCCCACTCTTCCATAAGTGGCTAGACTCTTCTTTTCTAGGGTTTTGATGAAACCTTAGTTATGTAATTAGGTTTTCTTTTTTGATTTTTGACTATGTACAAATTTGAACAATTGTATGGTGTTTTAAAAGTTTCATATATTTTTTTTTTTCACCATTTCAAGTATTCGACTTTCTGTAATTGTTAAATGTTTTTCATACAATAGTTTTTTATTCTTTCATATTGAAGGTATGAGACGAACCATACTACTAGAGACAAGCCGTGTCGCTACCCTAGTTTAGAGCAAACGATTCGTGCAATTTGAGATGGTTCGTGCCCATACATTGAACGTGATGACTTTCTTGATAAATGCTTCAAACTTATAGTTGCAAAGTATTATTCCGTTCAAACCGTAGCATAATTGATTTCAAATTGAAACTTTATTTACGTAACTAGTGGTGAACTCATTACCCTAGGTTTTTTCCCAAATCAATAAATTTATCTTTTATAATTGCTAGTTTATTCGCTTTGTTTAATTTAATTATTATTAGTTTATGAATCCCTCAATCTTTTTATCAAAATTAATTTAGGAATTCAGCATTTAAATTAGTTTAACTTCACAATTGTCCCTGTGGATCGATACCTGAACTTGTCATTATTCTAAAAGAATTTGATATAGTTTAGTGTTTATATTTGATGTGTGTAATGACCATCAGTGAAATTCCCATTTTATGAAAATGTTGTAATAAATTCAGGATTTTTTTTTTTTATAAAACTAAAATCATGGAAGTTTGTTGGTATTTGATCCAAGCTGAATGTGTTTCCAATTAATGGACTTCTTTGGGGGAGCAGAATTATAGATTATGTACTATTGGGCCTTTTGCATTGCCTCGACTGGCCCTCTACTATTATGACACCAAAATAAGCCACTTTTTAGAGAAGGAAAAAAAAAAAATCAACTATTATCGCACAAAATAAAAAGATATGAAAGAAATAAGTGTTTTCAACAATTTTATTATATTTTTAAGAAAACATGAACATGGAAAATGGGAAATAAAAACAAAGAAAACGAAACACAACTAAGCTACTGCAAAGAAAATTTTCATCATGGGGGTTGGGTCTGATTTTATGAGTCCAATCATCAGTCATGTCGAAGCTAGGCCCACTCAAATACTTGGCCCAACTTGGTCAGTTGACAGAAAATGAGACAACTTGGGTTTATAGGTTGAAGTGGGCTCGTATGCGATCCTCTCTCTCTCTCTCTCTCTCTCTCTCATGCTTAAGCTCAAAACAACAGTACTCTCATGCCCTTACTAACCTTAGTCAACAATTTGATATCATCCTAAAAAAATAAATTAATTAAATTCTAAAGTTAACCCAAAATATTTATCATTTAAAATTAGAACTTCAAATATGAGCTTTCATACATATTTTTTATTTGATAAGTGAAAGTCCGGACCAGTTTGTATACACTTTAACTAATATTAGAGTCCTAAAATTAACAATCAAACAAACTTCTAGTGACCTTTTGAGATAACTGAAATTCAAGACTTTAGATTTTATTCTCAAATCCTTATTACTCGGCCAACCTCTTATCATTTTAAGCTTTCATATTTCAAACCTAAACTTATTATAAGAAAACTCAAACTAAAAGTGTTGATTGAAGTGCAAAACGGATCCTGGCTATGGTGATCTCTTTTGGTATGAAAGAGAACAATGAATCTTCTACTCAAGAAGGTTGGATAGTGAATCTAGCCTTGAAGCAGCGTTGTGTGAAATCTACAAAGGGTTCACTATTATTATCCTTGAGAAAGGCTAGCAGTGATTGGAAATAGAGACAGATTATTAGCTTGTGAACTTGATCAAGGAAGGATCACCTCATAACTCCCCTCAAATAGATTTAATTGAAGACCTCCAATTGCTCCATCAAATACAACCCTCACGAGGCAAATCAGTGTGTTTATCACGGTTCTAAATCGCAGTATCAGAACATATAATGGTATCGATTGCGAAGTACCAATATCGGGAATATTGAATGATACGTATTGAGAATTGAGTGTGGAGCTCGTAAAATTTAAAAAAATCATAAATTTAAGTAGGATAGAAAGGAAAATAAAACATATAAGTTAAATGTGAATTAAGGGGTTGTTTGGGGTGTCCTAAATAAGTGCAATTTTTATTTTTTTGGACTAAAAAGTTGAGGAAAAAAATATGGTTGTTTAAATTAACTTTTTGACTTTTGACGGAAAAAATGTGTATTAAAAAATTGTATAAATTAGTGTGTAGGAGAAGATAGGGAGAGTAGCAGTACGATTAGTGTGTAGGAGAAGATAGGGAGAGTAGCAGTACGGCCAACTGTCTTGGGCAGAGGCATTTGACATAAGAAATGGTTGTCTCATTTGCGGGCATTGCATTGGACTGTGATGTTTAGCCCGTGGGGGCCCACCACAGGTCCCTTTTTTTTAATCGAAACTGTTCAATGTGTAGGACTCGTCAAGTATTATATATTTATAAAAAATCACGTTGATCGGATATCGATAATTATTTGATCGATTAGTTTTTTTTTAACTGTTAACTATAATACCATCTATTTTTTTATACCAAACTGATTTGATCATATAGTTAGGGATATCCGATCAACGTGATTTTTTACAGGCATATAATACTCAACGAATTCTACACATTGAACGATTCAGATTATCAAAACGGGACCCGTGATGGCCTCCCATGAGCCGAACAACAGTGTGCTTTTTGTGCAATATGGCTATACAATTTTTTCAAAAAAATTAGCTTCACCTGTGGGACGTCAGACGAGTTTTATTATTTTTTGTGTAAAATTAATTTTATTTTTTTTTTGTGAATAGTGATAATTTTTTAACTTTTTTTTAAAACTTTTTGACTTTTTGAATTATTTTGAAGATGCCAAATCAGGCCTAAATATAATTACATTTTATTTATTTTTATTTTTTATACAAATCTTGTGTGTTAAAAGCAACAACAACAAAAAATTATTTATAATATAATTATTTTGAAAAAAAAAAAAAAAATCTGGTCTCGCCGTTATTTTTAGCTCGGAATACAAGAAAATGAATATAAAAAGATGTCAATTAATTCGGCTATTTGGAATTGGAGTGCCACGTGCTTGTTGTCGGCAACTAACAATGGAGCATTTTATGTGCAAATACTAAGGAACGAAAATAAGGTACAATTGTAATAATTGGGTAAATTATCCCTTAAAGTTTCACTTATTTTTGATTTTGGTCTTTTAATTTTAATTTTTTCTACTTTAACCTTTTATATTTATAATCCTTTTCACTTTGACCTTTTATATTTACAATTCTTTTCATTTTGGCCCTTCATAAATGCAATCCTTCACATTTTAGCCCTTTATGTTTGCAATCTTTCCCATTTTACTCCTAAACTAACTTTCATCCAAAAAACTAACACAATATGTCACATCACTAACACATCAATTTTATGTGTGATGTAAAAAATCACTGAAGATGGAAAAAAATATATATATAAAACAAAAAAATTAGAATTTTTTTTAGTTTTTGGTAAACTTTTTTTTCAAATTTATTCATAAACATTATTACTTGATAGATGCATCTATAGATTAGATGCACCTAAAAAATAAAAACAAATTTTACTATAAAAAAAAAAAAAAAAAAAGTTCATTAAAGACAAAAAAACGATAGTAAGCTTTTCATTTCAGAATTAACAATACAGGTGTTTTGAGTTCATTTCAAAATTGACAATATAAGTGTTTGAGTCAGTATATTTTCATTTTTTTTTATTTTTCGTGAACTTTTTTCTTTTTTTAGTTAAATTTTTTTTTAGGTGCATCTAATCTAAATGCATCTATAATGTAATAATGTTTATGAATAAATTTGGCAAAAAGTTCGCTAAAGATTAAAAAAAAAAATCAATTTTTTTGTTTTTTATTTTTTATTTTTTACATCTTTAGTGAATTTTTTTACATCACACATAGAACTAATGTGTTGGTGATGTGAGAGATTATGTCAATTTTTTGTATGAAAGTTAGTCTAAGAGTAAAGTGAGAAGGATTGCAAACATGAAGGGTCAAAATGAGAAGAATTATAAATATGAAATGTCAAAGTAAAAAAACTTAAACTTAAATGACCAAAATGAGAAATGGATGAAATTTTAAGAAGACAAAATATAATTTATCCATAATAATTTATCTACTACTAAATAGACATCATGATTCATGTATTATAGAATGACAAAGATGTCATGTGTCATAAATATGATATACACTCAAATATATATATATATATTATAAAATTTTCAATCTATCTAATCTCCATTATAAGAAATACACAATTCACCTGCTTTGTCACACTGTTGTATTTATTCAAAATATTTGTAAAATTAATAACAACTCGAAAAGCTCTACCTCCAACGACTGCTAAACCAGTTTCAAATACAATTCTCATTAAATCGTTCAAAAAAATTTTAAATATACAAATACAAACCACATCACATTTACTCGCACCGCTAATATATTGCTATGTTATTTTTCTTTCACGAGGGTCAATGTATTTTATGGGGGAAAGCTGCGGAAGGATGTCGGCAATGATTATGAATGGTATGCACTTTAGAAGACAGGCTTGTTTGGTTGGTCGCGGAGGCGGTGGTTCTGATGGGTCCCTTGTCAATGTCATGCGTGGTGGTGGTGCTGGTGGCGGCCGCGACTTGTTCGCAACTGGGACACATGGTGAGGGTGGATGCCGAGTGTAGTGGCTCATCACAACGACCTACCTTGATGGCCCTCAGCTCCTCCACTTCCTTTTGTAGCCTACGGTTTTGTTCCCTCAGTGACCCAAACCATCTCTTCAAGTACTCACACTCTATCTCTGTCTGTTTCAGCTTGCTCCTGCGTCATTTTCCAACCCCCAATAATAATAATAATAATAATCAACCATTCGAATTATAAACCCTAAACCCTATAAAAAAAAAAAAAAAAAAAAACAGCCTTGTTTTGTGGAGTTTTTTTTTCCAAAAAAAATTAGAAACCAACAGTAGAAATAAAAGGGGTAATGCACCAATAAATCCCAATTTACTAACTTATACACTGATCAGTCCCAAATGTTTTCTTGTAGACTGAACAGTCCCATTAAATGTGAAATGACAAAAAAAGGGCGTAAACATTGTCTACGCTACTTTAAAGAGTGATGGGCAATTAGGTAATTTGGCAATGTAAAATTACGGATATAGGCAATCAGTTTCGTGTGCTGTTACATTACTGGTTCCCTCATTCGGCGGTGCTGAGATACGATTCGAAGGAAAGATTTGGGATTTCGGAAGGAAATCTACATCCCAATACGGAAGGTGAATCAGTTTGGGCCAATGTTTACACATTACGGAAACCCTATAATTTGTAATTATCTACCGTCGTTGTGGTAGTGACGTTGTGTGGGAAGACATTGTGCTTGAAGCGTAGGGGCGTCGTGAAATTGGCTAGGCGTCTGAGCCTGCGATAAGGATTGGAAGAAGGTGTTACGGGAGGCGACGTTTCAGAATGACGAAGAACAGTGGAGGTATGTTATGTTTGACAGTGTTATGTTTGATTACTGAATGTGTGGAGTTTGTTTTGGTTTTTGCAGATGATTTGTGGTTCTGAATAGGGTTTGTGGTCGATGTTTATGGTTCGATGTGGTTGTGGGTGTGTGGTTGTGGGATGTTGGGTTGGGTTTGTTGATGGTGATGGTTAATGTTTTAGGGGATGATGTTAGCAATGTGTCGGTGTGTAATGTTAATGTTTTTTTTTTTTGATTGGGAGGTGCTGTATTGTGCGACAATGGTAGTGGTGTTCATGTGTTATTAACATTACACACCGACACACCCCACTTAATGGGTACAATGTGTTCATGAGAGAAACCGAAATCCCACCATTTTAGGAAACAAACACCCCACTTAATGGGTACAATGGTAATCTGCAAATAATCAAAATAAAATAAATATCTTTGCCATAAAAAAAGGGACTAAATGGTGCATAAGAAAACATTTAGGACTAAATGGTATAACTTTCTAGAAAGTAGGATTTATGGGTAAATTTTCCAAATAAAAGCACATCTTTCTTAGCTTCCAAATAATTAGTTTTTTTAATTTATTTAAGTTATTTTTGTATAGTACTAAGCTATAAGTAAAAATTATACTAAATAATCTGACATAAATTTCTAAATTAAAATAAGTTATAATTACCTCCTAGAAGTTATAACAAACAGCTCCAACAAGTGTATTGACCTTTTAGAATATATATGATATTTGTGGTGTTGATAATGTCATGGTTTATTTATTTTTTCAATTATAATTATTAAAAAAATAATGAGTCATAATCAACTATCACATAAGATATGACTAAAATAATAATCACAATATGTTATAAACAATATTATAATAAGTCGTGACTAACATCATAACTAACACCTACACCATATAAATCATAACAAAAAATCACAAACATCATAAATCGACATATTATACACACCATAAATAGGGTGTGTTTTATAAAATTTCCCAAAACACTATTGTTTAGCTGTTTTTCTTTGATTTTAGTCTATTTGGTTTCTTTCTGTTTTCTTTGGTTTTATTTTTACGTTTTCAGGAATAAAAAAACAAAATTTTAGAAATATTCATATTTTTTATATCATTTTTATTTTTTTTCAAAATAATTTTGATATATTTTATAAGAACACTAATTATTTTCAAAAAAATATCATTGAAAATAATTTGCTGAGCTAATTTATTATTTTTTCAGAAAATATAAGAAATGATAACACAAACAAACATTTTATATATATTTATAGAGGAATGGGCTTTTCTCTATTACAATGGTTGTTTTGAGAATTAATATTTTAAAGTTATTTTTTAACTTTTTACAAAAAAAATTTGTAAAAAAGTAGAAAATAATTTTGACTTTTAAAAGGTGGAATTTTGGCAATGTAACCTTCTCAAAACAATCCAAAGTTATAATTGAAGATTTCTTTTATATCATTCATAAACATACTAGCCTCTCATAAACTTAACTTGTAACTTACCATTTCATTAGTAGATTGATAACTGATATGAGTATTTAAATTCTTCAAATCAATGCAACTTCAACGCATGAAACAATAAACATAACATGATAGGATTATTGCAAATCTAAACGTCTTTTTTGATTTTTCACAAAGATCTATTTGTGAGAATTTGATCAATAAAAAATAAACTTCATTAAATTAGAACTAAGGATAAATCGTCAAAGACTAGTATTTATTGATGACAAGGATAAACTTTGTGACGATTTCATAATGACTAAGGATTAATGTCTTAATATTTATTGAAACAAAAATTTTATTTGTCATAAGGGATAAACTTTGTGACAATTTCATGATGACAAGAATTGATGTCTCAATATTTATTGAAACCAAAATTTTATTTTCAAAGACGAAAAAATTTAATTTTTAAAATTTTTATATGTTGTAGTGATATAATAATATTTATATAACATGATTTTATTTTATTTTTTTTCAGAAGATATTTGATCCTTAAAACTCTACCTATTTAATACCAAGCACTAACCACACCAACTTGCTGTCATGCTGGAGAGGGAAAAAAAAGAAGAAAAAAAAATCATCATCATCAAAGGGGAAAAGAACATCAAACAAATGATTTTTTTATATATTCCAAAACAAAAACAAAAGTAACAAGAACAACACTGATTAAGTACTGTACCTTGCTCTGCGGTTTTGAAACCACACCTCAACTTGCCGTGCCTTCAGCTTTAACTGCATTGCCAAATCCTCCTTTTGTTTCTGCATCAAAATAAAATAAAATAAAAACAAGCAGATCATATAGATATAAACACCTGGATACCGAAAATTATTTAATACTTTCGGCTCATGTTTGATTCACAAGACTAATAGTAAAATATTAATAATTTTATTAAATTAAATTAGTGTGGTATTCACTATTCAATTAGATTAATATTTTTTGGATTAATAATCTCACCTCTACCCCATTACTAATAATTTTACAAATTTATTAGATTAATTATTTATTAAATTAATAATCCTAAATCAAAATATTAAAACAAACGTAAAATATGGTCATTAGTATATGCACATAACAGTCTCGATCACTCAGTGATGCTGCACAAGAAAAGATGAATGGAATCGATCTTATCTCCCATCTCTCACCAATCAGGGTGATGTAGGTCGGTTCTCGGCTCCACTCATTCCACTCATTTCATTACTTCTGTTCTTATTGGATCGTTAATATCACATCAACAGTGTTTTTATTTATTTTTTATTTATTTTATTTTTTTTCAATCAATAGTGTGAGTTAGAGAAAGAAGAGTAAGAAGGGTCTTTACAGGGTTCAAGGAGTGATTAAATCTGAAGGTTTCTTCAAGGATACGAGACTGTTCCGTTGTGAGACGGAGTTTCTTCCTGGGAGGTCCACTGGCTCCACCATTATTGGTCTCTTCTTCTTCATCTTCCCTGCTTGCAACAGTTGTTGTCCACTCTTCTTCCCCACCTCCTCCTCCTCCTGAGTCTGTGGGCACTTGATTTATATCCAAATCTTTCATCATCATCCTCATACCATTACCGTTACCAGTATGATCTCCTTCATTGTTTTTACACATTCAGATTTAAACAAAAAGTGTACCAAAATCAATAAATAAAACCGAACCCATCTTCATAAAATCGTTACAATACAAACTTGATCATCCAACCATCTGAAAAACCATGTACAGATGGAGAATATAACAAGAAATTCAGAGAGAGAGAGGTATATACAAAAGAAGACAAGCTTACCAGAAGAAGGAAGAGACTGTGATGAAACAAAACGTGGTATTGATATGGCTAGGTCCAAGCATGTGGAGCTTGTAGGTAAAACCGACATGAAATCTCAATACAAAATGGAAGAGAGAGAGAGAGAGAGAGAGAGAGAAGGGAGGGGGGGCGAGTAAGTTCCTAGGATGGAATGGGAAAGTTAACAATAAAAAGGTCAAATAAATAGAGAAACAGTCTCCGGAGAGAAAGAGAAGCTTCGTTGGAAAATAGTCTTTTTTAGCAGAATGATAGAGACATGAAAAAATATTAAGAAATATATTAGGAATTGGGAATTGTAATTTATCAGAACATCCATCAACGTCTTGTTAGCACACCAGATGGCCATGGTCTTGGACAATTCAATAACTTCTCACAAGCTTCTAATTCGAGGGCATTTAATATAATTTCTAAATCAAATCAGACTATGCTTTAAATCTCATCAAATAGGATCAGTTGTATAAATTATTTTTTTTCACTCGATTCTATTCAAAAAAATTTATTAGTCAAATTAAAAAAATTCATATCTCTATTTACTATATTAATCCACGCCAATCTATATCTACCCCTTCCCTTAACACTATCATTTATCGTCACTGTATTTCATCTCTTTACTACTGCCTCTATTTGGTCTCCGTTGTATATGATCAAATCATCTCAATCCATTCTCTCTCAAGTTATCTTCTATCGGTACTACTCATACCCATTCTAAAATATACTTATTCCTAACTATATTTTTTCTAGTCTTACTATACATCTACCTTATCATCCTTATCTCAGCAATACTCATTTTATTTACATGTTATTTCTTAGTTGCCCAACATTTCGTCACATACAATATCGTTGGTCTAATAACCGTTCTATAGAACTTCCTTTTTAGTCTAATGGGTACTTGTTTATCGAACAGTACTCCAGATGCACTCATCCACTTAAGTCACCCCGCCTTAATTTTATGGACCATATCCACTCTAATCTCCCTAGTCGTTGAAATAATCTGTTACGATCCAAACCCGCCCCTATAAGTTTAGCGTTGTAACTGGCCAGTAATTCTTGAATTACACAAGGCCTCTTAACAGATTAACATATAATTAGGAGCTGTGGAAGCAATATACAAAAATATGCATAGTCCATTGAGTTGTGAAGATATACATGAGACAGAAAATCTTAAACTTTTATAAACATACGTATGACGTCAAAAATTAGAGTAGCCACACACCACTTCATGTGTAATTAATAGAAAGTTTGTTCGTAAACCAAACCAAAAGAAACAAAGTCGTAAACATTTACAAAACAAGGCCACAAGACTTGACGTGATCCGAAACCTCCTCGGGAGGCACAAAAGGGTGGCGTACAACACAAAACTCTTCAGGCATCATTTTAAGCCTGGTCACGGGCCTGCTCACCTACATACATATTATAAATAGTGAGCGGGAGCCCAGTGAATAACAACAGAGTAAAGGGTATTGATGAATAATGATGTCCATAACATAGTCATAAAATCATAATTTAAATCAGAAACAGATTTACATTTACATTCTTGTTCAAGTCAACAACAGAAATCAAAATACATGCTTAATCTCACATCCGTTAGCGCTAACAGATCATATACAAAACATCAAAGGTCATACTTGTCAGTTCCATATAGGAACCTCTGGCCAGGTACGGATAACTTGTCAGTTCCATATAGGAACCTCCAGACCGGGTACAGATAACTTGTCAAGTCCATAAAGGAACCTCCGGCTAGGTACAGATAACTTGTTAGTTCCACAAAGAAATCTCCGGACCCGAAACGGATAACACCCTTGAGCCATGGAATTGTTGCCATGAATACTTTTCAAAATATGGACAATCATTCATTTATATAAATCATAGTATTTCAGAAAACTAATCATTTCATATCATCAGAAAATAATTAAAGTCAAACATAACTTTACAGAGTTATTACTCATAATTAACAAATGACTCCAAGTAAACAGACAGAGTAGGCAATTCCAATATCTTGTGGCGCGTGCCCTACACAGATACAAAACGAATACGTACTGAATTACACACCCGAAATCATTAACTTAGTTCTTTCTTTTCTTGGTGTGTTTTGATTTCTTATCCTCATTATTGTGTCTTAATCATGGCCTAGGAATGCCTAGGATGCAATGAGGATACTAAAATGCACTTGAAAACACTTAACAAAACTTGCTAAAAATAGGGTCCTCGCTCGAAGGCAACTTCCTTCGCTCGAACGGTTTGTAAACTTTTACAAAAGTACTGGTTGCTTGATTTTTCTGCTCGACGCTCACTCGAGCGTGAGACTCTTGCCCTCATTCGAGCAAAACTCTTGTCGCTTAAGCGGTCTGCAAAACAAATGAACTTCTGAGAGCATACATCTTACGCTCGAGCTAACTTTTGGTCACTTGAGCGGAAGTGCAAAACAAAGGGTGGTCGCTCGAGCGTAGAAGCAGAATCTGGAATTTTTAGATTGCTCTTCCAAATTCAAAACCCAAATTCAACCTAACAAAACACATCCTTTTGAGCTTGAAACTTGTGGAAACATTGAGAAATTCATAGCATGTGAAGAATTGTAAACCATTTCACAAAAATCAACCCAAAAGTTTTGCCAATTATACAAAACCAAACTTGAAATGTTGAAAATATGACTTGCATGTGATGATATGAGTTTTAACCTTCCAAAACATAATCAAGTGAGGTAAAAACATGTGAAATATGATGAACTTCCAAAAACAGGCCATGAGCAATGTATGCATGTGAGACTTCCTCAAAATCAAGCTCTAAATGCAAGAGAATTTGCATGCATGTGTCATTATCTTCTTAATTCTTTTTCCCAAGCTTAGTTCTTGGCTTAATTAGCTAACTCTCTTGAATTCATGCATTAAGGACTGCAACTATACAACTAAAGGAGTGAATTTCTACCTCAAGCTTTGAATTCTCAAATGTGAGAGCTTAGTTTTCCAAGTTCTCTCCAAATCCTTCTCTTTTCTAGCAATTCCCTTTAGTGAGCTCAAGTCTCCTCTTCTCCCTCTCTCACACGTTTTGTTGAAGAAGATAAGGATAAAGAAGGTGTAAAATGTGTTTTAGAGCTCTCACATGCCTTATATAGGCTTAATTAAGAAGGTTTAAGTAATTGAGCTTACCATTAATCAAATAGACATTAATTATTCTAATTAATTCGTTCCGATTTGAATTTTAATTAAACCTACCATAAAATTCTAAAAATTCCAACTAATACAAAAACCAAGTCAATTTCGTGATCAGATACCGATAGGGCCTTAAATTTACAGAATAGAACAAAAACTAGGGACAGATATTCCTACACAGAACATATGGAAACTCATATAGCACATAACACATGCAATTAATTCAGGATTTCTTCTTGATTACTTATTAGGCATAATTAATCATGGATTAACGTTAACCAGAGGTCGGGATTGTTACATAATCGATCATAAATAACAAAAATGTTCACTCTTAGATAGTTCTTAGTTCTCAATTTTCACTTCTTTTCTACTTCCATTGTAACTGTTACTAAAATCACACTCAATATACTCTGTCTTAGTTCTACTTATCCTAAATCCTTTATATTCAAGTGTTTTTCTCCAAATCTCCAACTTAGTGTTAACTCCTTCTCTAATCTCACCCACTAATACGATATCATCTGCAAAAAGTATACACCATGGCACATCATCCTGAATATTACGTGTCAACTTATCCATAACTAAAGCGAAAAGATAAGGACTTAAAGTTGATTTTTAGTGTAACCCTACAGTAATTGAAAATTCACTCGTTTCTCCAGCAGACGATCTAATAGTGGTCACCATACCTTCATACATATCCCTAATCTCATCAATGTAACTTTTTGTCACCAATTTCTTTTCTAGCACCCACTAGATTATATCTCGAGGCACTCTATCATATGCTTTCTCAATATCAATAAAAATAATATGATTGTCTTTTTTCTTTTCTCTATACTTTTCTATTACTCTCTTCAAAAGATAAATCGCTTTCATTGTTAACCTACCAAGCATAAATCCAAATTGATTCTCTAACACCTCTATTATATCTCGTAATCAACGTTTCATCACTCTCTCCCACATTTTTATTGTGTGACGCATTAATTTGATTCATCTATAGTTATTGCAATTCTGGACATCTCCTTTATTCTTATATATTGGCACTAAAATACTCTCCCTCCACTTCTCAGGCATTTTCCTAGTTAACAAAATCTTGTTAAAAAACCTAGTCAACCAAATAACCCCCTTCTTATCCAAACATTTCCACGCTTCAATAGGTATATCATCAAGTCCTAAAGCCTTATTCAATTTCATCTTCTTAAGTGCAAACTCCACTTCAAAGTCTCTAATCCTACAATAGAACCTATAGTCCTGGTTTTCTTTTCTACTGTTTACTCTCCCCTTTTGACCTACCTCCATATTTCTCATTTAACAACTTCTCAAAATAGTACTTCTACCTCTCTCTAATCTTTTCATCCTTCACCAACACCGTAAAGTCGTTACTTTTAATGCACTTAACTTGATTAAAATCTCTTATTTTTCTCTCTTTTATCTTAGCAAGTTTGTATATCATCTTCTCTCCCTTCTTGCTATCTAGTCCAATGTATAGGTCATCATGGGCTTTCAACTTAGTCTCTCGTACTACTTTTTTGACCTTCTTATTGGTCAATCTATAGCGCTTAAGATTTTTCTTAGTTTTGTCATTCTACCACTTTTTAAAACTCACTTTTTTTTGTTTTTATTACCACTTGGACCTTCTCTATCCACCACCAAGTTTTCCTAAAGTTGGGTCATTTTTTTTTCAACTCTCCAAGAACTTCACTTGAGATTCTCCTTATACAATTTGCCATCGAGTTTCACATAGTGTTAGCATCATCTTCGATGTCCCAACACTACAACAAAAAGTAGTTTTGGCGACCAAAAATGTAAATTTCGTCGCTGAAAGTAGGACAATTGGCGACTAAAATTGAATTAGTAGCCAAAAGTGAAGACTTTTGGCGACTAAAACAGTTTAGTAGCCAAATGTGTACTTATTGGCGACTAAAAATCAGATTAGTCACTAATTACATGGGTTTTAGCGACTAAAACAATTTTAGTAGCCAAAGGTGAAGGTTTTTGGCGACTAAAAAAGATTAGTAGCCAAAAGTATAGGCTTTGGCGACTAAAAAATGGTTTGGTCGCCGATTGTAGGTGTTTTACCGACAAAAAAAAATGTTATAGCCAAAAGTAAAGGTTTTGGCTACTAAAAAATTTTTAGTAGCTAAAAGTGGACAATTGGCGACTAAAATTGAGTTTAGTCGGCAAAAGTGGCGGTTTTGGCGACTAAAAATCAGTTTAGTCGCCGAAAGTGGTTATTTTTAGACAGAAATTAATTTTTTTAGCGACTAAATTATTGGTAGTAGCCAAAACTAAGGTTTTTGGCGACTAAAAAAAACTTTAGTCACCAAAAGTGGCTCCCTTTTTTTTTAATAATTAATTTATTTTTTACATAAATTAATATTGAATAAAAATAATTATATTTATATATATAGTTTTAAATTAATACGAGTCAATATACTATATAAATAATATATATTGCATATATATTCATGTGATCTTGTGGTGGCATAGTGGAGGGAGTGTGTTGGTAAAGGTGTAGAAAGTAGAAGGTCCGTGGTTCGAATCTCAGAACAAGCAAAAAAGTTGGTTTTTTTTTTTTTTCACGGAAGCACCTTTGGCGACTAAAATTATTAGTCGCCAAAAGTCTTTAGTTTGGCAACTAAATGGATTAGTCGGCGATTTAGTGAGTATTGGCGACTAAAGGATTAGTCGCTAAATATATGATTTTGAAAAGTGTAAATCACTATTGGCGACTAAAATGTTGGTCGCGAAAGAGCTGCTTTTTGGCGACTAAAAAAGTTTTAGTCGCCAATACCTCTGCCGACCATCTATACGCGACAAAACTAGCGACTAAAAAAATTAGTCGGGGAAAGTAAAAAGTCGACTTTTGGCGACTAAAAACGGACTTTGGTGCTTTTTCTTGTAATGCAAGTACCTTCTTTATCCATTCTATTCTTAAATGTGTAACACCCCAAATTTCCAACCCAAATGATAATACAACAATTATGACTCTTTCGAGGAAAACCGAATATAAATTTCCAAACTTGCATTACATGATACAATAGTTCTTCATGCAATAATACATTAATCCGACAACAAGTAATTAAACAAATAAATACCTCCAAGGGTTTACAAGTTTCCAAGGCTTGAGCCTGGTTACACGAAACGATTATTCAAACCCACACAGAGTCACAGCAAAATGAGAGTCTCGTACTCTCAACACACATTTCCTCGCCTTTAGTTAGGCAGTATCACCACATCTTTTCCTGTATAAAAATCCCGTAGGGTGAGCATAAAGCCCAGTAGGAAATCTTTAACAAAGTATATACATTTTATACAAGTCTCAAAAAATGAAATGCACATGCCATGCTATGCCCTTTTGAAAGAAAATCACATCTTCATCTTTGAAAATCATCATACTCAATGATGTCATGCAATTTTAATTCTTCAAAACTTAACAATTCATTTCAAGAGCAGTAAATACGACTTTGGTAATCCCTAGGTCAATGTTTGCAAGTACACTATACAAATACTACCAACTTGTCATTTTTACCGGTATTAACCGAAAGTCTCGACACCTATCTGCGTGGGTTTTCAGTCTTTCACCCCGAACTCTCAGGCCAACTTATTCAATATCATCTACACCACCTATCAAAAGTTACCAACGTATTTACCCCAAAACCATTCCATGAAAACTTGTTTCTCAACATTCTTTTCTCAATGCAAGTTTTCAAATCAACTTTCAAAATTTAAAGTAATCAAATGAATTGATATGCCAATAACACAAGATGAATATAAATACTTTTATTCCAATTCATCATCCAAGGAATAACACAATTCTCTCTTCTCAAGTATCCTCAACAACTAGTCATTCAAGACTATTTCAACGTTTTGAACAATAATTTCCAACATGAACAACAATTCTCATATTCTCTGAAATTCATCATTTATATAAATATAAATAAGAAATTTTCCAAACATCCACTTATTTTGACACACAAAATAAATATAACAATATCATTCAAAAAATTTCAGTTTCTTTAAAAAAAATTCCCAAATTCCAGATTTTCTCACCAAAACTATGCAACTCAAATATTTTGAAAGAAAATTTTCTAAAATCATCTTTTCTTCAATCAATGAAGATCAAAACCCATAAGATCATTTTAAAAGAGTAAGAGATAAACTCACTTTCAAAATCGCTCAACTTCTTGAATCAACAACCATTTTTCAAAGCTATCAATAAATAATTTCGAAAATCATATAGATCTTGCAAAAATATATATATAACTATAAGAAAATCCCTGTAGACACCCCATTTTTTACCGTCCTTAAGACTTGGTTGTGCTTGTAGGTACACCTATTTGGCCGGTTCGATTGCTCGCCCAGCACTCGATTGTCGCAGCGGAACGTCGCCGTTTCGGGTTTTCGGGTTTCCCGAACCTTGTATCCTTTCTGTCTCATTTTTGGACCCTGACCTGGTCCTTTCAGAGTGGACCCTGTAGTGCACTGCCGGCCATGGCATGGCACTGCCGGCCATGGCTTTGCCCCTGCCGGCCACTAATGGAGCCCTGCCGGCCATCAGTGTGGCACTGCCGGCCATTGCTGATGGCCGGCAACCCCTCTATTTCAGCTGGTTTCCGGGAAGATCTTTTGTACCAGCTGGAATCCTCATATCTGTCCTCCATTGTGTATGGAGGGATGAAAGCCAAGAAAAGCTTGTTCAAGAAGCTTTGGCTTTGCTTTATTCTATATAAGGAAGGGTCATCTTCCTTAGACAGGGGTTCTGAGTTTTGAAGGGCAAAAACTCTGTCTCTCTCTATATTGCTTGTGTTTCATGCTTTAGAGTTGGATTTCTTTGCACTTTTGCACTACAACACTTAGATACACACCTCCATTCTCCATTCCAGCACTTTGGAAGCCATTTGAAGAGGTTGAAAGCCCAGAATCTTGGACCAAAACCTGCTGGAAAGCTGCTCTTCTAGCGTAAGAGTCTATTTCCCTCAAACTTGCACTTTCTTGCTTCATATATAAGCCTTTGTTGCTTACATTTTTGGGCTCCGACCCTAACTGAAAATGATCATATTTTGAGCCCCTTTTCATGTTTGATCAAGGGTCTTTCCCTGTTTGAGGCCATCTTCTACCACTTGCCTCTTTAACTTTCTTTTAGGCCTATGTTTGCATAGTATTTTAGGCTTATTTGTAAGCTGTTTTAGACTTGGTCATAAACTGTGAAGTGGCTTATTTTGAGCCCTTCTTCAACTTTGTTGAAGGGCTCTCCTCTGTTTGAGGACAGATACTATCACTTTCCTCTTTATCCCTCTTTTAGGCCTTTTTCTTGCATGTTACTTTAGGCCTACTTGTGGTTATTTTCGTGGCTTGATGTAAACTGTAAAGTGCCTTATTTTGAGCCATTCTTCAACTTTGTTGAAGGGATATTCAACCTTTGGGGCCAGTTGCTGTCCATTGTCTCTATTCTTACTTTTAGGGCCATTTTTGCATGATAGATTAGCCCTATTTGTACTCATTTTTTAGACTTGTTATAAACTGGAAAAAATTTTGTTTTGACATCATCTTCATGTTTTATTAAGGTTTCATTTTTTTTTGAGGTCATATGCTATCTTGTATGCTTGGTTGCCTCCCATTTTGAGCCTTATATCCTAGCCCTTGTTGCATGCTTGGTTTGGACTTCTAGCCACTGAAATCCAGTGGATTTTCAGTGGCTTGGCCACTGTTTTGAGCTTCCAAAACAGAGGGGGTGACCCCCTCTCACCTTGACTTGTTTGGTAGTCATTTTGGCCTTCCAAAGAGACCCCATCTTGCATGCTTTGAAGTCACTTTCTAGGGTCAATTTGTTGGGTTTTGGGACTACCACATTTGATTTTCAGAGTTGATTTGGAAATACTTCATGTCTATATTATATGTGTCTAATAACTCCTTGCATGGCCCTCTAAAGCAACTTATCATTTTTGCATGCCATGGTTGCCTATCAGTGGTTATTTGGGCCTATTTTCACATGTTTTATTCACTGATTTTTGATGGTTTGATCAGATTCCATGTGCATCATGTACTTGCCATGTAAACTATGTTCACTAGTCAAAATTGCATGCTACTTAAGCCATCTTGCTAGCACTTTTTGGCCTTGCTTTAAACTGGAAAAGTCCATGTTTTGGGACTGCCTTGACTCTGTCTTCATACTTCATATTCAAATAATGCATGCTTTGTATAGTTGTAAGTCATTCCATGTGCCTAGTTTTGAGTTTCGGGTCTCACCTCATGCATTGGGTGCCATGTTTTCATGATTCGGGGCTGTTTAGTATCATATTTCAGTGCTGAAATTTGCATGTTTGCATACCATGTTCCATGCCTTACCATGCTTTGGTAGAGTGGCATTCGTGCCTTAGGTTCGGTCCTCGGTTTGCGTGCACGCGTGCACGCATTTCGAGTGTCTCATTTTCATCTAATGGCCTCCTATGTGAGTGTGGCAGAGGTCCACTTGTATTGGTGTAAGCCCATTATGCATTGTGTATGCCATTTCATTCCATAGCATTGTGTATGCTAGGTTGTATGTTAGCGCATTGCGTATGCCATGTTACCTCGTGCATCGTGTATGCCATCTCATAGTATTGTGCATGTTAGGTTGTATCTTAGATTGCATTCATGCATATCATGCATATTGCATTGTGCTTGGGATAGGAGTTAGCCTGAGCACAGGAAACGAGGGACGTTTCGTACTCCAAGTGACGGAACGTGTCTCAATTCCCGGTCACCGACACTCCGGATTATCCATGATGGAGTCTCGGTCTTATTGTGTTTATATGTGCATTCATTTCATATTGAGTCGTGCAATTCGACTCCTCGGCCATCATACATCGAGATGCGTGATTGGTGGCACGAGGATCGAGGCATGCATACATATGTGAAAATACATTGCCATGCCCCTTTCTTACTCTCTGTTGTAGCAAATCAAGAATCAGCAGCCTTCCGGAGCTTAGCACGCATTCCAAGAACAGTTGCAAACAGAGGCTAATCGGGGCATCGCAGTGGATTTTCGCGCAAGGCAACTCAAAACATGCATCATCCATCATCCGGAGCAGAGTCGAGGCAGTTCCTAGCTTGCATGCTAGTTTATTGCTTTCCTAGAATTAATCTGTTAATTAATTAGGATTTTGTATTTATTCGGACTGTAATAATTTATTCGGGACTGTATTATTTATTCGGACCCTCCGAGCGAGGGCAATGTTGTAATAAGTGTGCGTGCGTGTGATGTATGTCTTCCAACCCCACGTCTTTCTCCCTTTTATTTACCAGCTTATGATGGTTAGATTAGGGCATGTTTCAATTAGCATACAGTATGATAGCATGTTTGCATTCATTCATCTGTCTTGCATGCACCGGGCTCGGCGCATCATACTAATTGCATTTGTATTTCAATTCTGAGTTGAATACATGTTAGTTATAGCATTCCATATGCCATGTTTAGAATAGCCGAGCCTGCTATAGTTGCATTTTTGCATGTGTTGCATTAGGCATTTCTGTATAGTTAGGATCATGCATGATTTCTAATTAGCTTCTGTTTTGGCTTGGAGTACTCGGTAAGTTTTTATATTTTAGCATCCTTGCATGTGTGTGAGTGACTGCCATGATAGCATGCTTACTATGAGGCTATATGCTTATGTGATATAACTGCCTGAATACCTGTCGGTGAAGGTTGGGTTATTTGGATTGGAACAATGCATTGACTGTGAGTTTTAAGCCCACTAGATAGTGGCAAAACCATCTTTTCTAAGCCCACCCGAGGGTGGCAAATTCACGTCTTAGCCTACTTGCGAGTAGCACCATCAAACCATTTTTCAAAATAAACATGAAATGTTTCGTTCCAATTCAGGCGACCCAGTCTATACTTGTATGCTGTCCGCATCACATAGTAAATCTAGGCTAATAACCGAAATAAGAACGCATAATGTTTTCAAAACTCGATATCATGGTTAGTAGAGGCCGATCTTTGATCGGGCGAGCGGGAGTGCTCACGAAGTGACCTTCCCCAATCGTACCCAAGTTCCCGAGCCGAGGCAACTTTGGTGATGACGGACACGTGGCCTTAGGCAACGAGTCAGGGTTTCCTAAATTTCCCAAAATAAAATATTTAGGTGGCGACTCTGTATCTGGCAAAGCAGTCCATGTTTGGCACTTCTTTCTAAAAATCTGTTTTCTCAAAACGATTTGCCGGATTTGGACTCTTTGGTTCAAATTACGAACCGTGACAATTTGAGTCCGAGCTGTAGTAACCCAAAACGAACAGAACGGGACTCACCCTCCCGGGGGTGCTCGGGGACGTCTACAATCCCTACATCAAGTTTTGAAGAAGAAATGAGATGAAACCCCCAAAATCAACGGTGTCGAAACTCGATCTTCACCACACACAATGAAGCCCTCGAGAAGTTAACCAACTTTGATGAAAAACCCATGGCAGAACTCTAATGGATCTTGAGAAATCAAGGTTTTGATCCAATTTGGCTTAGGGAAATGTAGAGAGAAGGAAGAGAAAAGGGTTTTTAGAGAGAGAGAGAACTGAAAAAGTGATCTGAAATCTCCCCTTACGAACTTATATAACATGGTCTGCTCAAGCGTAGAAAGCCCCACTCGAGCATCGAATATACTTTCCCAGTACTTTTTGCAGACAGGTCAAACTTCTGGAACCAAACATTCTCCGCTCGAGCGCATAAACAACCGCTCAAGTGGACAAGTAATTTCGAATGCATTTTGTATTTTTGCTTCGCCAAGCTGACCGAACAGCTCGACCCCCAACATACTCAGCGAAGTGGCAAAACATGAAAGAATCAACTTCCGATATAACTCTGCAAGGCACAATTCGGGTTGGATTCGCATCTAAAGGTTTGGAGACATTACCTGTTCCAAATACACCACTATAACCCGATAACCAAAAATAAGGGGAATACAAGGGAAACTAAGATACGTAACACCGTTCAAAACTATACCAACCCGAGCCCGGAACACCACAAAAGACGGGTCAAAATCGGGATTGCTACAAATGTGTCTATTTTATCCCCTTTTAGGTCCCACCATCTAGTCCTGCGATGCCTACTATCTTTTCGAGCTTGGTATTACTCTTTAAAGCATAAATCTAATACCAAAATCATATGTTGAGACGTCAAGCTCTCTCTAGGAATCACCTTACAATCGCTACATTTTAGACGGTCCATTTTTCTTACTAGAAAGTAATCTATTTAGCTCCTAATTGACCCACTCTTGAAGGTTATCAAATGTTCATCTCTCTTCTTATACATAGTATTAGCCATCACTAGATCAGAAGCCAATGTAAAATCTAAAATACTCTCTCCAGTCTCATTTCTATCACCAAAACCATACATACCATGCACCCTCTCATAACTTAATTTATTTGCTTCTACATGGCCATTGAAATCACCACCTATAACTAGGTTCTCTCCTATGGGTATCTCCTGTAATACCTTATCCATTTGGTCCCAAAAAACTCTCTTAGTCTGATCACCTAATCCTATTTGGGGGGCATATGCACTAATAATATTCATTATATTTACTCTAATAACTAGTTTAACTAACATAATCCTATCACATTTCCTAATGACCGTAACTACATTTTTTTACAAAACCCTTGACAACTATTATTCCTACTACATTCCTGTATTTATCCTTGCCACTATAACATAGCTTAAAACCGGTATCATCTATTTCCCGTACTTTCTCACCTATCCACTTAATTACTATACAAGTTAAAGTTCTACCAGTTAAAGTTCCTATATTCTATGTGGCTACACTAAACCTATAATCTTGAACTAGCTTCTTTATCTGCACTCGTCCAGAAAAACGCAGAAACCTTTTGCCCATTTTTCACCGCACCCAGGCGTTGATATGGCGCCCCTTGCTCACTTTTTGAAACACCCGGAAGTAGGCGCAATGCGTCACTTAAGGGAAACAACCTAGCATTTAATCAATTCAGAGTATTAGACTTCATGTCATAAAGGATCCGAGCGGCTTTTTTACGTGTTGGTTATCGGCTACCTAACACACAATCCTCCTCATTTATCCAGACTTGGCATCGGCGGAGTTGTTAAGCAATTTCGGCAGAGTTATCTAATATAATTTCTCTTATATTTTATTCATTTTTTTTAATTTATTGCTTAAATTTAAAATTTAAAAGCAACCTTACTATTCCTTGTTGCTACTTCCATGAAACTTATATACATACATACATACATATGTGTTGGGTATACCTCCTTATTGGAGTGTGGGACCCAATTGATTTTGGAAAAAGAGTTTAATTTGGTTTAGTATTAATTATAATATATTTTTATATATTATATTTAATTTTGTGGAGACCTAATTTAATTTGGAAACAACTAAAGTTTTGATTAAAAAAAAAAAACTCTAGATTCACAATATATTATGGGTATTGTTTTTCCCAAAGAAAAACAGAGTGAGCGGCAGCAGCATCTTGGTGATCAAATTTCGGTGAGAGTGCTTTGTATATCACTAAATTTTGTGAGTTTCAATTGGGATTTTTTGTTGCTCTAGATTTGACTTGGTCAAATAAGCTTTGGTGATTTTTGGTTTGGAGTGGCAGTGTATTGCTTGAGCTTCTTGTTCGTCTAGTTCAAATTATGGTTCTGATTTGGTTCGTTATTTTGGATCTTCTACAACTCTGGTTCTGAAGATTTTTGTTCATCTATTTGGTGAGGTCTTTCCTCTTGTTTATTTGTGATTATTTGGAATTCACCTAAGGGTGGTTTTGTGAGACCATTCGTGTCTCGTTTGTAATCGTTTGGAAACTATTTGGTTGATAGTGGAATCGGATTTCGATCCCGTGGACATACCTCACATTGAGGGAACCACGTAAAAATTCTTGTGTTGCTTCTGATTTAATTTTTCCGCATTAGTTTTTATTCCCATTTATTGATTTACTTGTGGGGAATCACATCGATTTTCCCTAACAACTGGTATCAGAGCTTACAGTTTATTTGGGTTTATTTATTTGTGTAAATCAATGGAGGGAAATGTGGGTCGCATGTCTAGTTTCAATGGAAGTAATTGGGTAACTTGGAAAACTAAAATGGAGGACCTATTATTTTGTAAAGATTTGTATGGACCCATTGAGGGTGATAGTAACAAATCAAAAGATGGTTCTTTTTCAAAGAAAGACATTGAGTGTTATTATTGCCATGAGAAAGGGTACATAAAGCGAGAATGTCGAAAGCTCAAGAACAAGGAGAAAAGGCGTGACAAAAGTGTAGATAAGAAGCAAGAAGACACAACGGCAGTTACTACCGATAATCTCATGGTCGTTTGTGAAGATAATTGTATCAATTTTGTGGGCCAAGAGAGCAATTGAGTGATTAATTCCGGTGCTTCTTTTCATGTGACTTCTCGAGTTGATTTCTTCACTACCTACACCGAAGGAGATTATGGTTCTGTTCGAATGGGTAATGAAGGTTTGTCCAAGATTATTGGCATGGGTGATATTTCCTTGGAAACAAATTTGGGCTGTAAGTTGTTGCTTAAAGATGTGAGGCATGTTCCCGATATTCGCCTCAATTTGATTTCTACTGGGAAGCTAGATGATGAAGGCTTCAACAACAAATTTGGTGATGGAATATGGAAGCTCACAAAAGGTTCTTTAGTGGTGGCTAAGTGCAAGAAGACTCATACACTTTATTCAATGCAAGGAAAAATTTGTAAAGGTGTTGTCAATACACTTGAAGATGATACTTCTACCGAATTGTGGCATAAGCGGCTTGGCCACATGAGTGAAAAGGGGCTGCAAGTATTGTTCAAGAAAGAGCTTCTACCCGGTTTGAAAGGTACACATCTTAAAACTTGTATTCATTGTTTGGCGGGTAAACAACATAGAGTTTCTTTTCATAAAAATGTTGCCTCTAGAAAAGAAAATGTTTTGGAGTTAATTCATTCGGATGTTTGTGGTCCTTTAAAAGTTAGAACACATAGTGGTGCACTTTATTTTGTTACTTTCATTGATGATTATTCAAGGAAAGTTTGGGCTTTTCTACTAAAAATTAAAGATCAAGTTCTAGAAATATTTAAGCATTTTCAGGCCATGGTTGAAAGAGAAACAGGACAGAAATTGAAGTGCATCCGATCAGATAATGGTGCTGAATACATTGGGCCATTTGATGAGTATTGTCGCAGCCAAGGTATTCGGCACCAAAAGACAGTTAAGAAGACTCATCAACAAAATGGCGTTGCTGAGAGAATGAACCGCACCATTGTAGAAAGAACAAGGTGTTTGCTTTCACAAGCTAAACTGCCAAGATCCTTTTGGGGTGAGGCAATGAGTACAGCGGTTAACGTAATCAATTTGTCTCCTTGCTATCCTTTGAATGGTGATGTTCCTGAAAGAGTTTGGACTGGCAAAGATATGTCTTATGAGCACTTGAAAGTGTTTGGTTGCCGAGCTTTTGTTCACATTCCAAAGGATGAGAGGTCCAAGCTTGATAGTAAGTCAAGACAATGTATTTTTCTTGGCTATAGGCGTGATGAATTCGGGTATAGATTATGGGATCCGGTCGACAAGAAAGTCATTCGAAGCCGTGATGTTGTGTTTCTTGAAGATCAAACAATTGAAGACTTTGGTAAAGGTGATCAACCGGAGCCAAAAACTAGTGATCTCATTGACATAGATCCATCTCCTTCATCTTCAGTTGATAATGAAAATGGGGGAGATGTGCAGCCACCCATTGAAGATGTAGAAGATGTAGAAGATGATGCTAATCCTAATGAAGTTGAGCCAGAAATTGAGGAAGAGCATCCAACTCAAGAACCGCCACCACAACTTGAGTTGAGGAAATCTACAAGGGACCGACAACCTTCAAGAAAGTATCCTCCCAATGAATTTGTGTTGATTTCTGATCAAGGGGAGCTGGAGAGCTACCAAGAAACAATTGAGCATGCAAAGAAAGGTGATTGGAAAAAGGCCATGGACGAGGAGACGAATTCCTTACTTGAAAACCAGACTTATGATTTAGTGAAGTTGCCTAAAGGGAGGAAAATTTTGAAAAATAAGTGGGTCTTCAAATTGAAGAATGATAGGAAGAATCTGAGGTACAAAGCACGTCTTGTTGTGAAAGGCTTTGGGCAAAAGAAAGGTATTGACTTTGATGAGATTTTCTCGCCGATTGTGAAGATGTCTTCTATTCGGGTTGTACTTGGCATGGCTGCAAGTATGAATCTTGAAGTTGAGCAACTTGATGTGAAGACCGCATTTCTTCATGGTGATCTTGAAGAAGAAATTTATATGGAGCAACCAGAAGGTTTTGTGGAGAAAGGGAAAGAGAAATTTGTTTGCAAATTGAAGAAAAGTTTGTATGGTCTCAAGCAAGCTCCGCGTCAATGGTACAAAAAATTTGATTCTTTCATGATGAATAATGGTTTTTCTAAAACCACTTCGGACCATTGTGTGTTTGTGAAAAAAATTTCGGATGGTAAATTTATTATTCTTTTACTTTATGTTGATGACATGTTAATTGTGGGTCAAGATTCTACCATGATTAACAAGTTGAAGGTAGAGTTGAGTAAATCTTTTGCTATGAAAGATTTGAGACCGACAAAGCAAATACTTGGTATGAAAATTGTTCGTGATCGCAAAGAGGGACTGACTTGGTTGTCTCAAGAAAGCTACATTGAGAAAGTTCTTGAGAGGTTCAACATGAATAAAGCAAAGCCGGTTGGTTGTCCACTTGCGGGTCACTTCAAGCTTAGTTCGAATCAATGTCCTACAAGTGAGAAAGACAAAGAAGAGATGTTGAAAGTTCCTTATGCTTCAGCAGTTGGTTCTTTGATGTACGCCATGGTTTGTACAAGGCCGGATATTGCTCACGCCATTGGTGTGGTGAGTCGGTTTCTCTCTAATCCGGGTAAAGAACATTGGGCAGCGGTAAAATGGATTCTAAGATATCTTCGAGGGACTTCGAAGGTGTGTTTGTGTTTTGGAAATGGTAAGCGGATGCTTGATGGGTTCACGGATTCTGACATGGCCGGTGATGTTGATTCTAGGAAATCTACTTCGGGGTATTTGATGACTTTTGCAGGGGGAGCTGTGGCATGGCAATCTAAATTACAAAAATGTGTTGCTCTCTCAACTACCGAAGTTGAATTTATTGCTATTACAGAAGCTTGCAAAGAAGAATTATGGTTGAAGAAATTTTTGCAAGAGTTGGGTTTGAAGCAAGAAAAGTATGTGCTTTATTGTGATAGTCAAAGTGCTATTCACTTGAGTAAAAATTCTACTTTTCATTCGAGATCGAAACACATTAATGTGAGATACCATTGGATTCGTGATGTGTTAGATTCGAAATTGTTACAACTCGAAAAGGTTCACACAGATGATAATATTTCGGATATGTTGACAAAGACTTTGTCGAAGGACAAACATTTAAAGTGTCGAACTTTGGCGGGTATGATTGATCTCTCCACCTAAGTCGGTAGGGGGAGAATTGTTGGGTTTACCTCCTTATTGGAGTGTGGGACCCAATTGATTTTGGAAAAAGAGTTTAATTTGGTTTAGTATTAATTATAATATATTTTTATATATTATATTTAATTTTGTGAAGACCTAATTTAATTTGGAAACAACTAAAGTTTTGATAAAAAAAAATTCCTAGATTCACAATATATTATGGGTATTGTTTTTCCCAAAGAAAAACAGAGTGAGCGGCAGCAGCATCTTGGTGATCAAATTTCGGTGAGACTGCTTTGTATATCACTAAATTTTGTGAGTTTCAATTGGGATTTTTTGTTGCTCTAGATTTGACTTGGTCAAATAAGCTTTGGTGATTTTTGGTTTGGAGTGGCAGTGTATTACTTGAGCTCCTTGTTCGGCTAGTTCAAATTCTGGTTTTGATTTGGTTCGTTATTTTGGATCTTCTACAACTCTAGTTTTAAAGATTTTTGTTCATCTATTTGGTGAGATCTTTCCTCTTGTTTATTTGTGATTATTTGGAATTCACCTAAGGGTGGTTTTGTGAGACCATTCGTGTCTCGTTTGTAATCGTTTGGAAACTATTTGGTTGATAGTGGAATCGGATTTCGATCCTGTAGACGTACCTCACATTGAGGGAATCACGTAAAAATTCTTGTGTTGCTTCTGATTTAATTTTTCCGCATTAATTTTTATTCCCATTGATTGATTTACTTGTGGAGAATCACATCGATTTTCCCTAACAATATGTAGACATATATATGATTTGTCTTTGTTGACGATGAACAAGAAGAATTTCTTGTGGTTTAGCTACTTATCGATGGACAACAATGGGGGAATTGTATTTTCTCACACAATTTGTGCCTCGACAATAAAGAGACATAAGGCTGTGTTATCTCAGACACCTTCTATTCATAAGCCCTTTGTTTGGTGAATAGTCCCTTAACACAATGTGTCATTGTTCTTGGGAATAGATGGTCTCCAGCTCAAAATTTAGATTGGTGGCGTTATTCGGGTTAATAAAATTTATCATGGGTTTTATTTCAATAATTTGAACCGTATATTTTGTATAAAAAAAATTAAATTGATTTAGTAATCATAATATATTTAATTTATCACATTTATCTTTAAAAAAATAGACAAGCATTTTTTTTGTAAATAAACCATATTTTTTTTTATTAAGAAATATGATAAATTGAACAAATAACGATTATCAGATTGACTTAATTTTTTTATGAATCATATACACGAAAAGCTTTACAAAATGAACAATTTGAATTATTAAAACAAAATCTATAATGGCCCCATGGGCTCAAACTACACCCTCTAATCCAAATCTAGACTAGAGGGAAGCTTAGCCCGGGTTTACGTGGTATTTTTGGCCAATAAAAAATGAAACACATATTAAGTGAATCACTCTTCGTTGCATAATTAACTAACAAGATGGTCATTATTTCACTTGTAAAATTTTTTACTTACTCATTAGTTAAGAGTACTATATAAATAATATCACTTAATACTCAAACATATAGTGTTAACTACTTAGCTAACTAGGAATAATCTGTGACTAAAGACAATATTCAATAAAATCTAAGAGCATGCATTCGGAGAAGTGAATACAACTCAATATCAAAGGAGTAAAAACATGAGTTGTATACAACCGGAGAGTGCATATAATTGTTCAAAGTAATTAAGTGAAAATTTAAAATATATACATTTTCAAAACCTTTCATGGGTAATATAAACATTAATTGTATTTGTGTCATTTATTTATAACCAAACATAATAATGAAAATTAATCCATTTATATCAAATGTTCAAAAGCACTTATAAAATTTGAAAACAAACTAACTAGTGAAAAGAGAAGACTTGAGAGAGATTTCTTTGTCAGAGTAAAATTTTGTTATTTGATAACAAAAATAAATTACTTTAATAAAACGATCAATAGAAGAAAAAAAAATTAGAAAGAGAGAGATATTCGAAGCTCAACAATAGATCATGATCAAAGATCAACAACATATGCGTGCGAGTCGGAGGAGAGAGAGGTCGTTGGTGTCTTCATTGATTAGAGAGAGTAGAATGAGAGAATAGGAAGAAAAAAGTGTTGTTAAAGAGATTTTTTTTTTCTCATGAGACAATATTATACGGTGCTCTAACTTGATATTAATTAGTTAAAATAATAGGACCTAATACTTTTTGTTAGGGTTTTGAATAACAACTTAACAAGTGTCAAATGATAAATGATGTGAAACAATATTTTAAGATCACCAAATAATCACTCGTTAAAATAATTGTTAGGGATTCATAGGATTTGAAGGTATTTTGGACCAAAAAAGTAAATTTGTCCCTTATACTTAACAGATTTGAGATTCTAAGGACTTTAACTTTTAATATTTTTAGAGTCTTTCAACTAATACAAACGTGTGTTAAGAGATTTTTTCCTTAATTTTTCATTTATTTATCCAAAAATTCAACATAATACCACTCGACAAGTTTGGTTCACGCGTAATGTGTTGTTAAATTTTAGTCAATTAAGTGCATGAAAGAAACTTTAGTCAATTAAGTGCATGAAAGAAAATAAAAAAGTAAAGTATCTTAAGAACAATCAAATAATTTGATCAAAATAAAAGCAAAAAATTTGTTGGAGTACCAATATATAAGAGGGACCACCTTTATCCATTAGAGAAAGCAGAGCATAAAGATTCAAGAGATTATTAAATAACATTTTATTTTATTTACTAATTCATATTTTGTCCATTGTTTTCTAAAACTTTGAACACAAAAAGTTTGAGTTGTATAACTAGATGAATAACAATTTTGAACACAATTTTTTTTTTTTTTTTTTTTGCTGAAGTTTCAAGAATAAAAATAAAAAAGTGAGTCCACAGTGGGACCTTTTGGGAAGTGGATTATAACCCACTTCTCTCTCTCACAAAAAAACTGATTATAATTAATTTTTAATCAATTTTTAATCAAAAAATTAATCATAACTATCTTTTTAAAATAGCTAATATAATGATTAAGTAACGTGGACAACACGCAGCGCAGGAAACATGGAAGTATTGTGTAGGCCCAGTTCATGATTGGTAGGGGACAAGTATGGGCCCACTTGTTTCTCTGCTTTGCTCATTCCATTCATTGAACTCGGATTTGGGCTACTGTTATGCGCAATTACTAGGTTTTATTCTGATTTTATTTTGATATTATAAATAATTTATTTTTAAAAATATATTTATAAAAATTTAAATTGATTAGATATTGATAATTTTTTTATTTAATTAATTTTATACTTAAAAAAATTACACTTTTTTAATACTATTTTTCTACATACAAATATTATTTCATAAAAAAAATTTCAATCAATTTCATTTTCTATAAATATATTTTAATTAATATTATTTAAAAAAATAAAAAAATCCGAGTCATAAAGCACATAGCAATCAATATTATGCGCAATTAAATTTGGAATCACCTGATGTATGTATGTAGAATGGATAACATGTGGACCCCCGACGCTTTTGCACCATTGATTTGGGAGACCAAATGCTATAATTGGTATTTTTTGGGATTAAATTCAAACAAGTTTGGGAAGTACCCAACTCCTATTGTCTGCCAACACTCCCTTCCATGAGAAATTATGTTTTAATTTCGGAGCAAATACAATTATGGTTAAATTTGAAAAATTCTCCGATGTGCAATGCATATTATATTTAATGGGAAATTTTTTTTTTAAAGTCTCTGATATTAAAATTTTATAGCATAAAGGACAGCTAATATTTTCATAATGTCAAGGTCCCTCAACATTGATCTAAAAAAAATTTGATCCAAAGAATTTCTCTGAACACATCACAGAAAAAATTCCAAATTTATCTGGATACATCACAAAGAAAATCTCACCAGAATTCCTCTGGATTCAACCCAGAGAAATTTCTCTCTCTACCCCAAAGAAATTTACTCAACCCCAGAGAAAATCCTCTCCAACCAGAGAAATTCACTTGTGTTGTTTGCAGTTTGATAGTTTCAGTGATTTGGATGCATATTCACAGAGAAATTTCAATCCAAACTAGAGAATTTCTTTGGACCAACCCAAAGAAAATTCAGTTCAACCCAGAGAATTTCTTTGGACCAACTCAGAGAAAATTCAATTCAAACCAAAGAATTTCTCTGGACCAACTCAAAGAAAATTCAGTTCAAACCAGAGAAAATTTAGTCCAACCCAGAGAATTTCTCTAGACCAACCAGAAAAAATTCAATTCAACTCAAAGAATTTCTCTGGACCAAAGAAAATTCAACCTCTGTTTATTTTAATGTTCCAGAATTTTGGTCTCACAAGCCCCTTACCAACAGTGGCCTTGGCAGTTACAGCCTTGTTACCCCTCTCTCTCTCTCTATCTCTCTCTCTCTTCTGGGTTTTTTTTTTTGGGGGTTAAGCTCTCTTCTTGCTCTTAAAGTAGAGATAAAAGAGGTCCTCGGAAAAAAAAGCTTTACAGTGAAATGGGTTGAAAATTTTTGACGAATGTTAGGATGGGGTAAATCCACAATCATCTTCTCCAGCAATTAACCCATCCAAAATTCCGACCAATTCTACCAAATTTTCGATCAATAGGCCCAACCTTCAACCAAACCCTCCTTAATCAAAATGGGTTTATACACCTACCACCACTTCCATCAAAACCCAAACCCAAACCCACTTTCACTGTAACATCAGCCTGAAAACTTCTTCTCCTTCTTACTTCACCAAACTTCCAAATCCTAACCATATTTCAAGACACCAATTTTTCATTTTTCAAATCCTTTGACGGCATTCAAATCCAATTTCACATTTTTCATTTGAATTCTCCTCTGAAACCGACCTCTCGGAACTCATATTCTTCTTTTTCTTCGTTTTCTTGTTTGGTGGTGACTTCATCTACTTTATTTTCGATCTGCCCTGCTATTACTCCATGCTTCCCTTTCTTGTCTTCGATCGCCAATGGAGATTTGAGTGTTGGATATGAGATTTGACTCATTCGAGTTGACAGCAGAGCGAAGAAGGTTATCATGAAGGAGGTGATCGATTTTGTGAGGCTATTGGAGGATGAGATTGACAAGTTCAATGCTTTCTTGGTTAATAAAGAGGAAGAGTAGAGAGAGAGGAAGAGAGGGAGAGGCCAATTTGATTTGAGAAAATCAAATTTCTCTGTGATACATGGGTGTGGGGTTAAGGGACCTTAGACATTATAAAATAATATTGTGGATCTCTTCCATTACTAAAAATGAGAGAAGGACCTTAGACTAATTTTCCCTATTTAATTCTATATAAAATTATATAAGTTTTTACAAATTTATATAATTGATTTTACAAAAATATATAAGTTGAACACAAATTCGCATAATTACGTAAGTTTTTACGAAATTACGTAGATTTATATTCAACTCATGTATTTTTATAAAATCATTTATCTAAGTTCATAAAAACTTACATAATACATACGGTGTACATTGCACACCGAAACTATTTCTGTTAAATTTTATTGGTTAAAACAATAAAACGTATTAGTTGTGTCTTTTTTTAGTGGCAACATGACATTTATCCCAATATGGGTGTTCCAGGACCATAACTGAGACCCTTTGAGCTTCTTAGGAGGAGGCTTTTCCCAAAATAAGCTTTTTTTGTATTTTATTTCCTAAATTAGGCCAACTTCTGACGTATTTCCCAAACTAAGTTAAAGCGTCATTACGATTTGCGCTTTTACTGTTAGGAGGCGAAAACTTGATGAACAAGAAAATCGCTATTAGAAATAGCAATTTTAATTAAGAAATCGCTGTTGTAAATAGCGCTTCTAACATAAAAAAAATTTGTGAAGAAAACGCTATTACTAATAGCGCTTTTACTGTGCATATAATTTTTTTTTTTTTTTTAAAAAAAACGCCATTTCAAATGGCGTTTCTATGCCACACTCTGACACACACACACACACCAATGGCACACCCACACCACTCAAACATTAAAATAATATAATTTATATATATAATAATAATTTATAATAATCAATTATATAATTTTTATAATTTTCGTAAATATAAATTATTTTTAGGTTATGAATGGTTTGATTTATAATACGTATGTATGTAAGGGCAAAAATTTTTATTATCAAAAATAATTTTTGCAATTTTTATTATCAAAAATAATTTATAATACGTATGTATTATAAAATTTTTTATAATAATTTATAATACGTATGTATTATTTAAATCTTTACATTTTTTATTTAAAATTTTTATACAGCAAATCCATTTTAAAAATAATTTATAAAAATTTATAATTAATACGTATGTAAATAATTTAATACGTATCTTCACATTTACATTTACAGTAAACCCATCTTCACATTTACATACGTATGGTTTAAGGGTAAAGTTTTTGATAAATGACTTAAATGATAAATCAAACCATCCATAACCTAAATTTTTTTACCCTTACATACGTATGGTTTAATTAATTTATAAAAATTATTGTCATACGTATGTAAAAATTGATTATAAAAATTGTAAAAATTATTTATAAATTGATTATAAATTATTTAAAAATTATTATCAAAAATTAATTATAAATTATTATAATCTTTAGCCCCTCTCTCCCTCTCGCAAAGATTATTTAAAAATTATTATTAAAAATTGTAGATGGGTAAAAAAATTTATAATAATTTATATTTACATACGTATGACAATAATTTATGTATGACAATGGCCCTGTTTGGTAGAGCTGTGGGAAAGTGCTTATAGCTTATGCGTAAACAGCTTATAGCTTATAACTTTCAGCTTATTCTTAAAGCATCTCCTGCCTCACTCAAAGAATAAGTTGATTTCTGACTTCCAAAAAGCTATAAGCTATAAGTTATAAGCTAAACCAAACACATCAAAATAGCTTAAATTAAGCTGAAAGCTGAAATAAGCTGTAATTAAGCTTTGCCAAACAGGCACAATATTTATACGTATGACAATAAATTATTATACGTATGACAATATTTACATACGTATGACATACGTATAATAATTATAATAATAATAATTTATAATAATAATTTATAATCAACTTATAAATAATTTTTGTAATTTTTATAATCGATTTTTACATACGTATGACAATAATTTTTATAAATTATTTAAACCATACGTATGTAAGGGTAAAAAAATTTAGGCTATGGATGGTTTGATTTATCATTTAAGTCATTTATCAAAAAATTTACCCTTAAACCATACGTATATAAATGTGAAGATGGGTTTACTGTAAATATAAATGTGAAGATACGTATTAAATTATTTACATACGTATTATAAAATGTGAAGATGGGTTTACTGTAAAAAATTTTAAATAAAAAATGTAAAGATTCAAATAATACATACGTATTATAAATTATTATAAAAAATTTTATAATACATACGTATTATAAATTATTTTTGATAATAAAAATTGCAAAAATTATTTTTGATAATAAAAATTTTTGCCCTTACATACATACGTATTATAAATCAAGCCATCCATAACCTAAAAATAATTTATATTTACGAAAATTATAAAAATTATATAATTGATTATTATAAATTATTATTATATATATAAATTATATTATTTTAATGTTTGAGTGGTGTGGGTGTGCCATTGGTGTGTGTGTCAGAGTGTGGGTTGGCTTTGGTTGAACATAGAAACGCCATTTGAAATGGCGTTTTTAAAAAAAAAAAAAAAAAAAATTATATGCACAGTAAAAGCGCTATTAGTAATAATGTTTTCTTCACAAAATTTTTTTATGTTAGAAGCGCTATTTACAACAACGATTTCTTAATTAAAATCGCTATTTTTAATAGCGATTTTCCTGTTCATCAAGTTTTTGCCTCCTAACAGTAAAAGCGCGAATCGGAATGGCGCTTTAGCTTAGTTTGGGAAATACGTCAGAAGTTGACCTAGTTTGGGAAATAAAATACAAAAAAGGCTTATTTTGGGAAAAGCCTCTCTTAGGAGCATACAGAATGGAATAGTTAAATTATGTGTTAAAAGTATGTTTTAATTTATATATATATATACATATATTTTTTATAAAACTAAGATTTAATTTCGTGTTTTAAGGGCATAATAATTTTAAAAATGAATAGGTGATTTAATATTGTAGCCAAGGTATGTATTAAATGTATATATAATTTTAAAATTGGAAAAAATGAGTTCTCTCTATCTACTATCTCTCTCTTTAGCAACTGCAGAAGTTGCCCTAAAAGACAGTGGATGGCTAACCTTACAAACCCCAACCCCAAAAAACAAAAAACAAAAATGTATAATTAATTGCCATAACCATGTAATGATTGACACTGATAATAGATTTAATTGGACCTATGAGTTAGTTAAAAAATGGTACTCCATTCTGCTTTAACCGGTGCAAATATGAAAAATTTTATGGTGCACATTGCTTAGAAGAGTGTATGGTATCACTCCTAACAGATAATTGTTTGGTAGTTTTGATGCACATTGACATATTGTTTCTAAACCAAAAATAAGTATGAGTAAACTAACTTCTTTTTTAATAATCAGAAACCGTGTCCTAGATAGAGTCCAATGAGTAAACCAACTTAACTCATCTTGGTTGGATGCATAAGAGATAAGATCATTTCCATCCATTACACTAGCAGCATTGAAACAGACAATGCATTCAAAACTGTTATATTTTGTTTGGATCCTGAATTTGCACAAGAACAAAGAAAGGGAAAACGTAGAAAAAGAAAATGAGGAAAAATAAGTAAAATTATCCTCAGTTTTGGCCATCTTTTGTTTGACCACTAGATGAACATATGTCGGTCCACATGTTTTTCGATTTACAATGCATTACAGTTTTCTACACCTTTTATTCAATTGATTTTTCACAAAATAAATACAACAATGTTATCTTCTAAAGTAGCTGTACAAGTCGGAGAGGAGAATGAAGCTCAAAGGTTACATACTACAGAGCTCCCGGAAACATTTTGAGATGAAATCACAGCCACAGGAACTGGACGGACATTTGAGGTTCAAAAGTATGGGGCCTGACAAATACCGTCTCAATCACCTAACAGGCACAGTGGCTGTCGCATGCTAAGCTCTGCTTTGAGTTCTGGGAATTTCTCCAAATCATGAGATGAACCTAGAATTCTCTGCATGTATAAGAAAACATTCAATATATCATTAACAGAGCACATCATTTATTGGGTTATTTTTTCCTAAGTAAAAAGGAGTTAATAAACCAAACAAGAATAATATGTTTCATTACAACACGAAATTTTGTTTGCGAAGAGTTGAGGCAAAGGGAACCAAAACCCATATGGATGCCTGTAATGACCCGGACATGCATTTGATTAATTAGTCATCTAATTGCATTGTTATGTGCTATTTGATTATGTGTTTGTTATGAAATTGTATGTCTAAGGGTGTGAATTAGAAGGATTTGAATTTATATCTATTGATTGTAGAAAAACCTATTGAAATTACAACTTTAAACTGAAAATTGAAGGTCTTAGAGGCGCCAGAAACCAAAACTGAGTACATAGTTATGATTAACATGATTTTTAGGACTTACTGTGAAGTTTTGTAAAAATTCAATTCAGATTGAATTAATTGGATTTAATTAAATATTGTATATATATATGAGCCTTGGTTGAGTCTAAGACTCAACAAACAAAAATCTGGAGAGAGAGAGAGAGAAGGAACAAGAGAGTGCTAGAGAACTCAAGAGGAAGAAAGGAAAAAAAGGGGATTTGAGCCAAATCTTCACCAATTCAACCATCTAAGGTAAGAATTCCTCCTTAACTTCTTGCATTGAAGATGTTATACTCATAATATATATATGAGCCTTGGTTGAGTCTAAGACTCAACAAACAAAAATCTGGAGAGAGAGAGAGAGAGAGAAGGAACAAGAGAGTGCTAGAGAACTCAAGAGGAAGAAAGGAAAAAAAGGGGATTTGAGCCAAATCTTCACCAATTCAACAATCTAAGGTAAGAATTCCTCCTTAAGTTCTTGCATTGAAGATGTTATACTCATAAATTTATGGAATCTAAGGCTAATCAAGAAGTAAATTGTGGAAGAAAAGATAGGAATGGACAAGATAAGAGAAGACTTGTAGCAATTAGCTCTCATATCAACATACATGGCATGATTTCATGAATTTCTTGTTCATCCCTACAATTCTTGCATGGTTCTTCAACTTTGGGGGAAAACCCCATGGATTTTGAGGCTTGAACTCACATATGCATCTTTTGAGGGTTCTGCACTCTAAGTTCAAGATTTGAGTTTTGTTTTAAAGTAATGGTTTGAGTTTGAAGTTAAACATGGGTAATTCAACATGTTTTTAAGAGTTTTAGGCTTTGATTTGCATGAAAATGGAGTTGAGAGTGCAAAAGTTGAGCTTCAAAATATGAAGCACATTTTCATATTTCACTCTACCCAGACCACACGTGCGGCCTGAGCCCCGCACGTGCGGCTAGACCTTCCCTGTTCCGAGCTACTTTCTACAAAAATTGCACGTGCGATTTTCAAAGCAGATTTTTGGTTTTGTTTTCTCTCCATTTTTCTAAGGTTCGGGCCTTCATTTGCATGGTTTCCAAGTGTATTTCAAAGTTATGTGCATATCAGGAGCACGAAAGAAATTAAAGAATGAATAGAAACAACTGAATGAGCAAGTAACGAGTAAACCGACGGAATGAATTGCATGTGCTTTAAGATGTTGTGCTATGAATGTTTGTGTTTGTAGGTCAAGGTTCGCAGACCGATCGACCGGTTTTGGAAGTACTGTGAGTAACATTACTGTAAAGATATGTTCATATGAAATATATTTGAAATGCTATTTGATATGTTATGTTTTATGAAACGTTATTTTGCTTAAGTGAACGAAAATCTGATTTTGAATCTACTATGGCATCCAAAGAATGGTCCCAAGTCATAAGGGACAGCATGTTAATGCGGGTCCATGACATATATGTGATTACGAGATATCGTTAGCCACTTGACAAAGTGGTGATATGTTTAATCAGTATCCGGAACCGATTACTCTAGTCGGAAGACGATATGATATGTTTCATTGGATGTACCATTATTATGTTCAGATATGAGATTGGTTTGTTATGATCTGTTTTATGTATATGACATGTATGAAATTCGTTCACTAACCCTTTTACTTTAATATTATTCACTAGGCTTTAGCTCACTGTGTGTATATATATATATGTATAAGTGAGCGTCATGAAGAGCAAGCCCAGAAGGAATCCTCTAGCCGAGCCACCGTTTAAAGCTTTTGGAGCTTTGTTTTGGTGCCTCCGAGTTGAGGTTAGGTCTAGAAGACCGTTGTCAAGTTTTTTATCATGATGTTGATATTTTGATATGTGTATTTGTAGATGAATGTTTTTGTACAAGATGTGATGTATATAACACAGTGTGGGTAAATTAACATTATGTGCATGTGTTATTTTATTTCATATAGAATCACAGCTCATTGGACTACATGTTATATATATTTTATATTAAGCTTGAGCTAGCCCCGATTATTTTTATTTGTACAGGAAGGCTTTTAGTAATCTTGGATTACTGACCAGTTATGACGCTAAACCTATAGGAGCAGGTTTGGGTCGTGACAATGAGACTAACCAATAGAGTTGAACAGGTTACCATAAATAAATGTGAGCAGACTTGGTTACCATATATTCCTATGAATGCTTTTTTTTTTTTTTTTTTTTTTTTTAACAAGTGAAATTTGCAGTCAATAGTATTAGCACATTTGCATAAAAGGTTTCACAGGAATAAATGATCTACATGCATATTTGTGATTGTATATAGACCTAGTTATATATATGCCCACCAGGTGGATGACCACAAAAAAAAATAACCATATGCGTGGGTCAATATTGCCAAACATATAACATCAAAAAAAGTATATGCAAACAGATAACAATGTACATATATTTTACTCGAAATTAGAAGATTCATAAATATGGATCAACTAAAAACATCACTAGATTTCTAAAGAAGAGGTAGTAAAGAGGAATCATATTTTACCAATGCAGCATGATGGGCTTCTTGTAGAATATTTCCATCTATCTCTAATCTGGCAATAGGAAACTCTGGAAGGTGTCCCGACTGCTTCTTACCGAGCAAGTCACCAGGTCCTCGTAGAAGAAGATCCATGTTTGCTAAATAAAAACCATCAGATGATTTCTCCAGCACCTTCAACCGGTTTATGCTACTGGCCATGGATGCTAACAAAACACACTTAGACTTCCTTACTCCACGCCCAACTCGTCCTCTAAGTTGGTGTAACTGAGCTATTCCGAATCTCTCAGCATTCATAACAACCATCATGGATGCATCCGGAACATCAACGCCAATCTCAATTACTTGAGTAGAGAGCAGTACACATATTTCTCCTGATCTAAATCGTCTTAATGCATCATCTTTCTCATCGCTCCTCATTTTTCCATGTAGTAACCCACAGCTGTAAGCTTCAAACCTCTTAGATATAGTTTCAAGATCAGCTGAAGCAGCACGAAGCTGAGGCAGTTGCTCAGATTGCTCAATGACTGGATACACTAGATATATTTTTCCTCCTGCTTCCAGCTCATCTGTCATCATCTATTAAAAACAAAAAACAAAACAAGTCGTACAAGATAAGATTTCAAATTTAGAAGAAAAGAAAAAAAGATTGGTTCACTACAATTAACATTTGAAAATTTTAGGTAGTGTTTGGTAGAGTTTTAAAATTATGATTTGAGAATAAAGTTGTATTTTGAGTTTGTGAGTTTCGGAATTATGATGTGTGGAAAATTTGTTTGGTTATGAGTTTTAAAAAGAGTTTTAAAAAGAGTTTTAAATTGAATTTGAATCGAGTGATGTGACATATGATATTTGATACAAAAACTTACAACTCATAACCAAACACACAACTCAAAATTCTATTCAAAGCTCATAAAAAATTTTTAAAAAATTTCACAAATATTTTTTTTTTGTAATATAAAAATAACAGGTGCAAAAAAAAAAAAAAAAACCGAACACTGTTCCGATCAACCAGTGGGACGACCGGTTAGTCCAAATTTTCCCGCCTCAGAAAGAGTTTCAAAAGTGAGTATAGAATTAATTTTTAAAAGCTGTAAACAAACAGCACGTTCAAAATAAAGAATAGAACTAAAGTTTGAGAGCTCCACCAAATGGAGCCTTAGATTCTCTTCTCTTCAATGGATATGATCCTTAAAAGTTTGCAATATTGACACAAGCAGATGACTTGAGATACAACTTAATTTTTAGAGATGATACAACAATCAATAATACATGAACACACCCAATTCAAAAGGCTTCCATGTTGAGTATGCTGCTATGATCAACAATGTCTTTCATCTCACATGGGAAGAATAATGAATCATGCAATATGGTTCGTGGCAATTGCTACAATTTTATCATATACTACAATCTTCTGGAGCATTGGCACCCAAGGACAAAATTATAACAGTTGTGCCAGAGTGATTTGTCTTTTTTCCTTTTCCTTTTTTTTTCCCTCCAAGATTTGACTTGACCTAGAGCAATGGCAAATGCTATCCACTTCCTGCATTGTGGCACAGGTTCGAGTAATGCAAATCAGCATCTCCACAAACAAAAAGTGGGGGAAAGGTTTTCTATCTATTACCTCTCCAAAACCCTACCGTAAGTGGGAGTCTTGTGCACTGGGTATGACCTTCATAACACTTGCCATGACTGTCCTCAAAAGATGCACATGCACGCGCACAGCATTTTTAGCTGAACCTATGCTCCATAAAAACATTGCCAAAAACACATACCTAGGCTTGGGTGAATAGATTTTTACAAATCATCATGACTAAAAAGCTAGGTTGATGTCATTCATCCACTAAATTTGTGATCTTTAAAATGTGCTTAACACCACAATTCTGGTAACCATGAGTATGTAAAACATTTGTATATTGAAGTGATGGGAATCCACTAGAAATCTCAAAACCCGTGTAGCCAGCTTTTCAGTGAATAGAAAATTGAAGCAAGGACTTTCAGACACGAAATTTATCAATATCACACTGACATTTCTGTCCTGTAATAATATAACAAACATATTCAGAAGCAGAGAACTATCCTAGGCACCATCTTAATTTGAAAGTGAATCCAAATAGAGTGAGAAGGGTGAATAGCTGAGGTATTGATTGCGATCAACAATATGGCTTTAATCTGCAGAGATACATGTAATTAATCAGGACATGCATGTTGCTCCTTTTTTTCATTTTAGTTATTTGTTCTTTCATTATTCCTTTTCCTTTTCCAGTGAAAAGAAACTGCTCTGGATAAAGAAGTTAAGGGTTCAACATTAGAAAACATCTGGAAAAAGCAAATACCCTCAGTTACTCAGCATCAGGACAGAGCAAATTTACAGTATAGGGGGGAGTTGGAGAAAAGACTCCTAGGCTAAAGCATATGCACACCTATTATCTTCTTCAACTACACCAAGAAAGCAAAATTCCAGTTTTTAAGTGCCATAGTGACCAGGCTTTTGTTTAAACTAGGTCACTTAGAAGTTAAACTAAATACATTAAAATGGTGATTTTCATTGTATGGTAACAATTGGGTATGAAAGACATTCTCACAATTTGGACAGTTTTAAACATATATTAGTCATGTGGAATTTGGAAATCATATTTACTATGCAAAGACTAAGAACTAGACCTCATTCAAGTGATTTCTTTTGAAGAGTTGCAGTTCATAAAATTCAGAGAAGTGAACTTTGAAGGACTTCCAGTCTATATCATTTGGTTGATTGGGATGTTTATTCTCCTTTAGAAGCACAAGATCCAAGTATGACAAAAACTTAGATTATTGGACAAGCGTCCCTGGGTAAGTGGTTATGAAGATATGCTATATAAAGGAAATGTTTGTGGAAGATGATGATGATGGGCCAAAAAAGTGGAGAATTTCATCTAGTAAGGCAAATCTTATTACCTAGGACCATTAAAAATGTGAGTAGAATAGATAATTCATAAGAATATAAAATCTATATGAGGGACCATAACGGCTGTAAAGGTGCAAAAGTATTGGTCCATACAGAACGTTATGGTAATGTAACGGCCGTAATGCCTGATATGGCTGCAAATGTTTTCTTGTATCAGATAAGTAGTGCCGTGGTTGTAATGGAGCACCAAAATTTTGTTACGTAATGTAAAGGCCGTTACTTAAAACTATTTTATACATGCTAGAGATCCATGCACCAACTTCAGACGGAGTGTTAAGAAATAATAATAATAATAAATAAAGGAGAGCATTCTCAGTAAGGGTTATACTTTCCTCTTCTTCCATGTTAAGCTTTATAACCTATTTTATCTACTCTCTTTCTCTTTCTCTAATCTTCATACCAGTTATTTCTACAGAGGTGTCAAGAACTTGGCAAGCAGTTGAGTCAGAAATAGGTGTACGCAGGCCTGAACACCACTTCATTCCTTCTCCTGTGGAGTGTTTAGAAGAAGTTTAACTGGTATTTTGAAGATGTCGACATGCCACTCTAAAGATTGAAGTAAGATATGCTCAGAACTCTTTTTCAAAAAGAAACAAAGCACTATTAAATAAAGGAAAGAAGTACATAAGGACTAACAAGGATTAATAATCCACCAAAAAAAGGAAACAATATTTTAAATCACAAAAAGCGCACAAATCTCTAGAGATCAAAAACAAAGGAATCTCTTTGACTAGAGGAGAAGCCAAAGCCCAAAAGGAAGACGAAAAACAATAATACATGACAACATTCTTTATACAAGATAAAAGAGCACACTCACTTGGTAGACCTTCTCAAAGCCACTGTCATTTCCTTCAATGATGCAAGTTTCAACTGGTAGTCGCCCAGGTGGTAAATCAGTTATCTGTCATTTTAAGAAACAAAGAAAATCTATCACCAGGTAGTAACCACTGCATCATCAAGTATAATATAAGAGACTTAATTCAATTAGAATAGCACAAGATTTCAGTCAAATTGCCATATACATCCTTCTCTAGACTTAATCATATAAAAATTAGAAGAAAAAAATGAGGGGGAGAGACAGAGAGAGAGTATCCAAAGTTCATGGAGTCCAATAAAAAAAAAAATTGACAAATGATAGAAATGGAAAACTAAAAAATGTCCTTTTCATCAATAATCCCAAAACCCTCTTTATGCTGTACACAAAGAAAAAGGTCAGAGAAAGTCCAGAACGAAACAGTAAGCCCATTTTGATGTAATGAAGGATCCAACTTTGTTTCATTAGTTCAACATTTATTTCCTAGCATACCAAAATTTGCTTCCATTTTTTTTCCCACATTTCTCAAAATCATTCTGTAATTTCATGAACATTTGTTCAAACATGACAAGGAACTGAATAGTATGCTACTAGATATAAAAACAAAAGATAGCATACTTAACATACTTGTGTCAGGGACATGTCCCCATACAAAGCCAGAGCAAGTGTCCTTGGGATTGGAGTGGCTGACATAGCAAGAACATGAGGGGCCATATAGACATCACCTTTCAAGGAGCCATTTGATGAACTAGTCACAGCCATTCTTGAACTTATTGAGGTATAATATAACTGCAGGATAAGAAGCTACATTGATCAGGTCATGTTACAAAAAGAATAAATGCACAAAGGAAATCAAAGTCCCCAGGATCAGAGTATTATTTTCTGCTAAACTTATGAGGTAACGGACAACCTTTCAAGAGGATGCAACAAACATCATCACATATATGATCACTGGTGATGCCTAAATAAACATTTCTTAATCCTGGACGAGGGAGAAGGAAATAGTGGGGGTAATAGGATGGCAGTTTCTGTTCTCTACCAATACACTGACAGTAGTCTGTAGCATTCTAAAAGTGGATCACAGCTAGGATGCACTGATCTATGGTTCACATAAGGACAAACATAAATCAACATTTTTGCAGGGATTTAATACAGGAAAGTAACAACAAAAATATTAAGGCAGTGAGAAGAATGCAAAAGGACCAAATTTTAATGAAAATGATAAGAAGATAGATTGTGTTAAGAACGGTATAACCATAACAAACACCAACAGCAAAGTGATCTAACAAGTTACGCAATGGCATTCTAATCGAGTTTGTTTCGATATTTCAAAAGCACCAGAAATATCATCTATGCTTTCCATTCAAATAATTTGATTCGTAATTATTCTCTAGTGCATCTTCAGCATTAACTAAGGTTACACTGTAAATTTCCATATTTTGCACCATTTTCAAAAGTTCACTCACAATTTTTTTTTGCTTAACATCGTATCAAGCTCTACACAAATATCTATGCATTCGTTGAAACTAAACATTTTTTCATTTTATCTCCCTTCTGGATCAAAGATTGAGTAGAATCCCACAATTAGAGACTGATTAAAGCACTGATTTCTTGCCTTTATGCTTGCATAAATAAATAACAGATTATATCAGGAATGTTCTCCCAAGAGTTCTGAACTGGAAAGGTAATTGGACTTGAAGATCTAATAATGGTCTGCCTATATATATGGCCAGTGGATATGAAGAAACAAGGTCTCTGGGTTACTGGATAAGGATGCAGTTCCACAGGTGGTTAAAGTTGTCTGCTTACCTCCATGTTACAGTGGTTTTTCTTTTTCGTACTCTTTGACTTTTTCATTTTTTTATCTTCAGTTTGTTGCTCCAAAGATACTAGCAAAGGAAAATGTTTGAGACCCAAAAAAAGCTCCCACAATTTGACCCACAATTTTTTTTTTTTTTTTTTTTTTTTTTTTTGGATAACCGAGTGTCCGGGCCAGCTTACGCGCACCTCGACTAATCTCGGGGCCCTGAAGTTAACGACCGGGCAAACCTCCAGTGGCCCGCCAGGAGCACAGCAGGGAGTGGGATTCGAACCTGAGACCTAGAGAGGAGCATACTCCTAGGCCCCAAGTTCCTTGGCCTCAACCAACTGGGCTACCCACAATTTGACCCAGAATTTGACCCACAATGATGTAGTATGATAGGTGTCAACTTTTGATTTGTTACACACCCAATGATATAATGCCTAACTCCCTTGCTACATCCTTGTGGGTCTAAAATAGTGGGTCTCAAACATTCTCATTAGCAAAATAGTGACTTTTTCTTTGATAATTTTAGCAGAGATATAATCTCAGGGCAGTGAAAACAAAACCACCTTGCTGTTAAACCTTCCTCTCTGGATCACACCAAAACGATGTTGCTCGTCTACCACTGCAATGCGTAAAGCTGAGAATTCCACCTTTTCTGCTATTAGACTGTGGGTACCAATGACCAATGAGATATCTCCACTCTGGAGACCCTGCCAACCAATACTAGAAAAGATAAAAATCTTTAAAATGTCATAATCTACTATTCATAACTGCCACATTACAATACATGCCTCACGAACGAGCCGTGATTGTTTCGATGGGGTTGAGCCCGTTAGCAAAGCGACAGAAGGTTTACAATCAACATGCTCCATATTCTCTAGCAAATTAAGAAAGTGCTCATAGTGCTGGACAGCAAGCAACTCAGTTGGAACCATGAAAGCTGCCTACAAATAAACAAAGTAATCTAACAATCAATTTTAATTCTGTAAGATTACGTATGGAGCAAATGTTGAGACTAAACACCATGCTGAGAAATCAATTATCAAACAAACAAATTAGACTCTAAAATCTCATAATTGAAGTCAATCACTACTATCCAATATCAATAATGAAAACTTTACATGGCCTACCTGATAACCTGCACCAATAACCTCCATACATGCCAAAAAAGCTACCACAGTCTTCCCACAACCAACATCTCCCTGAGAAGAAAAAAACTATTGAGATAATCAAAACAAAGAGATTCCCTTAAAAGAAGATATCACTGAAGGCTAAAAGGAAGACAAATAATAAATTGTTTTTGGGTAAGTGACAAAATAAATCTTACATCTCTTTCCAACCAAATCCCCCTATGTCTTATCCATCAAATAACGAATATATGATATGGTAGAGACATATAAGGTCGAAGTAGTTGCAAGGATTTTACCCAAACCGACGGTGTAACAATGTTGTATAGTTGACTTCTATCTATGAATGAGTTCGTGTGCAAGTGTGTGTGGGGTAGGGTGACAAATGGGTGGGTGTGGGTGCCTAGTTAGTGAATGTGTCTATGCTAAATGGGGTAAAGAAATTAGGATGAATATAAGTTCACTGTCTTAGATTACCAATTCTCTCAAAATTTTAAGTTGTTAGGAAATGTCCAATATATATCAAGCTATCTAACACCCTCCCTCTCTCACATGGACAAGCAAGGAGGATATATAATCTCAACTAAGGAGCACAAACACACAAAACACAGTGCACAATAAACAGCACAGCTAGGGAACAAATACATACTAGGTGACTTCAACCCAAAATAAAAGTAAAAATTCATAGACAAAATCCAAAAATAGCAACTTAAAAGTCTCACAACATCTATTGAAGTTCAAATTTTAATTTGAAAACAACAACAATTGATTAGATATGAGATACAAATTAAAGAACAACAGTATGTTAAGGGAAAAAAATATAAATCCAATACCTGCAAAAGTCGATTCATGGGAACTGGCCGCTTGAGATCCCAAATAATCTCTGAAACAGCAGTTAACTGACTTGAAGTAAGAGAGTAAGGAAGAGCCTTCAAAAAATTCTTTGTAAGACTAGACCATTCCTCCATAAATACAGAATTCAATACAGGCTTCCTATACTTATCCAACAATACATCTTTCTCTATCTGTGTACCAAGACCTTCAAGCATTTGAAACAAACGGCCCAACTGACAAAAGAGGATAATAGCGATAGTCAGGGGTTGCATGCAATCAATGCACAAAAAAGGCAAGATGGACAAGCACCAGCATCAACAAAGTGACGGCGAGATATTTTTTTGATAAATAATAAATTTTATAGAGAAAGCATAAAGATGATGCAACTAAAACAAAACAACCAATAGAAGGAAACAAAACTCGCCTAACCAATTACATCATCCAAAACATCTAAGAAAGAAAAAAGATCCGGATCAACTTTACACTCATGCCCCACCATACTTTACCCATCCTCACCCCAAATAGGTTGTATGACAAACAAATGCAATATCATAACAGATTTGAGAGGAGGAGGATGTTGCAAAACTAACTTATATGTGGTATCAAATATAGAGATGGCCATGGGATAAAAAACAGGGGGAAATGAAAAATCTAATCTCAACTTCTATTTCAACATTGGGCCTAGGAGTGGTGATCTTTATCTTCTCTGATCCATTTTGCACTACATATACACACACACACACATATATATATAAGTCATACCCGGTATATGAGGTACCGCAGGACGTAGGAGTAGTAGATAACAATCTTACCTCCAGCTATTTGCAGAGAAGCTGATTCTCATGACCCCCACCACAGTGCTGGGCAAAATGAGCACTTACAGCAATGCCAGGTAATGGCATCACCTACTTACATATATAATACGCACACTACACGTATAACACATGTGAATGGTTGAAAGATATACGAATGTATCTTAAATTGGAGAAAGGAACGGCATGAGAATGATTGATGACGAGCATGGAAAAAAGCAAAAGGGAAAGTATGAAATTTCACATGAAGGGCACCTAGGCCTTTATGTAATCAAAAAGGTATTTGGTGGCTGCAAACTTGAGAGCTGTTTATCAATTCACTTGGAAGATCAAACTTCTAAAATCAAATCGATATGATTGATAAATAAATAAGCAACCTAGAGGTGACACCTTGTGCTTGTACAGTGGACAAAATTTTAAGGTTTGTACAGCAGGAAACGAAGGTGTGCCAGGAGAATAGTGCAACCATTCTGTACCATGTGATAAACATATACCAATAACATTGAGAAGATAATTAGCAAATACAAATATAAGCTCCATAACCATAAGTATAATTTCGTTCACAACCATGTGATAAGCACAGAATACTCAAATTAAAAGAAATTAATTGAACATGAAAACAACCTAAACTGCAAGGAAAGAAAAAAATAACATTTTCATGAGAAAGATTTACCGATGAATAATGTTGAGTGAAAGCTCGATCAGGAGAGCAGGGATGGAAGTAATGAGAGAGTGGCACAGGGAAATACACACAGGAACTAGATATCGTTCTAGTAGACAAAAGAGGCTCTGAAATCCACAAGAAATATACGGCCTCTTTCTTTTTTTTGATCAGCAAAAGTTAGGGGTTAGTGGTTAATTGTTAGATTAACACATTGGAGGAGTTGAACTCACACCCTCTCCTTGCATGAACTTAAGTCTTGCCTCCCATTCCACTCCTAAGAGTGGAACCCAAGACCTCCCCTTAGGAGAGACTTGGCGATCTCCCCTTAGGGTAACAGACAACAAACAGAATGATAAGGGTAACACACCATACACACAATGATAAGGTTTGAGATGATGCAAGCAACCAATTATTTTAGAGGAAAATTACCTTAACAATATGTGGAAAAATTTCAATTACAAATAACAAGTTATATATCACCTGAAGATAAAAAAACTCATCAAATATAAGCCTTTTGCGAGCTAAATCAGCCTCATCCAAATTCTTCGGCTGGTGGATACCCAAATATGCCTGCATTGTTCACAAAAGGCATTTATGTCTCTCTGCTGCTGAAAAATGCACCGAGAACTAACAGTTTCATAAATACATACATCACATGTGCGCAAGCACCTTGCATGATGAATCTAAGCAGCAAAACCCAAATGCTCTTAATGATTTCTAAACTTTATAGAAATTGGAAGCCAGGTCAGGAGACTCAAGACTACTTTCATGAAGTCCAAGACACTAGTTTACTGTAGACATCAAGGATGTGATAGAATCATCAACTCCCTCCCAAACCCAGCGAAGTAATCAACAGCAATAAACAACATTGAGAAACTCCACCAAACAAGCACCTTATCTCTATGGTAAAGTGGGTTAGTTATAAAACTCATGTATGGCTTGAAGCAGACCCCAAAGGCTTGATTTGAGAGATTAAGTCGGTTATCCAAAAGTAAGGGTATAACCAAAGCCAGGTTGATCATACACTTTATTATCTTATTATGCATATAAAGGATCAAGTTATTGTCCATATTGTCTATACTCATGATGAATTAGTGCCAATAAAAAATGAAAAGATTTTAAAAAAATGTGTATTGTTATCTTGTGAAGGAGTTTGATTCTTAATTACTTTCTTAGGTTTGCAGATCATACTATGTTCATCAAATGAGGTAGACAATGATATGGAAGAAGTGTCCCAACTCAAATCACTTTTACCCAAGGAGTTTGAAATTAAAAAATTAGATCCATTGAGGTACTTTCTTTATATTGAAGTTGCCAGATTTTATAAGGGCATTTTTATTTTCGAGAGGAAGTATATCCTTAATCTCCTTTAAAAAACAGGCATTAGTTTTCACAAACAAAATGCACAGGAAACAAAAGAACAAAAAAAAAAAAACAAAGAATATGTCTAATCATTAGAAGATTAGAGCATTCTTTTGGATAATTCAGTTCAATGGAAATAATATTTCATTTTAAATGGTAAGTACGAAACTATGTGCGTAATTGAACAATGCAGCTAATGGTAATTAGGAACAAAAATGGACAATTCTGAATAACAATGAATAGCATACGTATAGATCAAGGAAACCTTAAGCATATGATGCTTTATTACTCACATCATGTAGGGATACAAGTCCAAAATCCCGAGTGACATCTTGAGGAATAGGATCCACATTATCAGGCAAGGATTTTAAAGCACTGAGAGACAAAAAATAATTATAAATAAGTGAAATAGTTAAGAAATGCACAAAAACACTTTACCAAATCAATATACATAAACATTCAAACCAACTCCAAGGAGATAATTCCAACTCCCACATACCACTAAAAAGGTAGCACAAAGTACTTAAATCTACATTTTTACAAGGACATGGAGACATGCCAACACAGAAGATCCTGAAGGTGAAAAAAATGGTGGAAATGAATGGGAGTGGACCCTGAAAATCCTTTCTTGAAGGATCTGAGACAAAAGTTATATTCCTCTATAGCAAGCCTAGCATAGACAATAGAACAACTGAGCCCGATTAATAGTCATAACAAGCTCTTCAATAACCATTATTCATTTCCTATAAACCTATGCCTTGGACACATGGTCCTACACAAACCTAACCCTAGCCAGCCAACTAATCCAAACTAAAGCCTAACTCAATTCCCTCGCCATCCGTAAATTCCGGCGAGCAATTACTTTTAGCCTAAAAGGAATTAAACTATTACTTTATCCATAAACCTTACCCTATCAAAGTTAAACCCTCAAATTAAATCCCTAACTTAAAACCCAAAGATTAAAGCCCTTGCCCACCATATTTGATCTTCTGTGTGCCTTAATCAGGTCCATCCTTCATCAGGGCAATGAGGTCATAGAATTGAATATAACTGTTTCCATTCTTATATATACGTGTGTGTGTGTGTGTAACGAAATGAATGTGTTTTTTAGTATATAAATCAAATATATATTTTTTATGTCACCCTCTTGTTTCACCTAACAACGACTCATACTCTTATAGTGCACCCTCCTTTTATGTCATTCCCGAAAATAACCAAATTTTTCATAATTTCTTTCAAAACCAATCGCATATTTTCTTTCGAAACCAATATAATATAATTTTTCTATCTTAACATTTACACACTTCTTCAATAGGCAGTGAGACAAGACATGGTGTCAAATAAAGTTAAAGGAAAAACCAATTCATGGGGATGAACCAAAATCATGAACCCAGCTTTGTCCAAACTCCAAACTCCTAACCCAAATCATGGATTCAGCTTTGATTATTTGAGTAACATCTCCCAGTTCCTTCACATTATCTCCCAATTGTAAAGCCAAGGTTGACCATCTATGTACTGTATACACAACAAATAAGGTTTTCAAAACTCAAATAGATGTATAGGCCAATCCAAACAAATCTTAGCACATCAAAGCCTTACCAGACACAACCATGTGACTATGTCAATGCTTCTATGCTAAGTAGTTAAATATCTAGAGCTAATGTACTCAACATAGACCAACATCATAGATGAAATGACAGATTTAACACTGATTTACAAACTCAACATATACACATACATGCAGACAAAAAAAAGATTTTTTTCAAATAATTCTACTATATATTGCAGACGTATGCGACAAATAAAGCTGGAAACATCACATAAACAGCCAATCTTGGTATTTTTAAGATAAAATGGATATGTTCCAATGTCAAGTTGGGATCTGATAACCCAATAAAAGAACTACTAAGATAATTAATAAAACAAACTTAAATGTGATGACCAAAAGAGTCGTTACTACCTTTGCATACTTCTTATGTCATTATTGTGTACATGTATTTTCCAGACATAACCCCAAAAAAAAATTTAAGAATTGCAGGACTCTACAAAATTGGGAGGGGAAGTAACAGAGACAAGTGATATTCACCAAAATATACATATATACACGTAGAGAGAGAGAGAGAGAGAGAGAGAGAGAGAAGTGATGGTAATAACAAGTGAAAGTATTTTACTTCCTAATGATTATTGCCATTAAAAACCTTGTTAGTGTGGTAGGTAGATGTGAGTGTGTTAGGTGAGTATTAGTGTGGTAGGTGAGTGCTATAGTTAGTGCCCCATATAGTTAGTGATATAGTTAGTGCTCCATTATGGTATAGTGCTCCATTATGGCTCCATTGTATCCCATTTCTCTCTATAAAAGAGAGCTCTTGTAAACACATTGAATATCAATAAATCAATCAATAATATCAATACATTAATTTCCTACATGGTATCAGAGCTATAGGTTAAGCTCTTAGTGTTCTTTGCCTTCCGGCGGGCGGCAACCTTGCCTTGACCGCCCGCCGGACCTCTACTCATACTTTAACTCCGCTGCCACAAATTATGCAATCATCACCCCTGTTGTTAACACCTCTGCCTACTTCTTCAAGAAAACTTCCGAGCTTATTGATTTCAAGGAGGGACGACATGCAAGTTTTGCGTATGGACGTTATGGAAATCCAACCACTGTTGTTGCAGAAGAGAAGATAAGTGCACTTGAAGGTGCTGAATCAACACTGTTAATGGCATCTGGAATGTGTGCCAGCGTTGTAATGCTTATGGCACTGGTTCCAGCTGGTGGGCATATTGTGACAACCACTGTTGCTTGGTTGGAAGCTGATTCTGTTTTGTTGCCACCACTCTCTCTCTCTCTGGGTCTCTCTTTCCACCTTATCACCCATCCCTTTTGCACAACAACATACCCAGTCAATTTTTGCACAACTCAACTTTATCACCATACTCAACACGGGCAGATTCCACCCTCACATGTTCCCAACATACCTGGACACAAAATGGGAAATTGTATTGCTATTTGCAAGCCCAACAGCAACAAATCTGGTACTGAATCAGCTGCGGACGAGCACCGGAAAGTTCTACAGGTTGTAAAGACAGACGGAAAAATATTGGAGTTCAAATCACCAATCACTGTGAAGGACTTTCTGGTAAATTTTTCTGGTTTTTTCATTGCTGTTTCACAAATACTTTCCAAGCCTCTGCCTCCCTCTTATGAGTTGAAGCTAGGTTGAGGTATTTATACAAAAGCTGCTGATGTTGGGGCTGATCTTGTGGGCAAGGTTGAGATGAACATCCCTGAGGATGATCCCAGAAATCCAACTGTGATAGCTGACAATGTTGGTGACAACGTTGGGGATATTGCTGGTATGGGATCTGATCTATTCGGCTCGTATGCGGAATCATCATGTGCTGCTCTTGTTGTTGCTTCCATATCATCTTTTGGGATCAATCATGATTTCACTGGAATGCTTTATCCTCTGCTTATCAGCTCTGTGGGTATCCTTGTTTGTTTGCTAACCTCCTTATTTGCTACTGATTTCTTTGAAATCAAGGCTGTAAAGGATATTAAACCAACAAAATTCCAAGGCAGATACCCGAACAGGCCTGGTACATGAACCCGGTCTTCTCTTTCTCTTGTCTGAACATCCCGATTCCCGTAAGGGGAGCCAATGGTCCAATCTTTGAAGATGGCCCCAATTTTGATACTGTTTTTAAGCTTTTTCATGGGAAGGATGGAGTAGTCCCACACAAAGCCTACGCCTCAGTTTAACCCTTTGGCTGCAAAAGCTGCTTCCATCAATTTGTCGGGATTTGGATCTGGGGGGCCCTTTGGCTTTGATTTCTTCTCCAAGAATTGGAATACTCAGAAAAAAAAAAAAAAAAAAAATCTGGGTCATCCAAAGAGAGATAGCAATTGCCGTAATGTCACCAACCATATTTTATTCATGCCGGGGATCAAACCCGTTCACCATTTTACACACAAAAAAAAAAAAAAAAAAAACCACAACCACCACAAACAACCGGCCTCACTTCTTCGCCTCTTCAGCTGTTCTCTTCTTCTTGCCTTTGTCTTGGGCGTCCCTTGCCGGTGCTGCCTCCGTGTTTCCCACGCCGCCGAACACGTTCACTTCCCGTTGCTCCTCAACCATCACATATGGCAGACCTCCAAATCTGAGCATCACGGTGGCCTTCGCTTCAGTTCCTTATTTTCTGCCTTCAGCACACATATCTCTGCTCGGGCATCCGTATACATGCTCTAGAGCAGAGCCAGTTGGGCTTTTACCTGCTGCACCTCATTTGTTCTACTCTGAAGCCGGTGCGACAGGTTGTTGACCGCCGTCATTGTCTCAACACATGACTTCAGAGTATAATGATTGGCCTCAATATCAGATTGAGCAGCCATTATCTGCTCAACTGACGACATTGGAAAATTCAACGGCGAAAAACCAGGGGCGCTTGGTCCAGGGGCACTTGGTTGAGGTTCAAGGGCCATATTCTGGGTTGTGGCCTCGTTGAGGTCGGGAAAAAGAGTGAGACCACGGGACGAAGAGGCTATGTTCTGGGTAGCTGAACGGGAAGAAGAGGCTATCTTATGGGTTGCTGCGTGTTTCAGCTGTTACAGAGTGTTTCAGGGTTTGCAGCTCTTAGAGACAAGCTCTCAGAGAACGAAGCGGTTTCAGCTGGTTTGTTATGCTTACAAGCCTCAGCCTTCGCTTCGGTTTATATCAACAAAGACGAAGAGGCCGACACGACACTCTGTTGATCACGTGCCTCGCCGCGTATTCGGCGCGCCTTTTGATGGCTCGCCGCTCGAAGAATTCTGCCGGGCACGCCTTTTGATGGCACGCCTTTTGAAAGATTTGGCACACCTTTTGAGGGTGCGACCTCTTATATGGGTCCGACAAGACTCTGTAAACTGTTCCGACATTGATTTCGGTTCTCTGCTACAACGGTTCGACACAGCCATATAGTGTCTTCTACAACGGTCCGACATGACCCCGTAAACTGTTTTCTACAACGGTCCGCCATGACCCCGTAAACTGTTTTCTATGACCCCATAAACTATCTTCTACAACGGTCCGACATGACCCCATAAACTGTCTTCTACATCGGTCTGCCATAACCATACGGTCTTCTACAACGGTCTGACACGACCATACAGTGTCTCCTATCCACTTTTATTTTATTTGTCAGATTATCTTCCTGTTTTGTTACTTTCTCTCCAAACTCAAGTTGGTTAGTACCTATCCTCCTTGAGTTTGAGGGGGGCTGTTAGTGTGGTAGGTAGATGTGAGTGTGTTAGGTGAGTATTAGTGTGGTAGGTAGATGTGAGTGTGTTAGGTGAGTATTAGTGTGGTAGGTGAGTGCTATAGTTAGTGCCCCATATAGTTAGTGATATAGTTAGTGCTCCATTATGGTATAGTGCTCCATTATGGCTCCATTGTATCCCATTTCTCTCTATAAAAGAGAGCTCTTGTAAACACATTGAATATCAATAAATCAATCAATAATATCAATACATTAATTTCCTACAAACCTAAACCCAAAATTTGACAAAATATGGAACTATATGAAGCCCCCAAAAAAAAATCGTGGCCACAACATGTCACCTGGACATGGGTACGAGTTGGGCATGACATGACATGGGTATGGATATATGTTGTATTTCTCATTTAACAAAGAGTACCATACAACTACCACCTGGTGTGTTCAATCTTTACATTGATATTTCAAACTAAGGTACAAAACACCATTTCACCCTAGATCAAAAGAAAGAAATACTGAGAATAGAAATTGTCTTGTCTTCAATGAATCCATCACCGATTTATATATATAAATATATATCCATGCCCAACATAGGTCCCAACTTTATGGAAAAATGATACAGGTCAAAGGAAACCTAAAGCTGAACAAGGATTCACTAATGTTGTTTAGCATTCAACATAAAATCAATGCTGTCCCAACCAGATGTTTTGTTCTCTCATACTAAGTCACTTCATTAAAGCATATCCCGTGCACAATTATAATTTAATCACTTCTAACCATTGTTTTCAAATCCTTATCAAATTGTGAATCATTTTGCTAGTGAATCGTGAATCATACCAAATCATGAATTGTAAGATTTTCTTTATTTAACATAATATATTTTTTATATATGTATATACATATAAAATACGCACAGTGTTTAAAATAAAATAAATATCAATATAACTAATATTAGGGGCGTTTGGGAAGAAACCTTTTTGGTTTTTTTGGCTAAAATAGCATTACAAGACAAAATAGGCTAAAATAGCCAATAAGACAAAATATCACATCAAACCCATAATCATTTAACTTTTTCTCTCACAAACATCACATCCAACTACAAAAAAATCCAACTATCTTCCCAAACACAAAAATTTTAGCCTCCTAAAATAGCCAAAAACTAAAATAGCCTACTAAAATAGCAACTTCCCAAACACCCACATTGTATATATATAATCACATTTATCAATATAACTAATTGATCCTTTTTCTTATTTCTTGATGGAGAGGCAAAAACAACATCGTTCCATGCATTATGTAAACAAAAACTAAACTAAATTGTTGTAAATCATAATGAATCATAGTGAATCGCAAATTGAATCGCATGATTCACTCAATTTCCGATTCAACATTACAATTCAATTTTGAATCGTGGTTGAAACTCATATCAAATCATATGAATCGAATTATTAATCATACAATTCTAACAACCATGCTTCTAATATTTGAGAACCCAAAACTCAAAGATAAACACAGGTATCCACGCTCTTTAAAGGCAAAAGAATATCTTATTCTTAGCATGCGACAAATATTTAGATGACAAGAGAAGAAGATAGTTCTAGGACATTTCTTTTTTTGAAAAATAAAAAATAGAGGGGGGAAACAAAGAAGGGTGTTTGAATCATAAACAACTAATTCCCATCAAACAAGAAACCAACAGGGAGCAACAACTAGCATAAAGGGTGCAACTCGATTGTCAAATAGGTTTTTTCACAAAGGGAGAAAGGGTAGAGTCAAAAGCAATAGATGATAAAGGTAGTGCACATGTAATAACAATATTGCACATTGCAAGATCTAGATTGCAGGCTTTGAGGCACAAACCTTGAAATAATGTCCCTAAGAAAGTTTGGCTTAAGGCCTCCTTTAGAAGGGTATATAGGGTATGGTCTCCCCTCTGCATGAGCTGATGAATCCTGTTCATCTTCAAGTACATCCAAATTATATTCCCTCATTTCATAGTGGCCTTTCGTACGCATAATCCTCACCTAGATTGAAAAGGCAACATTTAGGTACAAGTTTTGTATAAATGGCGTGCACACATACGCGTGCGCGCACGCACGAGAGAGAGAGAGAGAGAGACATTTTATTAATCAATCAATATATAAAATAAAAAATATATTAGCATAAGGTCATAGGCAGAAACAGGAACTTTTTCTTCAGGGAACTCAATGTAAGTATTGACACAATTGTTACCGGCTGAAAAATTAATGCATTAAATTATTTCCCTACCAAAGCTTCAAAAAATTTGTATCAACCAGAAGTAATATGAAAATTTCAAGCATTTATGCATTAAAAAAAGTTCAATATAACATAATTATTAAGAAAAACGAGACAATGATCAAATTAATGCTTTATGCATTACATATATAGAATATAAACACACACCCACCCACCCACACACACACACACACACACATATAATATTGGAAACAAGCTGGGTTGAAAGCAAAAACTTACATTTTCTGTCTAGGATACATATATGCATACATTTTCTGTCTAGTATACATTTTCTGTCTAGGATACATATGTGTATACATTTCTTGTTAGACTTATCCGAGGACTTAGGGCATCCATGACCCCCGCTGCGCCCTTTGTTCCATCACTAATAAGTTGGTACTTGTCTCCATACACAAAGAGAGCTATTTTTGTAACTATTACCGCCGGAACAGAAATGATACTTAAGCCAGTGTAGTTACATCAAGGAAATAATTCACATGTTAAAATTTAGAGGGAAAAAAACGTCTTTCTCTTAACCTTCATTCATAATCCCAAGGATAGTATTCTAGATTGCTAATAACAGAAATGTATCCTAGATGCAAGAATTTAATTTCTCTTAACCTTCATTCAGAATCTCAAGGATAGAAAAGTTGATTCACCATCTAATGTTTTGGATCTCACTTATATTAATACATGTGTTTATGTGGGAGAACCCTAATTTTAGGTCTCTTTCATTAGTTGTATATTGTCTCTCCCTTCTAATATTTTCACAAAAAGAAAATCAAAAAAAAAAAAAAAACCAGTATCTATAACCATTTTCATCAACTTCATTGAAAGTTGTAACTGTTTGCATACAAGCTCTCCAAAGCTCATTTCCTAAAGGATTACTTCACAGAGAGACTCAAACAAACAACCATTAAACCTTCAAATACCAAGGTGCTTTTCTCCATCAATGAGCTTAACTTTCAAACAGAACATCAGAGGTGACTTACTCACTGTTGCTTTGGTCAATCAAGACCTGGGAGAGTGGGCTTCGGGAAAGAGAAGAAATAGGATACAAACAATTACAGGCTCAGTAGGGCAACACGGCAGTGCCAAGAACAGACTTAACATCCCAAGCCCCTGCCATTGTGCCAACAAATGAACACCCAAAAAAAAAATAGCTGCAAAGGTTAAAGCATCACCACTAGACTTGTTGGTTTAGTAGTAGTATAATGTCAGCCCGAGACACCTCAGATGATAGGGGCCGAGGTTTCAAAATACAGAAATGGGATAGAAGGGGTAATGGCTTTACTAGCATTTCACAGAATTCACCCAAAAAAATATATATATATAAAATAAACTTAGATCAAAAGAAGTAACAAGGAATGAGCAAACTACTTCAACTGAACAACTGCAATATCCATCCACCATTAACTTTCTTACACAAGCAACAACTTTACAAAAACAGAACTCACAAGGTATGTTTGCCTTTGTTGGAGGCAGTAACACACCACTCTTAGATCAAGAACTTGCATAAACAACTAAGATCAGTATGATTAGAAGTTAGAACCGCAGTAAATGACTAGAAGTGCTACAAAGCAGCCCAACAACAGAAGTATATAAACACACCTTACCACTAACACATACAATATCCCCCTCTTTATGCTTTCCCTGAATACTTTTGAGAAAAGGTTGAAAAGTGAAACGAGTGCCACGGAAAAATTTCTTTAAATGTAAGTGTATAGTCTGCTTGCTTCTATCAGTTTCATCAATAACATGTGCAGACGTTGATTCACCACCTCCCACCTCGCATTCAACCACAACCTCTAGAAATGAGAAAGAATAGCTGGTTCTAATTGCCCTGCCAAGAGGGGGGGGAAAAAATGTCTTATCAAAATTAAAAGAGAAGTTTAACTCACAATTAACATTTTTAATGCTCTATTGCTCAACACTATTAGATAAATAAATAAATTTTTACACACATGCCTGCATCTGGAAAGCGATATAAACAGCAACAAGGAAAACATTGCTACAATTTAAAGAAAATTATAACTGACTCAACTAGAGCAAGCTAGCTGTGATAAATTCTTCCCAACAGAATATGGGTGGTTGGGGGGGGAAGACTGTAGGACAGTGATCTAGCATGGGATCCAGATTACAACTTTAGCCAGACCAGCTGTCACTAGTCTCTACTGCCTTCCTAAAAGTCATGACAGAAGGAAAAAAATTGAAGCACCAGACTGGAAGATGATAGTATGTCACTCTAGTGTGAAAGAGCCTTTAACACTAAGAGAGCAATTGTAAGGATCCCTGTGTGATACGATCATGGACAGAACTCAGCCCCAAAAGCTAGCTTCTGAAGTGAGAGTGACCTCAAGCTTATACGCCATGCATCCCTTTTATACCAAGAGATGTGGGACTTTGTTTTACACCCTTCCTCATGCCTAACATGCAGGGCACATCCCTGCAGTACACTGCTCACACTTATAACATGCACATCTTCTTTGTACCCAGGCAATGTGGAACTTTGTTTCACACCTTGAAGAGATGGAGCTTTCATCATTTGTGTTGAAATGTAATTTGGAGAGAAATTCTTCTCTTCAGGGGTCTCTTAGAAGAATTGTTCTTTCGCAGTTTTGTAGTTTCTCTACTTGTATAATTGGTGTTTTTTCCTTCTCTACCTTGCATCACATGGCCATTCCAATATCCAATGAATCCAATCCTTTGTTTCTTGCATCAAATCTGTTTTATTTGTTCTTTAAAATAAAAAATAAAAAGACCAGGGCATTGTTTCTCCATCTCTCTATTCCAAATTTCTTTTTTAATCAAGAATAATTTTAAATAATTAAAGTGAGAATGTCTTCTATACATAAGAACAGAGAATCCATTATGAATGGAATATTTCAATGCCCAACCAAAGAACATCCATTGGTCACTTCAGGAAAACCTGATAAAATTGAATCACACAGTGAAGATTAGCACAGGCCCCGTGCAAGGATGACCCACACAAATCAAGAAATGGTCCTTGTACATCCAGCAATCTGGTCAAGAAGTTCAATATTTACTAACCAAATATCCAAACTCACTTGGAAGTTAAGATTCTCCCAACAAAAATCAAGTACTGTCCATCATCAATTCCAATCTGCGCATTCTGTAGATCAGCATAGGTCCGAGGAAAATGGTGCAGCAATTTCCGCAACTAACACACAAAAAGGAAACGTGATCTCAAGCCTCAATTAGATATTAAAAACATTTTAATAATAGGATGTTAGCATAACCTCTAAAAAGAGCCCACCGTGTGAAAGCCACAGTTTTCCAGCAGACGAAACTGCCTCTTACTGAATCCAGGTACGCAACTGATAGATTTGTCGAGAATCAACTCAACTGATGCAGCATTTTGTTTACTCTCAAACCCAGCTCTAGTAGAAGATTCCTCCGTAGTGACATATAGAACTGAATTTGTTTCAGACTCCAAATTCAGGGACTGAGAAGATAAAGGTGAAGCGTAACAACTTTCTTCCCTAAATAAGTTAGAGTTCGCATTTGGAAGGCCGGGATAAAGAGAAGGCCATGCTTCCCGTAGATTATCTGGAATGAGCCACTTTGCACCCACAGAACTAGAGAGAAATCCTTTACAAATTTCAGATGTCAAAAGGCTGTTCTCTCCAGACCAACATGAGGTCTCATCGTACAGCTCCACCGCGGGAGAACAACCCAATATGATGGATGGAAATCGTTTACAAGCCAAAGAGACATCAACATCAACCATTGTATCTTTAACATTCATACCAGAATCCTTTTGAGCTCTTTCGCTCTGAATTAAATCATGTAGACTATTGTAACCCATTAAGACAGATACCTATAAGCAAAGCACAATGCAACCATGTAAACAATCTCTCTGAGAAATGAAAACATGCAGAGAAAATATGCAGCTGTCTAAATATGCAGAGAAAATGAACACTTACAACCATAGAAAAGTAAAGAGTCACTATATCAGTAGACCCTTTACTGAGGATATATTCAAGACACTTACCAACAAAATACAAAAATAGTGAAATAAAAACGGAGAAGGTCATAACAAGCATTGATCAGAAGTTTATCATAATAAAGCAGCACGTGGTCCCTGGCAAGCCATTCAAGCTCCTGATCAGCCTACATTTTGTGTTTTTATCAACAATAAGAAAATTTATTAATTAAAAAGAGAACGAGGTACGCAAGGACCAAAAATCCCCAAAAAAGAGAAAAACTAAATTACGAGTCACATACTGCCCATCAATCTCTAGAAACCAAAAGCAGGTATCCCTTAAGGAGAAGACACTAAAGCCCAAAAGGAAGACAGAGAACAAATATTGAACCACTACCCTCCAATATATTTAACCTTGTTCTCAAAAACTCTTGCATTTCTTTCTAATCAAATCACTACCCTCCAATATATTTAAACTAGTTCTCAAAAACTCTTGCATTTCTTTCTAATCAAATCACCCAAAACATAGCACAAAATACACAACTGTGACAACTCCAAAATCCTCGCGCCTTCTTATTAGATCAAAAGCACCTGTAATCAATCATAAACATCTTAACACAAGAATTAGGAGCCACCCAATCAATCTCCACCAACTGCAACAATTTGTGCCATAAGGCCATAGCTACAAGGCAACGCAAGAATAAATTATCAATAGTTTGTTCTCCCCCTCTACACACAACACACCATTGTGGAAGCAAAAGGCAATTAGGCCTCCTTTTCTGAATCATGCCATTAGTATGGAGTTTCTTGTGAGCCATAAACCATGCAAACACTTGTAACTTTAAGAAGCGCAATAGCATTCCAAATCATCTTATGAGGAGCAAAAAAAGGTACATTTAGATTATCAATAATCTTATCAAAGAAAGATTTGCAAGAAAATAAATCAGATGAATGAATAGTCTACACTCTTTTATAATTGGAGCCATGATTCAAGGAAACATCATCATGGATAGATAATACAGAAGCCAGCTCATTAGTTTGAAAATCATCAAGATTCCTAAAGAAACAACTCAATCTAGCACCGAATCCAATCCTAATCTGTACACTTCTACATGTACATAAAATTTGTGTTTAAAAAAAAGTTGTATAAAGGATATTCCAAAGCTTGGGAAAAAGCATTAACATAAAATATGAGGCTAAGGGTAAAAGTACTATAATCAATTTTGATATATTAAAACAAGTCACAATTAGATTAGCTTCTTTGCAAAGATAAAGGGTGTGTTTGGTTTGGTTTTGGGAGTTAAATTTTCAAAAAAAAATTTGGGAAAGAGTTTAGAAATTTTTTTGGTTTGTTTGGTTGTATATTTTGGAAATAGATTTGGAGTATGGGAGTTTGGAAAAATTTGATGAGTAGATGTATGTGAGAGAAAAAGTGATTGAGAAGGAGAGAGAAGAGAGAAAAAGTGATTGATTGATGTGTAGGAGAGAGAAAGTGATTTTGAAAAAAAAAATTTCCAAAATCACCAAACCAAACAAAATTTTAGAAAATTTCTCCAAAATTTGTTTCTCAAAAACAAACCAAACAAGGCCAAAATCTTTAATTGCAAATTATAAGACAACAAATTTAGGTAGAAGGGCATAAAAGGTACATAAGCAAATCACATAGCCTTAGCTGATTTAAAATGAATGCAATCTAAATAATGCCAAGCTACATATATCATGCAACATAAACACTAGCTTGCAAACCTTATTAAGCAACTTTGAACGGTCTGTGACGCTTGCTGCTTCATACCTATCCACTTCCTCCAACAGCCTTTCTGCAATCTTATGCTTTGATTGAGAGCATAATTTTGAAACCCTAGAGAACAGAAAATTTTTAAACCTGTAACAAATCATGAACATTCAGTATAGCACTTCCCTCTCACTCCCATCTTTGTTTAAATAATTTGATAAAGAACCACCAACAATACCTCATTTTATTACAGAGAACATTCATATATCCCTTCTCTGCTTCAAATGTTATCACACTTCTCAAGCATTTCTCACCAAAACACTAAGAAAAAGGAGAAATGATTTCAGCTACCATCAAGTTCAGGTGGAAAATGGAAAAGCACAGTTAAACATTAAATGGGTGGACCCTGATATTTCAAAATGAGATCTATAATGATTTAGGTACGTAATGTACAAATCATGCAATTGAAATTATCCGGGACTATAGATATGATATACCATAATATAACTAACAGCAATTAAGATAACATCATACAAAGACTAGGTTACAAAAGATAGTATGGACATGTGTAAAGAAGCACAAGTTATATAAGCTACAGCAATAGAAACACCAAAAAACAAGGATAAAAATAAGTAAAAAAGATACATCCATTCTTATGCAATACCAAAGAATATAATATGCTGTAATGGTGAAGCAGGACTCATAATTCCCACACCAAATATTTGAGACAATAAACAATGGACAAAACATTATTTGCAACTTTGTCAATCCAAATATTAGTCGAAGTAAATCAATAGACTAAGGAGTTATTTGACAAAATTATAATTAGCTACTAAAAAATTTTAGTACCAAAATAGTACAGGTGAAATATTTAATGAATTTAAAGTTACAAAATAAATTTGTTAATCTACAAAGTGTAGACAGCATTTGGTGACAAGTCAAATCTCTTTAACTTATAAGCAAGACCCTTTGGAAGAGAATTTTTAAACCCAAATGGTAAATGATAATGCATTATTAAATGCACTCAATCATCCAGCTATTGAGTAATTTCCTTGTCAAACCTCTAAACATGTTCAATCCACATTATAATGACAAATCGGGGCCTAAAGTAAGTAGAAAGAGGGTGAATTTTAATTTGCACTACTATTGTTATTGTTATTGTTATTGTTGTTGCTTGTCATGCAAGGATTTTTGTGGTTCACTTTGAAATGGGATAAATTCTCATGAATGTATTCAATTCCTTAAAAATCATGTCTAAACTAAGCTCAAAACAGTCAATTTTGAACTGCTATTTCTTGATTGAGCAATCACAACGCTACAAAGAGAACCTAAACATCTTGTTGCATAAATATCAGATTGGGAACATATGTATAAGGATATAAGCATCAATCCTTAATCAAATTCAGCAATCCAATGGCCAAAAATGTCCATAAAACTAGGACAGTTAAAAAATTGGGTAGAAAAGATGGCTTGGATACCCCTATCATCAACCTTGAAAAATGACCATTACACTCTCCATTGGCTAGAAAAGAAACAACCAAGCATAAGGAACAAAAAGCTAAAAAAAAGATGAGTGTAGATTTCATTTATACCGTGCCACACGATTGAACAACAGAGACTGCTAGTGCCATGTGCTATGATGTTATTGTAGGAAAGGGCAACGCCTAAATAACATAAACATCAAACCTGCAAAATCACATTTTACGATCATCTGCAAGGTCAAGTAAAAATATACCATAAAGAACTTAAACAATATCCAAAATTATGAGTTGTCGGTGTACTATGAATGCAAAATGATTGAGAATCTATTAGACTGTTTTAGCACACAAAGATCAAGAAAACAGATATTACTTATATAAACCTACTGCCACCCCACTAAATAAAAACTTAGAATTTAGTGTCAAATCTTCAGAAAATTTTAAATTTGTTGACATGTTCAGCTCCCATCAACTCTTTTTGAAAGAATACTACAAGATGCCTTAACTATTTGAAAATTTGTCTAAAAAAAATAATAATAAAAATATCATCAATTGCTTCATCGAATCTCATAACAAATGCATCCATGGCCACTGTTTTACAGTACAATGACTGCTTCATATGGTCATAATCAGTCTGATTTTAAATCCAAAAACTACCGCTGAAGACGACTGTAAGTGCAACAGACTACTGCTGTTGGTGCTTTGATAATCAGAAAAATAAATCCTGAGAGGCTGAGACAAATAAGCCACTCATAGAACTCTCTCAGATCCAAGGGCATTGCCAACACGTGTCCCAACATCCATCCCTCACAGTATGTAGCTAAAGCAAACCTCCTTTGTGATGTCATGGCAAATAGTTATAACTTATAAGAGGAAATCAAAAATTTGAACAATTCATTTTAATTTAACAATTATAAGTTAACACTACAAATTTGTTTCAATGTAAAATACTTTACTTTCGAATATATTTTTTTCAAGAAAATCTTTCCACAGGAAAATTTCAGTGTTTGGCTGAAGCTTGAAAACATTTTCCAGAAACAGCTATTTGACATGCAAATACCTTTTTTTTTAAATCCTTTTTCTTTCTTTTTTTTATGTAGGTAAATTTTTATTGGAGCTATTCTTAATTTCACTTCAATTATCCGAGACAATAAAATTAAATACTTTACAAAGCATATAAACGAAAGGATGGCATTGCCCCACTACTCAACATACAAGGTTGACCTAGTATTGGATTTGGTTGAAGGTTCATCTATCCAGCAAGTTTATTTTACCGAGTTATCATAAACACATACTATATGGTGCATTTATGCATTGAATTTACTTCACTTAGCACGGAAACGTACTTTTGTAGAATTGTATAGCATCTAACACTAATACAAATAACAAAGACAGTTTAAATTGAATTGTGGTAATTTGGTTCATCGTGTCTCTTGTGGAACTTAAGCATCTAATCAGCGCCAGAATCCGCTGATTGAAGCAATTAACACATTAGATGAAAGAACTCGAACCCAATTTAGGTTATGTAGGTATTAGGTATGAGAGGTGGTCGGTTATGGACAGACCTCTGAGAATATGCACTTCAACGGCCAAAGATCGCTGGAGGCGGCAGAGGAGAAGACGAAGGTAGCCTTAGAGATAGAGAGGGTGATAGTGAGAAACATAAACACCTGAGTTATGGGGTTACTGTGGATGAGCTATTCAAGTGTTATTAAGTTCGACTACATGCATGGATACCCCTATTATAAGCTCTGGAAGTATTGGAGCCCAAGCCATCTATGGATAGGTGGTGAGCTAAGAAGCACGAACACAGACACGTGACACGACACATACAAATATTTTTTATTTTATGTCATATTTTTTAATATTATATATTTATTTATATCAAATATTTAATTTCATCAAATTCATCAACCTTAAGTATGCTATTTCAGCTTGGCCCTTCCCCATATGGATTCTAGGCTCATGCATATTGACGACATTAGGCTCTGAGGTGTCATGGCCAGCAATGACAACATCATCTTCTTCGTCATCGTGCTAGTCTAAACCCCGTTCTTCAACAAACATTTCATTTTTCTCTTATTCTAGTGAGGCATCAACACCAAATATATCATTGTTCATAATACTATCAGCAAACTACACATAGTTCAATCTCCGGTATGCTTCCCCCAACTTCGATAGGACTAGCGTGCTGAGTACAACTAGGGAAATCTAGAGCAGTTGTAACGCCCCAAATTTCTAACCCAAATGATAATACAATAATCATGGCTCTTTCAAGGAAAATCAAATATAAATCTCCAAACTTACATTACATGGTACAATAGTTCTTCATACAATAATACATTAATCCAACAACAAGTAAATAAACAAATAAATACCTTGAGCCTAGTTACAAGTTTCCAAGTTTACAAGTTTCCAAGGCTTGAGCCTAGTTAGGCAAAACGGTTATTCAAACCCATACACCTACAGCCCTTGGCTTACACACAGAGTCACAGCAAAATGAGAGTCTCGTACTCTCAACACACATTTCCTCACCTTTAGTTAGGCGGCATCACCACATCTTTTCCTGCACAAAAATCCCATAGGGTGAGCATAAAGCCCAGTAGGAAATCCTTAACAAAGTATATACATTTTATACAAGTCTCAAGAGATGAAATGCACATGCCATGCTATACCCTTTTTGAAGATAAATCACATTTTCATTTTTTGAAAACCATCATGCTCAATGATGTCATGCAATTTCAATTATTCAAAACTTAACAATTTATTTCAAGGGCGATAAATACGACTCTGGTAATCCCTAGGTTGGTGTCTGCAAGTAGACTATACAAGTACTACCAAATTGTCATTTTTACCGGCATTAACAGGAAGGCTCGACACCTATCCACGCGGGTTTTCGGTCTTTCACCCCGGACTCTCAGGCCAACTTATTCAATATCATCTACACCACCTATCAAGACTTACCAACGTATTTACCCCAAAACCATTTCATGAAAACTTGTTTCTCAACATTCTTTTCTTAATGCAAATTTTCAAATCAACTTTCAAAGTTTAATGTAATCAAATAAATTGTTATGCCAATAACACAAGATGAATATAAATACTTTTATTCCAATTCATCATCTAAGGAATAACACAATTCCCTCTTCTCGAGTATCCTTAACAATTAGTCATTTCAAGACTATTTCAACGTTTTGAACAATAATTTCCAAAATGAACAACAATTCTCATATTCCCTGAAATTCATCATTTATATAAATATAAATAAGAAATTTTCCAAACATCCATTTATTTTGACACACAAAATAAATATAAAAATATCATTCATGGATTTTCAGTCTCTTTAAAAAAAAATCCCCAAATTCTAGATTTTTTCACCAAAACTATGCAGCTCAAATATTTTGAAAGAAAACTTTCCAAAATCATCTTTTCTTCAATCAACGAAGATCAAAACCCATAAGATCATTTTAAAAGAACAAGAGACAACCCACTTTCAAAATCGCTCAACTTCTTGAATCAATAATCAATTTTCAAAGCTATCGAAAAATGATTTCAAAAATCATATAGATCTTACAAAAATATATATATATATATAACTCTAAGAAAATCCCTACCTCAAGTTTTGAAGAAGAAATGAGATGAAACCCCCAAAATCAATGGTGTCGAAACTCGATCTTCACCGCATACAACGAAACCCTTGAGAAGTTAACCAATTTTGATGAAGAACTTATGGCAGAACTCTAATGGATATTGAGAAATCAAGATTTTGATCCAACTTGGCGTAGGAAAATGTAGAGAGAAGGGAGAGGAAAGGGTTTTTAGAGAGAGAGAGATATACAAAAGTGATCTGAAATATCAGATTCACGAACTGATATAACATGGTCCGCTCGAGCATGGAAAGCCCCGCTCGAGCGTCAAATACACTTGCCCAGTACTTTTGCAAACAGGTCAAACTTCTAGAACCAAACATTCTCCGCTCGAGCGCATAAACGGCCGCTCGAGCAGACAAACAACTTCTAATGCATTTTGCATTTTTGCTTCGGGGGCGCTGCCCCTCCACCCCGCCAGCGCGCTGGCCCCTGGACCCCCGCGAGCTGACCGGGCAGCTCAATCCCCGCCAGGCCGCTGCCCCCTGGACCCCCACGAGCTGACCGGACAACTCAATCCCCGACATACTCAGCAAAGTGGCAAAACTGGGATCGCTACAGTAGTAGTGTGAAATGCATAATCATACCCCACAGCAAAATTAGATCCCACATCATGCCCTTAAAATGTTTCCTGCGATGCTCTAGGATGCAAATAGAAGACCGATAGTATGTCATGTCAATCCCTTGCGTCATCAAACGAGTGAAAAGGCCAGAATCCAATTGTGTCCTCTGCAAGACATCATCTACGACCTCCTTCTCAACATACATCAGTTTGCACCAACACTTAACACATTGTTCAACATGTTATCGTCATTGATCAGCAATGTCTTATATTTAGTGAACATTTCCCACTGCCGATAGGGATATCTACACTTGAACTTCAACTGGGCACTTTGCCTGTAGTTTGCCACCCTTGGCATGAACATCTTCTCCAAATTATTAAATGTCAAGCCCAGCTGCACTCTGTATATCTCAACATCATATAATCCTAAACTATGTAACACCTCCCCCCCAGTAGAACATGATTGAAACACTGTCCATATACAAGGCAAATAACATGAGCATTAGTCAATAGAATGTGAGAGGGGTCATTTATGGGGTTTTTTCTTGGCAAATGAGGTGAGTGTAAACAGGACTGACAATTTGGCAACACACCTTTCTCAAATGTCAGACACATAGCACTCAATTGTCCAAATAAGGTTAGACGCCTAACGTGGGTGTGTTGGAACACATAATTTGGACATATTATCTTATAACTATAGATTATTGTTCAATTTTAATTAAAATTATATGTTCAAATTAATTTATAATTATTGATTTTTTTTTTCTAAATTTTATGTTTTTATTTTCTAAATTTTATGTTTTTATTACACTTACCTCACCCCTCTAAACAAAATTACGACCTCATTCCTGCATATAACTACATATGTTTGAGTTTATTCTTGTCCTAATTGAATTTAGTCATTAAGACTATTAGAATCTTAAATTTGATGAGATATTTGTGAAGGGAATGAAAAACAAAAGGCAAATTCATGCATATCGTGATTCATGACTAATTCCATCTGCATCTAGAACTACTTCTAACTCAATAGGGCATTCTCCAGAGGTGCCCCCGTTGGTTGATGCGTCTGGCCAACCACTTGTTGAGCTTGGCCCACCGTTTGTTGGGCTTGATTGTTCACACCAACCATACATGTCGTCAAATTGGCAACTTTAGCTTCTTTTTCTTCCAATCGCCTCCGTAGTTGTGCCAGCTCTTCTTCTATAGTGTTGTTAGCAGGTGGAGGAACAAAGTGTGATGTGGAGGCAACATCCGCTGCTGCGACCATAACTTTACAAATGTTTCTTCAAATCCAAGATCCAAACACAGCCTAAGTGGGGCATTCGCTTATTTAGCGACTCTTTGGTTTTTACGAAAAGACATGCAAAAAATCCAATCCCAAACGAGGCCTCAACATAGGTATTGCTTGATAAATCTCAACAAAATAATTAACAATACAAGTTTTATTTATATTTAAAACTTCAAGCCAATGTGCAGTTCAAGCTTGTTTAAGAAATGGTTGCCAGAGTAAGGAAGGATGTCAACCTTGACAATATGGCACCAAGGCTCAATACGAGAAATATTATTGAACAGGTTTGCTTTTCCACCCTTCAAACATGGATATTGTTCAAGAACCATCTTCCCACATCCAACAATGCAGTGCCCTATTGACCTCATAACAGTAACTAGAGATGTCACACGGAACTGACTTCTTCCTTTATAAATATGAACAACCGACGATAACTTTAGACACAATAGACTTCAGAAAATAGCATAACAATCAGATGATTTTTATTTAAGTTAAAATGAAGGGTGATTCTAATGCTATGAAGGATTAGAAGATTGTCTTGGCAACAACAGCCACAGTGTTTTGTTTGTGATGCCATGTAAAGAATCTTATCTTGAACTCAAATAAATGGCGTAACAACAAACATGTTTCATGTATCTATGAGTGTATGTATACATTACTTGCACAACTAAATACAGTGTCTCGACTATACAACCGGTAGATGCTTCTTTTTGTTATCCCACTTTCCTAAATTACTTACTTTAATATTCCAGGTTAGGTTTTATTCTATATATCCTAAATTTGTTATTATTCTATAAATCTTATTCGTATACAAGGTATTCTGTCGGGCCAAATACGCATATATGTGTTGCTAGAGAAAGCATGTAGTCCCCGGATAAACCTGAAACCATGCATAATTTTATGATCAACTTTCTATGAGTAGATACTTGGAGATCTTTAGCTATGTCTATTAAGATGTGTCAATCAAATATCTGGATCTTCCTACATATTTTTTCAGTGCCTTTTGTGTATATTAAGACTTCAGAAAATTGTGAACAATGGGAATTTCATCGATTATATATATGTTGTTGAATTGTCAATTGTTTTTAAAACTCATGGCAGAGCAAATGAGCAGCCTACCCCAATCGTGTCCTGTCTTTGAGGCGTTTTTGCAAACACCTTTAGAGCATTTTAGACACTAAAAAAACACAAAAGAAAAATACATTTGCAAAATAAAAATGAAGAAGAGAAAAAAGGAAGAGAGGAATACTTGCTACTTTGGAAATCTAGAGAGAGACTTCAGTGCTACCACAGAGAGAGAGAGAGAGAGAGCCGGCCGGTCGCTTCCTGTCTAAGACTGGGAGTGTGAGGGGTCGAGAGGCTTGACAGCCAGAGACGAACCTGCGAGCAGGGGTGTGTCAGAGTTATGCGAGGGTGGGCTCATTTTCCGAGATATTGGCTTTGTTTGGTTTGATTTTAGAAAAAAAAATTTAGAAATATACTTTACAAACATTTTTTAAGAGTATTTAATCAAACAGATTTTTCTAAAAAAACTCTCAGAAATGTATTTGGTTATCCAATTTTTAGGAATATTTTTAAAACATATTTGCAAAAAAAGCAAACTAAAAAAGTTTTTGTACTTTTTATCTCAAAAATTACTCTATAAAAAAACAAACCAAACAAGTTTTTGTACTTTTTTATCTCAAAAACTACTCTAAAAAAAACTATTCTCTCATGAGTCACCACTAATGAGAGAAAATGACCAAAATAACCAATGGGGGAATGAACCAGCCATGGGTGATGACTTTTACAACCAGCTTTCAGCAGCAGACCTTGACGATCTCTCAGATAGAATGTACGGGTGAAAAAAAAAAAAAAAAAAAAAAAAAAAAAAAAACATGCACACCATAATTAGACTATTGTAATAGTTTGGAAATATCCTAACAAGCCCTTGTTTTCTAGACTCATAAATTTTCCTTTGACCCTTTGTAAATCTACCTTGAAGATTCACTCTGCGGATCTACATCAATAATTGGTACCGAAGAAGAAGAAGACAAAATTCGTAGAAAATAAAGCCTCTCTTCAACTATCAGAGAAATGCAAGCCAAGAAATGACAAAAGATTTTGTAAATCTTTGTGTCTATAATTATTTGCATCTGTCAATAGTAAGGCTTTTTCTTCACTCACTACTTTAATAGAGCAGATGACCCCTATCCTGCTCCATTAAAGAAAAGCTGTGAAAATCCTTACATGTGTCTTGTAATAAATTATAGTGTCAAAATTTTATCAAAAAAGAAGGATTGAATGATATGCGATGAGGCCCAAAGCAATACCCGATGTCATTATCCTAATCTTTTATTGATAAAATTCTGTTATCCATATCTAGAATAGTAATTTGAGTCAAAGTCTATGCATTTATGGCATAGAAATTTTTGTAACATCTATAGTCTAGACTTAAGTAATCTTTTAGACTTTTGAGTCTAAGCTTATGACGTATAGATTTGTATGTATCTATCAACTATGTGTATAAATTGGCATTCATGCCAACGGAAAAGGCAGAATGAAAAATTTCCCTTCACTCCACCTTGTAAAAATTTTCGCCTCCTCTCAAAAATTCTAAGTGTCTCAAGTCTTTCAGAACTTCAAAGTCTGTAACATAATATTTGTAAGTATATTACATATTAATAAGAAGTGTGAGTAGTCTCTCTCTTTCCTTAAATATTTCAAAAATGTAACTCTTCGATTCTAAAAATTTATTTTCTTTTTGGAAAAACTAAGTTTATGGAATGCTTATTTGCTCATTAATATTACATGCTTTGTACCTTCGTAGTATCTGTTGTTTTCTATTTTATTACTGAGTGACCTTAGCTAAAGAGCCCATGTGAGCCATGGTTAGGCGCTTGAGGGCAAATTGTAGGCAGAAGGGGAAAGGTAAAAAATGGAAAATTGTAATAACCCCGATCCGTAATTAGCTACTAATCCGTAATTAATAATGCTAATGAGAGAATTAAAATAAATTATGGTTTATTATGTAAATTGCATAATATTTTGGCCTTCTATCTGTTACTTATAAAAATATCTGTTTGGAATTCCACTTTAATATGTAAATTGAAAGCCTTATCGGCATCCGAAACCGAAATTGACTACACCGATATGTTATTTGGAATTTTTAGAACCATTTGGCAAATTTTATTAAAAATTGATTAAGTCTGATTCGTTAAGTCGCGTTTGGCAAGCCTTATGTTCTAATTAATGTGTTTTAGCACCATAAGCTTATATGCAGCCCTTAAGCTCATTTGTGAGCTCATTTTCTTTCATCCCTTGAGTGGAAAAATCTGGTGAGACATTTTAGAGAGAGAGGGAGCACAATTCTAGAGAGAGAGAATGAGAGATTGAAGAAGAATTGAAGGCTATAGCTTGAATTGATCAAAGATTGTGCAAGTACCTAGATAATTGAAGACTCTAGATAAGGATTTAAGAATTATGACTTTTAACCATCAAGTAGATCATTTCAAGAAGAATTTGTGATTATGTACAAGAATTGAACCAAAGATGTTGAATTTAGAGTTAATTCATGCATGCATGTACATTTTCTTACAAATTGAGCATGATTTCCATGAAACCTCTCTTGCATGTTTGAAATTCATCGTCATTTAAGGAAATCATCAAGTTTCAAGTTGTTTTGTGGTGTTTGATCATGTTTTGAGAAGTTTGATACAAGAAAATTCATGCATGTTGTGTTCATGAACATTCATCATGTTTTGAGTTGAAATTGTAAGTTTTTAACAAACTCTTGGGCCATGATTTTATGAAATAATCCTAAATTCTTCATGTTTTACAAATTTACTATGTTATCTCAAGTTTTGGGGCCCAAGAGATGTGTTTTGAAGGTTGGAATTCGAGTTTTGAGCTTGGGAGGTCAATCTGGATTTTCCAGAAATTTGACCACGCTCAAGCGTGAACCCGGAATTCATGCACCACGCTCGAGCGTGGATCGAGCGCTCGTCAAGCGTGAAAATCTTGCATCCAGTACTTTTTAGAGTTTACAGTCTGCTCGAGCGAGGAAAGGCATGCTCGAGCAGAGATTCATTGTCTGCATGTCCGCTCAAGCGGGGAAACCCACGCTCGAGCGTAGACCTCATTTTCAGAAAATTTGACTAAGTGTTCCAAGACATGTTTTGGCTTCCTCATTGCATCTTAGGCATTCCTAAGCCTTAATTAAACCATAGTAATGAGGTTATGGATTAGAAACACACTAAGGAATGAATGTACTAAGTTATGAGATTCAAGAGTGTGTTTTGAGCAATGTGTTAAGGAAGAACAAGAATCAATATGATGTAAGCTAAGCCATGTTGGCCACATGAATGTATAATGATAAAACATGCTTGTGTTATGTATTTTATGATTGTAGGTCAGGACTCGAGGATTGATTGACCACTTACTGGAACCACTGTGAGTAACATTTCTGTAAAGATATGTTGATATGAATTATGTTCTAAATGAAATGTGATAAGTTATGATTTCTGAAGTTATATCTGTTTACCTGAACGAACATCCTAAGTTTGAAATCTATTATGGCATCCATAGATAGTCCCAAGTCATGGGGGATGGCATGAAAATGCGGGTCCATGACATACAAGTTTACGAGATCTCGTTAGCCACTTCATTGTGGTGATATGTGTTTAATCGGTATCCAGAACCGATTACTCTAGTCGGAAGACGTTATGTGATGTGTTCTATGGATGTACCATTATTATATTCTGATATGAGGATGATTATGCTATGATCTGTTTTTAATTATGATATGTTCGGATTTCGTTCACTAACCCCTTTACCTTAATGTTATTCACTGGACTATAGCTCACTGTGTGTATATATATATGTATAGGTGGGCATTCTAGAGATCAAGCCTGAAGGCTTTTGCCCGAAGTCTGTGTTCTGTTGTCAGCCAACCATTGTGCCTCACGTGGAGGTTCCTGAAGCATCCAGTGTTTAAGTCATGTGGCTTTTGTTTATATAAGACTTGATTTGATGTCGTTGGTTGTACTTACAATATTGTAATGTGTGTGGGTATAATGTATGGTTGACTACCAGTTATGTATATAAAGTTTTAATTATTCTGTTTCATATAAGTCAGCACAGCTCATTGGACAATTATATTTATGTATTTGCTTCCGCTAGCCCCTTAATTTTGTTAATCTGTTCAGAGGCCTCCGGTAATCCAAGGATTACTGGCCGATTACGATGCTAAACCTATAGGGGCGGGTTTGGGTCGTGACAAAAATAAAAATATACTATGTTGAACGAAGCTTAGCTTTAAGGTGAGAGTACATGTAATGAAAACAAACATTGCCTTAAAATAGTTTTGCCAAAGAAAAGAATTTTAGAATACAAGGAGAGCAACCCGAGTAGAACTATTAAGGAAATATTGTTCATAAAAGAATTTAAAAAATCAAAATTATATGCCTTTAGAAGAAGAACTTAGGGTTAAAATCAGAATCAGTACTGAGCTTATACAAGAATTAGAAGATCAAAAATTAAGGTATCAATTTCTATTATCATTAGCTTCTGGTAGATATCTACAAAATTATAGTTTAAAATTTTCTTAGATAAATAGATAGATAATGGTAAAACAACAAGCTTTGCAACTAGTTATACAACAACTTGAAGACTTATTAGTATAACTATAGAATTAATTAGATAATTCTCAGCCCAATTTCAAAATAGTGGTAGACCACTAACTCATCACCCAAAAAAATTGGTATCAGAGCAATGTTCGGTTTTAGGACAGTTTAAGTTAGTTTATGCAATTTGCTTATGAAAATAGAGTAGTTTTTATTTTTAAACAATTTAGTTATAAATTTCATATTATAGTAGCCTTTAATAATTTTAAAGTAGGATTTAATTTTGTGTATGAAAAGAGTAGAATATTTAGGTTTAGAACTCAACAATCATAACCATCATCTTAACATAGATAAAAATAAATTTCGTTGTAATTTTGAAGGTACTTTTACACATCAGCTTCATAGTGAACATAATTCTCAGTTAAATAGTATTATAAATCATTAGATTAATTTTGCAGAAAATATTAAAAAAGACGTAGATAAAATTAGTAATCTTTTTATTTCTTCTACAGATCATCTCCGTAATAATCGTAGTATAATTAAAAATCAAGATAAAAAATTAGATTATATCTAAGACTAGTGTAATTCAATTTTACAAAAACAAACAGATTTAAATTTAGAAAAATTTCCCACTAAGCTATAAATAGAAACTCTAATTTCAGCTATAAATACCAGCAGCTCAAAGCAACTAGAGTTAGAATTTAAGCAACTAATTGAAAAAAATTCATAGTCAGATAAATCAAATAGTTGAACAAATAGAACAAATCAACCAAATTCAAGATAATTTAAAATAGAAATTAGAAATTTTAGAACAACTAATAAGATCTTAGTTTATGAGTAGTGATAAAAAAAGCTAATAGGGACTACCAGATTATTTTAAAACAAGTAGAAGACTTTCATAATAACCCAGAATGAATCAGTAGCTATCAAGGAATAAATCAGTCAGATAAAATATCAGTAAGACAAAATAATATAGAAATTTTATTTTTAATTAGATTGTGTGAAAACTTTGAAGAACTATCAGAACAACTACACAACCTAGAAAATCGTTTAGCTTCTTTAGAAAAAATAATACTCCAAAAAGGAAAAGAAGTAGAAGGACCAGCAAACAAACCCCAATTTCAGATAAACGAAGAAGATATAGCTAGATATTTTGAAAAGTTTAAATTACCAAAGAAACCTGCCTGTAGAACTTATAGAAAATAAAAATGTTTAAACAGTTAGTAAAAAGAAGTAGTAGCAAAAAGTGTAATGAAGATGAAGATATTAAAATGGAAGAATTTATAGATGTAGAACAACAAATAGAAAAATTTTAAAAAGAAAAACTAGAATTAATTCCAGCCAAATATGTAAGCTAGGTAAGGTTCATAAAAAACAATATCTATTTAAACACTATGGTGAACAAATGATTAGTGTAACCCATGAAGATGAAAAAATAGAGCTGAACTTAATAGATAGAGAAAGCTATAAATATGCAGTAAAAGAACACCTCAAAATGACTCACTTAGGATTAATTGTGGTAGGAGTTAAGGCTTTAACTAGAGAAAATTTAGGAACTAAAGTTTTTATATGTCTTTATGATGATAGGTTTAATGATGTAGGACAAAGTATTTTAGGCAGCTGTGAATTAGACATGAATTCAAAATGAGGAATAGTCTATTTTACACCAGATTTCCTATTACCAACCTCGACCTTTCATAAAAAAATAAAAATAGGAATAAAAAGTAAATGATACAAAATGAAAAAGAGAGAAAAGAATTTATTAGTCTGCACAGGATTTTTAGGCTTAGCAGTCTCAAAAAGTAATACTCATTATAGACTTACAAATGATCAGCTAGTTAAGTTATTAGGCGCAAAAGGAATAAAGGCACTACGGGCTAAAAAATTTAATTCTGAAGATAATGTAGCACTAGATTGGAATTTAGGAGATTTTCTAGGACAAAAAAGGTTAGTCCCTCAAGATAATTTATTGTATCAAAAAGCAGATGGAAGCTATGCAGTAAGATTTACTCAATATACATATGTAGCACCAAAAAAATCTAAAGGTGATGAATTTAGCAGTATAGATAGGGAAGAAAATCAAGATAATCGTAGTGACATAAATCAGCTTTATGTAATGATAGAGGAAAAAACAATATCACAAAATAAGATATATAATATTGATGAGATAGATTTGGAAAATTTCACCCTAAGCGATATTAATAAAATACTAGATACTAGATACTATGAATATGTAGCTAGAGGAGATACTCATAATGAAGCAGTGTCATTCTTAGATCAAGAATTCCATACAGAATATGTAGACAACATCATATAAGATAACATACATCATAGCAAGATATTTAGAATACCAAAACAATCTAATTTAGAAAATAATTTTTATATGAACACAGAAAGCACAGGAACTAGTAACCCACAACCAACGGTTGAAGATCCTGTAGAACCAATGCATTATGTTGTAGGAGGAAGAAGACCATTAGCTAGTTCAGGGCGTAGTAAGGCAGACCCAAATAAAAGTTATAGATTTCATGGAAAGCGTAGACAACCAGATATGAGTATACAATTACAACCAGCCAATAACCAGGGAACCCTTTTAGATTTAGCCATATTCGACCCTCAGATATGGCAAGAAGTAATAGAAAAATGGGAAAAAGATGCGGTAAAAGCATGGATGAGTAATCCCTTTAAATCAACTAATATGTGGGAATATATGGAAACACTTTTAGGAGATTCAACTTTTAATATATATTTAACGGTTAAGGGAAAATATGAGGAAACAATTAGACAGCTTAAAGGACTAGGAGATAACCCATGAAATTTTACTAGTTTTATAAAAGAAATACTTATAGGATATGACCCTTCTAGAAGAAATGATTATACTTAAAGCATAGCATTAACTAAATTAGATAAGATAACATTAGGAAGTTGAAAATATATTGTACCCTTTAGTAAAGAATACTTAGCCATAGCAGCTAGAACTGGAAAAAGTTTTGATGAAGAAATAGGAAATAAATATTTTAGAAAACTACCCAGAGAGCTAGGAAGAGAGATAAAAAATAAATGGTCAATTTATTATGCAAATTTACCAGCAAAAATAGCCTCAGGAGAAATAAAAATAAGAGGAACCTTAGGAATAGGACCTAGAATAGTTTATACATTTCACAGGCTCAGAGAAAAATGTATAGAAGTTAAAATACAGAAAGATTTGAAAAAACAAAATTATTGTTTTTGTAGCAGTGTAATATATACTCCTCAGCAATATGAAGATAAATATAATAGGAAAAAATACAAAAAAATATGGAAAATATAGAAAAGAAAAATATTGGAAGAAAAAATATAAAAAACCATAGAAGAAACAAAAATTCATTAGAAAGAGTAGAACTTTTAATAGGATAAATTATAAGCGACTACAGAAGGAAGAAAAAGATAAAAGAAAACAAAGATATGTTAGAAAACCCAACAGTAAAAAATGCAATTATTTTATATGTGGAGAACCCAATCATTTTGCAAAAGCTTGCCCAAAAAGACAAAGGTCTAATACTAATAAACAGATAGAAAGACTACATATAATAGAAGACTTAGAAGAAGATATGGTTAGCATAAATAGTGATGATTCAGAAGTGTATAGTATAGTCAGTGATTATGAATATCAAATAGAAGCCATAAGTTCAGATAGTAATTCAGATGTAGATAATCTTTTAGGACAACTTAATCAAGAAATCGGAATGCCCTTTTCTCATGACACTTTCTTTATAATGGAATGTAATGCAGATACTGAATGTCAGCATAATTTTCAAATAGGACTAAGATTTGATACTATTAGATGCAGTTATTATAATTGGTTTCCAGCTAAAGATAAGAGAGTTCAGTGTTTATTATGCAGTGTAACCTATTGTATAGTCTGTCTAGGAAAATTAAACATGACACATAAGATAACATCAGGAAATAACAATGAGATACTAGAAGATCATAGCATAGAAAGCAGAGAATTACATCTAACAATTAGAGAATTAGAAGTACAAGTAAGAGAATTCAAACTTCAAATACATGAGATAGAAACTAAAGCTAATTTTGACATAGAATTTTTAGAAATAGAAAATAGACAGCATAAACAGCAACTAGAACAATTTCACAATAAATACCCTTTAAAAGATAAACTTGTTAAAGAACATATGAATTCTTTAGAATTAGTCAACCTAGTTGATTCTCAACCCTTTAGTCAGTATTCCCAAACACAGTCAGATAATACATACATACCATTCAATTACCCTGTCATACCCACGCCAAATTTAGTCGAGATATCTTGTGTAATTAAATTTGCAGAAAAAACCCTTAGTATAGATGCCATGATAGATACAGGAGCCAGTAAATCATATATTGAACAACACATAGTTCCACCAGGATGGAGTACAGCTTTAACAACCCCAACTTTAGTCAGTATAGCTGATGGCACTAAACAGACATATACACATTGCATTAATGGAGCATCTTAGGACTTAACTTCATACTTAGCCTACAAGGCGGCATGTTTATCAGCCAAAACAACATCAGTTTCTTTAAACGAACTGTATATACACCCACGGCATATGCCCTTAGCACCATTGCCCATTCATCAGAGTTGCGTGCGAAGCGTGGTGATACTATAGAAATAGATTCAGTTCCCGCTAGTTTTTTATTTCCTAGTAGAAATATTTTTCCCGAGCTAGCCCAAAAGTATATACCTGATGAGATAGCAAATACTTCTTTAGAAAATTTAAACATAGAAAATTATGAATTAAAGGATTTAGAAGAGTTTAATCTTGAAGAAAATAGAGACTATTGGAACCGAGAAGATTTTCATCAAATAGTTAACTTAGAATTAATTTTTGCAAAAATAGGAAAAATAAAGAAAAAGTCAGTATACAGAAGAACAGAAAATGATTTAGATGAAATAATAAGATTAGCTGAAACAACAGAAATTTTAGGTGAATAACCCATGAAATACTGGGAAAGAAATAAAGTTTTAGCTAGTTTAGATATAAAAAATAAAGACTATAGGATTACATCAGCACAAATAGATCATACGCCAGCAGACATAAAAGAATTTAGGACACAGATTAAAAAGTTACTAAATTTAGGAGTAATTAGACCGAGTAATAGCCCACATAGAAGCGCCGTATTTATGGTAAGAAATCATGCAGAGATAAAAAGAGGAAAAGTTAGAATGGTTATTAATTATAAAAGATTAAATGACAATATAGAAGATGATAAATACAATATACCAGATAAAGATCAACTCATAAACAGAATTCAGGCAGCAAAAATATTTAGTAAATTTGATTGCAAGTCAGGATTTTGGCAGATAAAAATAGAAAAGGAAAGCATACCATGGACAGCTTTTTGTTGCCCACAAGAACATTATGAATGGCTAGTTATGCCCTTTAGACTAAAAAATGCACCTTCCATATTTCAACGTAAAATGGATGGTATATTTAATAAATATAGTTTTATACTGGTATACATAGATACCGTATTAGTATTCAGCCCAGATAAAAATAGTCACATAAATCATTTATATATAGTATTAGAAGAATTCATAAATAATGGAATAATAATTAATAAGAGGAAAATGGTATTAAATAAACCTCATATAGAATTTTTAGGAATTGAGCTAGGAGATGGAAAAATCAGGCTACAACCTCACATAGTTAAGAAAATTTTAGATTATCCAGATAAATTAGAAGATACAAAACAATTTCAATCATTTTTAGGAATTTTAAATTATGCACAAATGTACATTCATAACCTTAGTAAAATAATAGGACCCCTATACAGTAAAACCACACCTACAGGGCAAAAATATTTCAATCAACAAGATATAACTTTGGTTAGAAAAATAAAAGACATTTGTAGAAATCTATCCAACCTACAACTTCCCTTAGAATCAGAATATATAGTCGTAGAAACAGATGCAAGTCAACTAGGATGGGGTACAGTATTATTAGCCAAACCTAGTAAGTATGATAGTAAAAATAAAGAGCGCATTTGTAGATATAGTTCTGGAAAATTTAAAGAAAAAGATACAACCATGACCAGCTTAGATTTTGAGATATTAGGAATAATATATGCAATAAACAAATTTAGATTATTCTTACACAAGCCCTTTACAATTAGAACAGACTGTGAAACTATAGTTAGATTTCATAATAAACTTAATGAGCGCAAACTAAGTACCAGAAGATGGGCAAAATTTTTAGATTGTATAGTAGGACAAGGATATAAAGTAGAATTTGAACATACTAAAGGGAGTGATAACAAATTAACAGATTGGCTAAGTAGGAAGATTTATTTAGAGAAAGAAAATAACCAATTTAATTCTTGTGCATATAATGGAGAACAGCAAAACCATGAACTTTAGGGGATTTGCCATTCCTATTCATGAAGGCAGAAACAAATTCAGACCATTAATAGGAATTGAGCTAGACCCAGTTCAACAGTGTTTTCTAGATAACCTTTGGAACAGTCATAACCACCCAACTAAACGTCTGTCAGCCTTAAACTCTCTCAGTATATATTTTTCAAAAATCCAGAATAAACCCTTGTCCAAAAGCTTTTCTTTTTATGTAGTAGCTGTAGACGTCCCCGAACGCCCCGGGAGGGTTAAGTCCCGTTCTGTTCATTTGGGCTCACTACAGTTCAAGGACTCAAATGTCACGGTTCTTAATCTTGAACCAAAGAGTCCAAATTCGGCAAATCGTTTTGAGAAAACAGATTTTTTGAAAAGAAGTACCAAACATGGATTGCTTTGCCAGATACAGAGTCGCCACCTAAATATTTTTTAATGGGGAAATTTAGGAAACCCTGACTCGGTGCCAAAGGCCACGTGTCCGTCATCACCAAAGTTGCCTCGGCTCGGGAACTTGGGTACGATTGGGGAAGGTCACTTCGTGAGCACCCCCGCTCGCCCGGTCAGAGACCGGCCTCTACTAACCATGATATCAAGTTTTGAAAACATTGTGTGTTCTTATTCCGGTTATTAGCCTAGGTTACTATGTGATGCGCACAGCGTACAAGTATAGACTAAGTCGCCTGAATTGGAACAAAACATTTCATGTTTGTTTGTTTGAAAATGGTTTGATGGTGCTACCCGCAGGTAGGCTAAGACGTGGATTTGCCACCCTCGGGTGGGCTTAAGAAAACATGATTTTGCCACTATCTAGTGGGCTTTAAAACAAACATTTGGTGAACTGTTCCAATCCAAATAACCCAACCTTCACCCACAGGCATTCAGGCAGTTATATCACATAAGCAAATAGCCTCATGGCAAGCATGCTATCATGGCAGTCACTCACACGCATGCAAGGATGCTAAAGCATAAAAACTCACCGAGTACTCCAAGCCAAAACAAAAAGTCATTAGAAATCATGCATGATCCTAAATATGCTGAAATGCCTAATGCAACACATGCAGAATGCAATTATAGCAGGCTCGGCTATTCTAAACATGGCATATGGAATGCTACAACTAACACGTATTCAATTTGGAATTGAAATACAAATGCAGTTTGTATGATGCGCCGAGCCCGGTGCGTGCAAAACAGATGAATGATGCAAACATGCTGTCATACTATATGCTAATTGAAATATGCCCTAATCTAACCATCATAAGCAGGTAAATAAAAGGGAATAAAGACGTAGGGTTGGAAGACATACATCACACTCACCCACACTTATTACAATTATGCCCTCGCACAGAGGGTCCAAATAAATATACAGTCCCGAATAAAAGAATAGTACAGTCCAAATAATAAAAATTCCTAATTAATTTACAAATTAACTAAGAAAAGAAAGGACTGGTGTAGACACCCCATTTTTGACCGACCTCAAGACTTGGACGTCACTGATTGAACACTCGGTGATTATCCATGATTGTGTTTGTTTTGAGTTCCCGGAGGTCCCGGCTGCGCGTCGCGCCTCAGGATCTCTCAACCGACTTGCACTAGGCTTGGTTTTACACCAAGACTTGTGTGTTTTTGCACCGGAGGGTGGGGGTAGGCTCTTTGGCCACCCCTGATCACCACCGGCTTCCCTTACACACCACCGGCCCTCTTTTTATTCCACCGGCACTGATTTCTCATAATCTGTGGCCGGTCGGCACTATATGTTGCCGACCGGCACTTTATTGTGCCGATGACCCTTTTGGATGGCCGGTGTGACCCCTTTGAAACCTCAGACTTGGTGCATGCCAGCTGTGCCAGCTGGAATGCACCATCACCACTCCCTATACCCGGGAATGCACCCTTTGGTCCCTTTGACCCCCTCTCTCCTCTTGGAGAAGCTTGGCCAGCTGTCCCAGAGGCTTCTAGAAGCCCTAAAGCCCCTTGAATCCTTTGCACCCCTTGAACCCCCCCTCTTGCTTAGCCACCAAGTCTTTTATTGCCTATATAAGCTCATCTCTCTCCCTTTGTCAAGGGGTTAGCCATTTTAGGTCAAAAACCAGAGCTTATATCTATATATCTGTGTGATATACCTTCTCTCTATATATTCTCCCTCTCTCTCCTCTTGTGTGTGTGATTTTAGGCCTAAAAGTGTAGTTTTACCTTACTTTTGCACCATTACACACACCTTTACACCTTAGCTCGAGATTGAGAGACTTGGGAGGTTGATTGCTGTGGTTTTGAGCTGGTTTTGATCACTAGACAGTGGCTGGAACCTTTGTTCTTCAAGGGATCTTCAAGGGTAAACACTTTACTTTATATTCCCCATTCTTGCAACAAGTTTCTACCCCATTTGCTTTGTGTTTTTGGATTTGTATTTAACATAAAAAAGTCTTGTTTTTACTTGTTCTTGAACCTTCATTAAGGTCATTTTGTGGTTTGGGTAGAGACTCATCCTATTAGGCTTTGTTTGGCCATTTTTGGTCTCTTTTCCTTAAGCCTTCTTTTCTTGGTTTTCTTGGCCTTCTCACCACTGAAAACCAGTGGGTTTTCAGTGGTGAGGGAGATGGTTTTAGGTCACATATAGGGGAGGGACACCCCTCTCCCCTTGGCCCTTTGCTTGCCTTGGTTTTGGGCTAAAAGGGTAGCATGTGTGCATGCTTGCATTTAGCTTCATTTCAGAAACTTTTTGTGTGTTTTAGGTCATATTATACCTCTGACCAAAGCTGGTTTTGTAGCCCTTAACATGTATCTCATGCTTGCCTTGTAATGCTCTTTTATGCCTAGGAGTATGCCATATGTCCAAGCCATAACTCTGGCATGTTTTAGCTTAGTTTTATGAAGGTACTAGCATCATATTGCCATGTGTAGGGGCTGTGAGCCACTGTTTTAGTCCCATTTGGTGTGCTTCACATGGTTGTTTTGTATGATGGCTCGTAAGCCTTGAGTGTGTGATCCATGCATGTACATTGGTTAAGTCATTTAAGCAATTTGGAGCCTTTTGCCATGCTATTTCAGACCCTAATCCATGCTTACATACTCAGATTTGTCATCTCTTTTTATGCTTTAAGGGTGTGTCCTTTAAGCCTTGAAATGTGCATAGTGTATGCCTTATGCTCTTGGGTTGTTTTGGGACTGCCATATGTGGGATTTGGGTGTATTTTTGCATGATAAATATCTGTTTTAGTTGTCCAACATGTGCCATGAGTGGCCATGTTAATGGCATTTAGATGCTCTCTTTGTTGCCTTAGTTTAGGCCCATCAACTTGCATGCTTGCATAGCATTTTATCTATGTTTTGGGGCACACTTTGCCACTGTTTTGGGGAGGTTTGAGGCCTCCCCCATGGTGGTTAAGACCATCATTATATGCTCATCACATGCTAGTTGCATACTTGGTTGATCCCGTTGCATACTTAGCTCATTTTTGTATCACACTAGCCTCTTTTACATTCTAGCACTTTGCATGACCAATGTGTTGGTTGTGTGGTGCTTGTTTTGCTAGCATCCTATTTTCCATATTGTATTATTGAGGCATGTGTGCATAAGTTGTATCTCATTACTTGGTTTGGGGTGTCAAACCAAGTGTGGGAAGCAAGGGGTGTTTGTACCTCAAGTGACATAACACACCTTGATTCCCATGTCACTAGGGCCCTTGACTCTAGCATGATAGGGCCTTAGTTCCCATTTTTGTGTTGCATGCATTTTCACATCAAAATACAACCTTGGTTCTTTAGGCTATCATGCATCAAGATGCACTATTGATGGTCCAAGAACCAAGGGCCATACTCCCTTGAGTCCATTACATGATAGGGAGTGTGTCCATGCATACATTTGCCTAGAAATTCTATGCCTTGCACTGCTGGTCTGCTGTTGCTGTCAAAACTGTCTTCTGCAGGAATTTTGTGCCGACCGGCAGTATAGAGTGCCGACCGGCAATGTATTTAGTGCCGATAGCTTCATTTCCAGCCGGTGGACTTTATACACGGCCGGTGGACATTCTATCCAGCCGATGATGATTCTTAGGATGCAGGGAGCCTATTCTGGGACTTTTACAGTCTTCCAGAGAAGCATAACAGTAAAAGCAGAGCCAACAGTGATACGGTGCGGGTTTCCGGGCAAGTCGGATCGAGCATACATCATTCGCGCATCCCGAGGCGGAGGCCGTGGCCATCTCTTCTTTGCATTTAATTTAATTAGATTAGAGGTTTTTTGTAATAAGTAATTCAGTATTATTTATTATTCGGACTGTATTATTCTTTTGGTCCCTCCGTGTGAGGGCATACTTGTAATAAGTGTGGGTGAGTGTGTGTATGTCTTCCAACCCCCACTTCTTTCTCCCTTTTATTTACCTGCTTCGATGGTAGATTAGGGCACGTTTATTTTAGCATACCTTATGCTATGCATGCGTGCATCCATGCATTTGTTTACATGCACCGGGCTCGGTACATCATACAAACTGCATTGTATTTCAATTCCAAATTGAATACGTGTTATTTGTAGCATTTCACATGCCATGTTTAGGATAGCCGAGCCTGCCTAGATTGCATCTTTGTATGCGTTGCATTAGACATTTCAGTATGCTTAGGTCCATGCATGGATTTCTAATGAGCTTCTGTTTTGGCTTGGAGTACTAGGTGAGCTTTTATGCTTTAGCATCCTTGCATGTGTGTGAGTGTTGCCATGACAGCATGATTACCATGAGGCTAGTTGCTTATGTGATATAACTGCTTGAATGCCTGTGGGTGGAGGTTGGATTGCCTGAGTTGGGAAAACTCGTTGAAACCCGTGTTTTAGCCTACTTGCGAGTAGCAAATTCCAATGCATTTTCAAAACCAACGGATATGCAATGTTTATTTCCAAATTGGGCAATCTAGTCTATACTTGTTTGCTGCGCGCATAACATAGTAATTCTAGGCTAATAATTGGAATAAGAGCATGTAATGTTTTCAAAATCGGATATCACGGTTAGTAGAGGCCGGTCTTCGGACCGGGCGAGAGGGGGTGCTCATAGCTGACCTTCCCCGATCGTACCCAAGCTCCCGAACCAAGTCACTTTGGTGATGACGGACACGTGGCCTTCGACACCGAGTCAGGGTTTCCTAAATTTCCCTTTTTAAAAAATATTTAGGTGGCGACTCTGTAATCTGGCAAAGCAGTCCATGTTTGGCACTACTTTTCAAAATCTGTTTTTCTTCAAAACGATTTGCCGGATTTGGACTCTTTGGTTCAGATTTAGAACCGACGCAAAAGGAGAGTCCGAGCTGTAGCGAGGTCCCCCGCGGCCCTGTCTACAACTGGCATGCAAGCCGGGAACTGCCTTGATTCTGATGAATGATGTATGTTTGGGCTGCCTTGCGCGGAAATCCACTGGGATGCCCCAATTAGCCTCTGTTTCGCAATTATTCTTGGAAAGCGCGCCAAGCCTCGGAAGACTGCTGATTCTTGATTTGCTGCAACAGAGAGCAGGAAAGGGGCATAGCAATGTATTTTCACAAATGTATGCATGCCTCGATCCTCGTGCCACCAATCATGCATCTCGATGCATGATGGCCGAGGAGTCGAATTGCACAACTCAATATGGAATGAATGCACATGAAAACTATAACGAAACCTAACTCCATCATGGATAATCCGGAGTGTCGGTGACTAGGGAATTGAGACACGTTCCGTCACTCGGAGTACGGAACATACCTCGTTTCCCGTGCCCGGGCTAACTCCTACCCCGAACACAATGCAATATGCATGACATGCATGAATGCAGTCTAAGATACGACCTAGCATGCACAATGCTATGAAATGGCATACACGATGCACGAGGTAACATGGCATACACAATGCTCTAACATACAACCTAGCATACACAATGCTATGGAATGAAATGGCATACACAATGCATAATCGACTTACACCAACACGAGTGTACCTCAGCCACACTCACATAAGAGGCCATCCGATGAAAACAAGACAACTCAAAATGCGTGCACGCGTGCACGCAAACCGAGGACCGACCCTCAGGCACTGAAATGCCACTCTAACAAGACATGGCAAGACATGGAATATGGTATGCAAACATGCAAAAATCAGTGGCAAAATGAGATGCAAAACAGCCCCGAAACAAGGCGAAATGACACCCGATGCATGGAATCACGCCCGAAACATGAAACTAGGCATACGGAATGGCCTACAGCTATACAAAGCATGCATAATTGGTATATGGAGTGTAAAAGTAGAAGCAAGGCAGCCCCAAAACTAGCATTTTTACAGTTTAAAGCATGGCCAAACAGTGAGCACAAGTGGGACTAAATTAGCATGCAAAAATGGCTCCGCAAGGGAGGTAATGAAGCAAGTCACAAATGCTGGCCCCAAACAGGAAAGGGGCCTTCTACAACATTGAAGAGGGACCAAAAACATGACTGTTTTCAGTTTATATCAAGCCCTAAAAACAGATACAAGTATGCTAAAGATCTCATGCAAAATGAGGCCACCAAGAGGGCTATAACATGAAGTATACAAAATATGCATCAAACATCCAAAGACCCTCAATGAGACATGGAGAGGGGTTCAAAATAAGACCCTTTTCAGTTCTGCTCAGGGTCGAAAAACAGAGACACAATAGGCTAATAAATCATGCAAAAATGGGGACCAAAGAGGGGTTCAATGGCAAGTGACACATGGAGGTCCCAAACAAGGATGAGGCCTTCTTCAATGTTGAAGAAGGGCTCAAAATAAGCCTGTTCACAGTTTACATCAGAGCTCAAAACAGAATACACATAGGCTAAAAATATCATGCAAAAATATGGCACAAAGAGGGCTAAAGAGGCAAGTACCAAAAGGGGGTCTCAAACAATGAGAGACCCTTAATGAAAGATGAAATAGAGCTCAAAAAAATACTACTTTCAGTTTTGGTCGGAGCTCAAATGTATAAGCAAGAAGGGCTAAGATATAGACCAAGAAAAGAGCAAAAAAGGGAAAAACAAGACTCACCCTTGAAGAACCAAACTTTAGCAGCCTCTTGGTCCAAAATACAGCACTTCTAGCCTCTGAGAAGGTCCTCCAAGCCACTGGAATGGAGTGGTGGTGGTGGTGCTAGGTGGTGGTGAAGAAATGGTGAAGAAATGGTGTAGGACTTTTAGGGTTTTGGTGCTTGAAATATAGAGAGTGAGAGATTGTATATATGAGACTCAAACCAAAGTCTTCTAACCCAGAAAAAATGCAGCTGGAGCTCTGGTTTTATAGACAAAAGGGATGGAAAAGAGGGGGAAAAAGGGGGGGGAAATTCGGATTCAAAATTCCCCCCAAAATGGCCAACAGGTGAGCTAAAGGGGCAAGTGATAGCTGCGGGTCCCAAATGGCCGAGAGCCCTTCAACAAAGTTGAAGAGGGGCTCAAAATAAGACACTTTCTAGTTTATATCAAGCCACGAAAATAAATAAAAGTAGGCCTAAACTATCGTGCAAGAAAAGGGGAAAATGGAGGGGTAAAGAAGCAAGTGATAGATGGAGATGTCAAACATCAAGAGGTCCTTAATCAAACATGAAAAGGAGTTCAAAATATGACTATCTCAAGTTCAGGTCGGAGCCCAAAAATGTAGAATGAAGGTTCGGGAGCCGAAACACGCAGTTCGGGGCCCCGAAAGTGGGCTGTTAGGCACCGAGAGTGGTGCTCAACCACGAAGTTGGTCTTTCAGAGCACAGTGTCCCTCAAAAGGGAGTAAATAAGATAAGTTCCAAAAACCGGGACAAACGGAGGTGGTTAAGCGGTCCCGAACCGAGGCACACGGCCTGACGGCTCCGAAAACCGGGAACCGGGCTCCGAAATGGGAAAAATGGCCTATGGCCACGAAACGTAGCCCACGGTCATTGAGAGATGATCTACGAGACCTCTCCCTCCCTTCGGGAAGAGAAAACAGAGAAAACAGAGCCTGGTTCGCAAACCGAGGAAAAGCACAAAAGAGTCCGGAAGTCCGGAGGCAAGGCTCGCAGCCGGGACTCCGCAATCTCAGAACGAGCACAATATGCGACATCACCAAGCGCTCAATCGGTGACGTCTGAGTCTTAAGGTCGGTCAAAAATGGGGTGTCTACAGTAGCTAAAGGAACTAAGCCTGGCATTTACCATGATTGGATAGAAGTTGAACCCTTAGTTAAAAATTTTCCCATACCTCAGTTTAAAGGATTTTATGATTTCGAGTCAGCCAGTATGTATGCCCGAAAACAAATATGAACCAGCTACTTTATCAACCAGATAGCTAATGATTACCTGGACACATTGGGCAAGATGCAGTCAACCATTCTTGCTACTAGTGGAGTTCCAGTTAGCCAGATAATTGGAAATAGTAGTATTGGAAGTAGTAGTAATAATCCTCAGATAGATTCTCAAAATCCTCTCCAAATGTGCAGACATTGTGAAGGCCTTACCAGAAATTTCAATAAAATTATGGAAAAAGGCAAAAAGGTCAATGAAGAGCTAGAACAGCTCCGAGACAAAGAAAAACAATTGAGAGCAACCATTCGAACCCTAACCAACCAGCTTAAAAAATTAGCTCCAGGAAAAGCAACCGCCTCCTTTCCTAACCTAGAAATCAGACAACTCACCAGTGAGGAATTTGAACAATTGAGTGCTAGAATTTATCTCTTCAGGTATTCTATCATTCGATCTTTTTGTGAGAAAAGCCAAGAAATAGAGGACCTTAAACCCTATATATACACCTTAGCCGAAGATGGCAGAAATAGCGAGTTAGTCACTATACAGCAGTTTTTTCAAAACCTCTCCATAGCAGGAGTTCAATGCCCTGGTATAGCTTATCAATGGACTTATCTCTACGAAGATGAAGAGCAGCCCTACTTAGAAGAGGAAAGATGTATGGACAGGCCGGAATGTTTTGGTCGATGTCAGTGTAATCTAGATTTCAGCATCTGTCTTTGCCAGATAAATCTAGCAACCTTCGAACCATTGGAGATAGAGATTAGGGGCAAAACGCATTATCTAACAGCCTCACAATTGTTAGATTATGGGTTTGTCTTTAGAATAATTTTCTCAGATCCAGATCAGACATATAGTTTTGGAAATAAACTTGCTCATGCAGTACTCTGTGTAATGGAAGAACATCATCCCTATGTAGAAGCATTAATTGATAGCAAGCTATCGGAGTGTAAAGGAATAAGGTGTATTCCAGCTAAGTATAAAATGTACCTTAGAGGAACCTCAACATTTCCAGGGTACCCAGGACTCCTTAATCGAAGACCCTGGCCATGAAGAAAATTTTCACTCAGAGATCAGCTCAATAAATGGAGGAAATTCACTGATAATCCTCTATTAGCGTATAACAGAAATTATGGACATCTAGTTTGCCAAGATAGGAATCAGAAGACATACTGTGACCTAGCTATCCCATGTTATCCCTTCAGCAAAGAAACATTCGTCAATGAAAGCCAGTATCCCAACTATCAGCATAGCGTCTCTCATGAGTCACCACTAATGGGAGAAGATGACCAAGATAACCAATGGGGGAATGAACTAGCCATGGGTGATGACTTCTACGACCAGCTTTCAGCAGCAAACCTTGACGATCTCTCAGATAGAATGTACAGGTGAACAAAAAAAAAAAAAAAACTAGTTTTTGTACTTTTTATCTCAAAAAAAAAGTTTTGGAAAAAAACAAACCAAAAATAACTTTTGGAAAAAAACAAACCAAACAAGTTTTTATACTTTTTATCTCAAAAACTACTCTACAAAAAAAAAATCAAAGTTATTTTACAGAGAATATTTAGAAAAAAGCAAATCAAATAAATTTTTGTACTTTTTTTTATCTCAAAAACTACTCTATAAACACAAACCAAACACACCCATTATTTTTAGTTTGTTTATTTTTTATAATCCGTTAAATAGAATATTTAAATAAAAAATTCAAATAATTATATTTATTTTTAAAAATATATACGAAACCTATGATTTTAAAAATAATTCTTTTTTTTTAATATAAATTTGATCCAAACATATAGCTACTTATATTTGATCATCTTAAATTTTTATATTAATATTTTACTCAACGAATCTTAAAAGGTGAACTATTCAAATTACCGAAATTAGTCACAGAATAGACCCACCAAACCAAATTATTCTCTCAAATTTGATAGCCAACTTGAGATGTTTTTATTCAAAATATAGAAAATAATTTTTAAGGCACTATTTGACATTCCTTACAAAAGTATACTTTTTTTTATCTTTTTACCTTTTTTGGTCATATTATTACCTTTCTACTTTTTTTTGTATATATTTTGTAAAAAGTTAAAAAATATACTTATTTATATCATTTTAAACACCCTCTAAGACTCACGCTTTTAAACCTTTTTTCTATTAAAATAAGGGAGACATTATTATTACTCCACTTTACTCCAAATATACTCTCTTTTTTTGTTTTTGTTATACATAGTGATGATACTACTGGGCCTTGGGGAACGGGCCTGGCTGATCTACGCTCCCAACACCGTTGTCCGGTCACTGAGCTGACTGAGGTACCTGCACAGAAGTCCAACAGGGAACGAGAGTCCCCCAGCAAACCCTCCGACGAACAAGTTAGAAGAGAGATTAATGAGATGTAGAGATGGAGTGATGATAGAGAACTTAACCTTCTTTTTGTCTTAGAAGCCTGCTTATATCCTTTGTTCATCATTTCCTTGTCCACTCCGACCTGTCATGTTGGCTAAAAGCCTACGTTTTAGCTTGCCTTGTTCATAGTGAGGCCGTTCTGCCTCGACGTGAAGGGGTTATCGCATTAAATACTGCAGGGGACCTCATTAATGGCTGATGTGTGGTGCAATAATTCTGTAGGATCTTTCTCTACCTACGTGGCTGGTTTTTCTATTGACAAGTGTTTGAATGTCATTGGTCCTTGGTGTAACGTTGGGTTCCAGTAATGTTGGGCTGTAGTGTTTGAGTTATGCATTGGGCTTTAAGTGGTGGGCCAAAAGCCCCTATGGGCCTACCTATGTCAGTAGTCCACCATTCACAAGTACAACTTCAGTCCAACGAAGGGAATAAGAAAGAAGACAGGGGTTGCGAGGGGTCGATGGAGAGAAAAGCAACTGTGAGGTGGGCCGACTGTGAAGGCCGACTGAGAGGAGGGCCGACCGCAAAGGGTGACCGAATGAGAAGGCCGACTGAGAGGAGGGCCGATCGCGAAGGGTGACCGAGTGAGAAGGCCGACTGAGAGGTGGGCCGACCCCGAAGGGTGACCGAGTGAAGAGGAAATGGCAGCGCACGGGGCTCGAAGAGCGGCGGGGCACGTGGTGATGTAAAGTGGAATAGACAGGGTAGGAGAAGGGGGTAGTGGATCGTGGTCGTATACGTGGCAGAATCCTGTAATGGAGGAGGTAATGCGTTAGCAAGAAACGAAGGGATAGGGTAATATAAGGCGTTGAAAAGGCGGGGGCGGAAGTTTTCGAAATTTTTCAAACTGGTGAAATTTAATCTCAACCTTTGGAATATAGGCAAACTGTGGGCATTTGGAGTTATTCGCTTTACCTGCCTTATCGCAAAAAACCAACACATCCTTGAAGTGAACTCATTTGTCTCGTGTGACATGCCTCTGCAACACTTTGTGAACTTCCTTGTGCCAGCGTCCGAAGTGATACGTAGATACGCAGGAGGAATGGCTCGAGATAAAGTGCCAGCCGCAAGGCATGACACGTTAGGAGACGACGACGCAGTGGAATTTGCGGAACAGTATCGAGCAGAACGAAGGGAGGAGGAGGGAGTTGGTCAAGCGGCACGGGCTCGTCTGGCGACGATGATCATAGCCACTAGGCCAATTAGCCACGTGGAGTCAGACCACTAGCATACCAAGGCTGACAAGTCCACGTTTACGGCGAACGAGTTGGAGGAGGTACGAAGGAAGTACCAAATCCCTGCGGAGATAGAGCTGATGCTGCCCACATTGAAGGAGAGGGCGTTGGATGCACGGCCGACAAGGTTCACGTTGTACGATAAGGCACTGCAGGGGGTCTGAGCCTACCACTCCCCCAAATAGTGGTGGACATACTTAATAAGCTAGAGGTGGCGCCAGGGCAGTTGATGCCAAACACCTGGAAAATACTAATGGCATGTGCGAGCGCCTAGCCGCAGGCTACCGGAGAGGCGACAATGACGGTGGAGGAATTCTTTTCCTGCTATAAGGCCTCCGGTCAACAGAAGACGTGGGTGACCTTGTGTAGACACCCCATTTTTGACCGACCTTAAGACTCAGACGTCACCAACTGAGCACTCAGTGATGTTGCATATTGTGCTCGTTCGGAGGTCGCGGAGTCTCGGCTACGAGCTTTGCCTCCGGACTTCCGGACTCTTTTGTGCTTTGCCTCGGTTTGCGAACCAGGTCCCGTTTTCTCCGTCTTCTTTTCCCGAAGGGAGGGAGAGGTCTAGTAGACCATCTCTCAGTGGCCGTAGGCTACGTTTCGTGGTCGTAGGCCATTTTTCTCATTTGGAGCCCGGTTCCCGGTTTTCGGAGCCGTCGGCCGTATGCCTCGGTTCGGGACCACTCAACCACCTCCGTTTGCTCCGGTTTTTGGCATACATCTTATTTACTCCCTTTTGAGGGACACTGAGGCTCGAGAGACCAACTTCGTGGTCGAACGCCACCTCCGGTGCTTAACAGTCTATTTTCGGAGCCCCGGGCCGCGTGTTTTGGCCCCCGAACCTTCGTTTTACATCGGTTTGAGTTCATTTTTGGTAGAGACCTCATTTTCATTGTTAGGAAGGTTGTAGAAGGGTGGGAGGCCAGCAATTGTTCTGAAGACCAGCTTTATTCCTTCATCGCTCTCCGTCGCCCGTTTTCCTCGCTAGAAAGCTAATGTTGACCATTCCTGGGCCACTTTCTTTGACCCTCAACCACATATTTGTGTTGTACACACCTGGGAGGCCACCAATATGGCCTGGGCGGCCATCAATCATTCCTGACCCTTTTGAACCCGTCTAAAAAGCTAGCTTTTCTCTCTCCTGGTTCACTTTTTCCAGTTTTTCTCCACATAGCTGTGTTGTGCACACATGGGAGGCCACCTTTTTGGGGTGGCCGGCCACTAATTATGGTTGACTCTTTTGACCCTGGCCGACCGGCCACCTGGACCTTTTCTACCTGACCGGCCAGAATCCTCTCTCCAGGTACATTACAGATGTACCCTCTGTTTCCCCCCAGATCCTGTATCTGGGGGGGTCTTTTGGGGGGAAAATTTGAATTTGATTTTCCCCCCCTTTCCTCCACTCCTTTCCCTATAAAACCAGACCCTCCAGCTCCATTTTGAAGGGTTACAAAATTGTTTAAGAGCCATTGCATACAACTCTCCCTCTCCCTCTCTTCCAAGCCTCAAAACCCTAAGGTTCTTGCACCCTTTACACTACAACCCATAGCACCACACCTCCACACTCCATTTCAGAAACTTGGAGGCTATTTTCAGAGGCTAGGAGCACCATTTCTTGGACCAAAAGCTGTTGAAGACTTAGGCTGCAAGGGTGAGTCTTCTTTCCCCTCTTTCTTGCTCTATTTTGTGCTATATCTAAGCCATACTTGCTTACATTTTTGGACTCCAACCCAAACTGTAAATAGTCATATTTTGAGTTCATCTCCATGTTTTATTAAGGGTCTTTCTTTGTTTGAGGTCTCCTCCTCACCCTTCGTGTTTAAACTCTCTTTTAGGCCTATTTTTGCATGATATTTTAGGCTTATTTTTGAGCTGTTTTGGACTTGGTCATAAACTGTGAAATGTCTTGTTTTAAACCCCTCTTCAACTTTGTTCAAGGGCTCTCCTCTGTTTGAGGTCAGTTGCTACCACTTGTCTCTTTATCCCTCTTTTAGGTCTTTTTCTTGCATGATGATTTAGCCTCACTTGTGTTCATTTTTGAGACTTGATGTAAACTTTAAAGTGCCATTTTTTGAGCCCCTCTTCAACTTTGTTGAAGGGCTCTTTGCTATTTGGGGCCAGCTGCTATCCCTTGTCTATAATCTCTCTTTTAGGGCCATTTTTGCATGATATATTAGCCCTACTTGTGTTCATTTTTGAGAGTTGTCATAAACTGAAAAATATCTTGTTTTAATCTCATATTCAAGTTGGTTTAAGGTTCCATTTTTGTTTGAGGTCATATGCTTCCTTGTATGCTTGTTTGTCTCCTATTTTGAGCCTTACACCTAAGCTCCAATTGCATGCTTTGTTTGGTCTTCTAGCCACTGGAATCCAGTGGATTTCCAGTGGCTAGTACACTATTTTGAGCCTCCAAATCAGAGGGGGGTGACCTCCTCTCACCTTGACTTGTTTGTTGGTCATTTCGGCCTTCCAAAGAGACCCTATCTTGCATGCTTCTTAGTCACATTTTAGGGTCAATTTGGTGAGTTTTGGGACTACCATATTTGATTTTCAGAGTTGATTTGGTGCTGCCACATGTCTATCTTATATGTGCTTAAGAATCCCTTGCATAGCCCTCTAAGGGAGCTCATCATTTGTGCATGTGTTGACTGCATTTCAGAGGTTATTTGGACATATTTTCACATGTTTAGTTCACTGATTTTTTCTAGTTTGATGAATTCTCACTTGCTTCATACACTTGCCATGTAAACCATGTTTGCTAGTCAAAGTTGCATGCTATTTTAAGTCATCTTGCTAGCATCTTTTGGCCATGCTTTAAACTGGAAAAGTTCATGTTTTGGGACTGCCTTGGCTCTGTCTTTAGACTTTATGTTCAAATAATGCATGCTTTGTATAGCTATAAGCCATTCCATGTGCCTAGTTTTGAGTTTTGGGGTTCATTCCATGCATCGGATGCCCTGTTTCCATGTTTCGGGGCTGTTTAGCATCATATTTTAGCGCTGAAATTTGCATGTTCACATGCCATATTCCATGCCTTGCCATGCTTTGGTAGAGTGGCCTTTGTGCCTTAGGTTCGGTCCTCGGTTTGCGTGCATGTGTGCACGCATCTCGAGTGTCTCATTTTCATCTCATGGCCTCTGATGAGAGTGTGGCTGAGGTCCACTCATGTTAGTGTAAGCCCATATTGCATTGTGTATGCCATCTTAGTCCTTTGCATTGCATGTGCTAGGTTGTATGTTAGAGCATCGTGCATGCCATGTTACATCGTGCATTGTGTATGCCATTTCATAGCATTGAGTATGCTAGGGTGTATGTTAGTCGCATTCATGCATGTCATGCATATTGCATTGTGTTTAGGATAGGAGTTAGCCCGAGCACGGGAAACGAGGGACGTTTCGTACTTCGAGTGACGGAACGTGTCTCAATTCCCAGTCACTGACACTCCGGATCATCCATGATGGAGCCTCGGTCTTGTTGTGTTTTCATATGCATTCATCCCATATTGAGTTATGCAATTCGACTCCTCGGCCATCATACATCGAGATGCGTGATTGGTGGCACGAGGATCGAGGCATGCATACATACGTGAAAGTACATTGCTATGCTCCTTTCCTGCTCCCTGTTGCAGCAAATCAGAAATCAGCAGCTTTCAAAAGCCTTGCACAGCATTCCGACACCAATTGCAAACAGAGGCTAATCGGGGCGTCGCAATGGATTTCCGCGCAAGTAATTCAAGCATGCATCATTCATCATTACGGAACAGAGCCGAGGCGGTCCATGGATTTGCGTGCCATTTATTGCTTTCCTAGATTAATTCGTTAATTAGGATTTTTGTATTTATTCGGACTGTAACTATTTATTTGGGACTGTATATTATTTATTCGGACCCTCCGAGCGAGGGCACAACTGTAATAAGTGTGCGTGTGTGTGATGTATGTCTTCCAACCTCACGTCTTTCTCCTTTTTATTTACCAGCTTATGATGGTTAGAATAGGGCATGTTTCAATTAGCATACAATATGATAGCATGTTTGCATTCATTCATCTGTCTTGCATGCATCGGGCTCAGCGCATCATACTAACTGCATTTGTATTTTAATTTCAAGTTGAATACTTGTTAGCTGTTGTATCTCATATGCCATGTTTAGAATAGCCGAGCCTACTATAGTTGCATTTTTGCATATGTTGCATTAGGCATTTCTGTATAGTTAGGATCATGCATGATTTCTAATTAGCTTCTGTTTTGGCTTGGAGTACTCGGTAAGTGGTTATGCTTTAGCATCCTTGCATGTGTGTGAGTGACTGCGATGATAGCATGCTTACCATGAGGCTATGTGCTTACGTGATATACCTGCTTGAATGCCTGTGGGTGAAGGTTGGGTTATTTGGATTGGAACAAATCATTTACTGTGAGTTTTAAGCCCACTAGATAGTGACAAAACCATCTTTTCCTAAAGCCCACCCGAGGGTGGCAAAATCTGCATTTTAAGCCTACTTGCGAGTAGCAAACCATCTTTCAAAAACAAACATGAAGTGTTTTGTTCCAATTCAGGCGACCCGGTCTATACTTGTATGCTGTGCGCATCACATAGTAAATCTAGGCTAATAACCGGAATAAGAACACAAAATATTTTCAAAACTCGATATCATGGTTAGTAGAGGCCGATCTTTGATCGGGTGAGCGGGGGTGCTCACGAAGTGACCTTCCCCAATCGTACCCTAGTTCCCGAGCCGAGGCAACTTTGGTGATGACGGACACGTGGCCTTAGGCACGAGTCAGGGTTTCCTAAATTTCCCAAAATAAAATATTTAGGTGGCGACTCTGTATCTGGCAAACCAGTCCATGTTTGGCACTTCTTCCAAAAAATCTGTTTTCTCAAAACGATTTGCCGGATTTGGACTCTTTGGTTCAGATTGAGAACCGTGACAATTTGAGTCCTGAATTGTAGTGAGCCCAAGACGAACGGAACGGGGGACTCATCCCTCCCGGGGCGTTCGGGGACGTCTACTCCTTGCAGGCAGTGGCGGGCCGGGGTCTAGTGGCAGGCTTGCCATCTTCGGTGAAGGGGTGGTGTCACAACCCAAACTCGGCCCTATGGGTTTAGCACCGTAACCGGCCAGTAATCCGAGATCACCGAAGGCCTGCTTAACGATAATACAGTAAAACAGAGTACAGGGCCTGGCGGAAGCTAATACAGTAATAAAGTAATGTCCAATGAGCTGTGACAGTCTGTATGCCAAAAAGATTTTTCATACATATTTACAGAACAGTACATATATATACATGTCATTCAGTGAAACAGGGACTTAATCCCCACTCAACAGTACAGTAAACATTCAGTCTATACAATCCATTCGGTTATTACAAAGCAGTGAGACAGTGCAAAAAGGGGAAATACTAAAACACCCCTAAGCCTTAGCATGATAGGCTCGGAACCTCGCAGTGAGGCACATTGGTTGGCTTGACAAAACTGGAGTTTACTCCGACGCTTCTAGCTTTGATCCGGTGCCTGTACACCTATATATATATATGAGCAGTGAGCTAAAACCCAGTGAATAACATAAAGCGTAAAGGAGTTAAGAATGAATATCCTTACAGTAATGAAAACAGTTCATTGATTCAGTATATCTGTCATTCAGCGATATGTGGTACATCCATTAGCATAACAGTACAGTAAACGGTAGGTCTTAAAAGACCTAACAATAATTGATGGCCATCAATCAGTAAACAGTAGTGGTTCCAACATGGGAACCGAGTCGATTAGACAAATCCACCCGTTCATAGACCGTCGGTGGGGCCATCCGTTCACAGACCGTCGATGGCAGAGATTTCTCAAACAATAGCAGTAACAGTAAACAATAGTTGCTAAGGATGCCACAGTACAGTTCATAATATAGGACATACATTCATACAGTCAACAATATCAATTCAGTAAACAGTTCAGTTCAGTATTTCAGAAGATAATCACTTGAACATATCTTTACACAATTGTTACTCACAGAGTTCTGGGCTACAGCATGCTAGAGCGTGTCTCCCTGGAATGCCAACCCTATACAGTTAACAGAGTGAACACACACTAAGTTCATAGTTGGGAAAGATAATAACTTAATCCCTAAATGCCTCGGTGTGTTCTACATCTACATCCCCATTAAGATGCCTTAAACTAGGCCTAAGAATGCCTAGGATGAGATGAGGATGCAAAGATGTGAGCAGAAAACAGTTTCAGAATTTTCAGAAAAACAGAGCCTCGCTCGAGCGCAGGTTTCCCCGCTCGAGCGTACAAGCAAACAAAGGTCCCCGCTCGAGCGGCAACATTCCCGCTCGAGCCGACCAAAAAGTACTGGATAGGTGAAATCTCCGCTCGACGCCCGCTCGAGCGTGTCACCCAGTCCCCCGCTCGAGCGCCCAATACTCTGCTCGAGCGGACTGATGCACAGTGCAAGATGCTGGGAGCTCGATTTTCCCGCTCGAGCGGCACTTCCCCCGCTCGAGCGAACAACCAAAATCTGGAAATTCCAGATTTGAGTCCCAAGCTCAAAACTAAGTTCAAAAACAATATTTTCGATCCTCTTGGGCCATTTTCTGGAAAAACTCTTGCAAACCCATGGTTAAGCATGATTCAAAACTCACTTTGAGAAATCAAGGCCCAAGGGTGTTTAATTCAAACCCAATCTCAAACCATTTTTCAAGAACAATCCTCAAACAAGACATGCATGATTTCAAACCATTTCAAAGCTTCAAAGCTTGCTCAAATGAGCCAACTCTTTTCAAAACAAGATGAAAACATGGACTATAACAACAATATGAGCATGCATGTACCAATTTCCATGTAATCAACCTCAAAATGCAACAATGTAGCCATGCATGGAACCATTTAGCTCTAATTCAACACTTTGAGCCATAATTTGGCTCTAGACTTCCAATTAGCTCAAAACCATGCAAGAACAACTCAAAGACACAATTAAGAAGATGAATGATCTACCTTAGGTGTGGAATTAGAAATGTAGGAGCTCAAATATGTAATTACTCTTCCAAATCACCAAGTCTTCAAGCAGTTCTTCAAGACAAACTCAATTTCTCTCTCACTAGCTCTCTTGGACGGTAGGAACAAGAAAAATGGGCTGATGAAATGTTTTTGATCAAGTGTAAATAGGATCCATATGTTTTGTAGGTAATGGGCCACTAAGTGGCATTCTAGTAATTAAGCCTAACTTTGACATACATCAACATTTAATCTAATTTAATCATACCTAATCAGTTTTCAGATAATTACACCATAAATCACATAAATTCTACTGATCATGGAACATCAATCAATTTACGGTTCGGCTGCCGATAAGGCCTTCAATTAGCAGTTTAAACATAAAACATGAACAGATAAATATTCAATCAAACAGATAGAATATGCAATACAATAGATATACTCAATCAATCAGTTTCAATTTTCAGTCAGTCAGTTCAGTGATCCAGTCAGTTCAATTACCAATCATAATCATTCTCAGTTTAGCAGTAATCGGTAATTAATCGGTAAGCAGTATGAGGGTTGTTACAGGTGGAGGCCAAGATGGTTTTATGTATTAACAAATGGTGGGAGAGAAGTTCGCACAACATGGAAAGTCCCCACAAAATCGGTGGAGCCAAAGTTAGATGTGGGGGCCGAAAACAAGGTGAAGAAAGTTAAGGAGTGGAGAGAGGAGAAGGGGGTGAAGTGGGATGACCTGATCCTTCCTTCAACCTTGTTTGCCCTGAGACTGGGACCGTAGCCAACAGAAGAGGATTCGGCAAGGGAAGAGCTGGAGGCGCGGAGGAAAGCGGAGGAGGCGGAAGAGAGGAGAGCGTTCGCCAAAGCGAACAAGTATAAGGAGACACAGTTGGGGCCTGCCCCTAAACTGGTGATAAGGGAGCAGGTCCGACCGCGTCCCAAACCGCTGGGAGACAAAGACTTAGCTGACTTTGCCCCACTGCCAACCCCAGTAGACTCGCTGAAGGAGAGGGGCAAGCAGGAGGTGGAGGCAGTGTTGAAAAAGACAAGGAAGAAGAGGGCGGCTGTAGAGGGGGGGAAAAGACACCCCTGTCTTAAAAAATATGAAGGTTGGGAGTGAGGACGCCTTTATGGTGGGAAATATGAAGGAGGGAAGGGTAGATGCGGCTCTAGAAAGGGAGACCGCCCAAGTGGCGAAGGAAGACAAGGGTCCAAGCGCCCAAGTACTGAAAGAACACTTAGGCTCAAGTGCCCATATGGTGGCGATGGTGGTACCTGCACTAGAAGTAACCCCCAGTCCTAGTGAAGTGAAGACTGGGATCAGCAAGCCAGAGACGAGTGCCGCGTTGGCGATCGCGTTGTACCACGTGCGTACGCTGGCAGGTAGCTCAGCAGAAGGAGGGAAGCCAGGGTCGCAGCCGACTGCCTTGTTGGAGTGGTGGAGGATGCGGCTGTGTGGTCGATGGCGCGGTTGACGGAGGCCGACCTCCTGAGAGGGTTTTGCTCAGCTCAGATGGAGGCAGCGACCCTAGCGAGGCCTTGATGAATAAAGCAACACGCATAAAGGTGGAGGTAGAGCCGCTGAGGACCCAGTTGGAAGAGGCAAAGATGCAGCTGTAGAACCTTAGGGTTGAGACAGTGGGCTGGAGGAGGGCCGCTTAGAGTGCATGCACCAAGGTGTTGGAGTATGCGCAAAGGGCGAAGAACATGGAGGTATTAGCATTGGTGCAGAGCTACTCAGCAAAGCGAGCTGGTGCCAAGCTCCTCGCAACCAAATCAGAGCTGGAAGCGAAGCGCCACAAGGCGGTATCGCTAGAGTTCGAGTTGGTGGGCGAGAAGAGGAAGCTAGAGCAGGTCCAGCAAGCCTGCACCACTACCAACAAGAGGTAGGAGAAGGCCATGCCCAACAACGAAGAACTGCGTGACCAAGCGGTCAAGGACAAGGAAAAGGCTGATGGTCGGATCGCGGAATTGGAGAAGGCCTTGGCAGATGAGAGAGCCAAATTGGCATCTGAGAGGGCGGCATACCCCGACTTGTGTATGGCGGCCGTAGAGCAATTCAAGGGGTCCACCGACTTCCACATGGCCATTGATACCGCTGTCGCTAGTAGCTTGGCGAAGAAGAGGGATAGGGGGGCTGGGCCGTCGGGAGCAGCCGTTAGAGGTAGGAGTGAAGAGGAAGTGAACTTCCAATGGTCTGACTTCTACAAGCACGAAATGAGCAAGTTCTAGGATAGCGGCTGGATGACTTTCAAGCATAAGGCGCAAAAGCTGTTCTTGGACGTGGACTTCAGCCTTGTGAAGGCAGGCGAAGACAACGTCGCCCAGACCCCCTTGGACGAGGGGATTGAAGAGGAAGATCTTGCCTCCAGTGAGGAAGAGTGATCCTTGTAACTATGTGCAAAAATTTTGTTTTGTTCTTTTTTTTTTATATGTAATTTCTGCACCGATTTGTATGAAAGCATAAGTTTATGAATAAAACAATGAGTTTTCTTGTATATTATTGTTGTCGTTATTCTAAATTGTAAATTTGGCATAATGAGAATGGCTGAGCAGAACTCAATAAAAAAATGGGTGAAGAAATGAAACTTATGTGTGAATTGTGGAACTTGTAAGTAAATTGTGATGTAACAATGGTAAAAATGGGTAATCAAGCTGATGTGTATGTTCAACCATGATGTAAAAAAGTTAAAAATGGGCAAACAGGCTAACTGGTATGATTAATGAAAATGAATGGGCATGGCCTTGGATTTTAACTAAGCATGGCAACAGCTGAGACTAGCTTTGATTCAGACCAGCGGAATTCTTCATGCTAGTTCCGACGAAGAATAGGAGGGCTCTGTCAGGTTAAGGCTTAAGTTAACTCAGTCTGGCTGAGGCCTTCATGCTCAGTTTGGCTGAGGCTTTAGCTAACTCAGTCTGGCTGAGCTTTTCGTGTTTAGTCTGGCTGAGGCTTTAGCTAACTCAGTCTTGCTGAGCTCTTCGTGCTCAGTCTGGCTGAGGCTTTAGCTAACTCAGTTTGGCTGAGCTCTTTGTGCTTAGTCTGGCTGAGGCTTTAGTTAACTCAGTTTGGCTGAGCTCTTCGTGCTCAGTCTGGCTGAGGCTTTAGTTAACAAGTCGTTATTGAAACACAACGCAAGCAACGAGAATATAAAGTCATTGTCATTTAAGGCACAACCTATTGATCATAAGTTTACAGCATGTGTGGAAAGGGCAAAAACGAACAAGTGTGCAAATTGTCAAAAAGAACATATAACAATTGATCAATACAAAAATAGGAGATGCCATTCACTGGAAATAACGCTTTAAATGCTCGGCGTTCCATAGATGGGGGAGGTCTCTGCCTTCCATGTCCTGGAGTCGGTAAGTGTCTGGGCGAGGTCTGGCCTTAACAACGTAAGGTCCTTCCCATTTGGCTGCTAGCTTGCCCTCGACGGGATTTTTGGTGGCAAGAGTTACTTCGCGCAAGACTAGGTCCCCCACTGCGAACTCCCTCGGTCGAACTTTGCGGTTGTAGTGTGTTCTCATTTTCTGTTGATATGAGGCTTGTCTGACAGCAGTGGTGTGATACCCCTGTTCTGTAGTATGCTAATTGGTCCTTAATACGAATGTGATTATGTGTTTTGATATGATTTTGTGAGCCATTATATGAAAATATGTGGTTTTGAATTCTTATCTATTCACCGTAGGAATATCTGTTTGATTATATGCTTTGGAAATTAAATTGAAGGCCTTATCGGCCACAAAACCCGAAATTGATTGCGCCATTGTGATTAGCATAATTTTTAGAGCCTACGGTGAAATTTAATTGAAAAATTGATTCGGACCAGATTAAGTTGATTTAATTGAGAAATTAGTGCCCAATTACTTTATTACTATTATATTTGAATTAGTGGGGTTTGTTGTATTTGGGCATTACACCCTCTATTCTCTCTTCCTTACTTCATTTGGTTGATTTTGGGACTCAAAATAAGGAGAGGGTCGGCCTTAGAGAGAGAAAGGGAGAGAATTGTGTAATTTTTAGCTCAAGCTTGGGAATTTGAAGATTTAACTCTAGATTTGACCATAAATTTGAAGGATTGAGCCTCTAGGTAAGCCTTGATTTTTGAATTCATGAGTTTAATGTGTAATCTTGTGTGTTCAAGGTTTGCTTATGATCAAGAGCATGATTTGAGTTGGTTTTGTTGAAATTAAGGCTTGATATGTGCATGCATGTAAAGAATACCTATGGAATCACAAAATCTAGCATGTAAATTGTAAATTATGAAAGATTGAAAGTTTAATCCTACATGCAAGCATGTTTTTGTTGAGTTCATGGGAATGAGCACTAATTGCATCATTTGAAGAGGAAATGAAAGTCAAAATGGGCATGCATGTTGATTATTTAAAATGGGAACCTTGAATGCATAAGTTTGAGTTAATTTGGGGCATGCATGTGATTAATTTGTGAAATTGAGCTCCAATGTCTTGTAATTTGGTGTTGGTACCATGTTAGTATATGTATATATGATGTTTGAGCCACAGCATGCATGAAATGTTGGTTGAAAGTTGAATTGAAGCTCAAGAACACAACCTGGGAAAACCCAGAAATTTGATGTCCGCTCGAGCGGGGACACCGCCGTTCGAGCGTGAATTTCGTGCTCCCAGCATTTTTGCAGAGTTGGATGTCCGCTCGAGTGGGGTATTTCACGCACGAGCGGGAGAGCTTTGTAGACAGGGCTTCCGCTTGAGCGTCCTAGTTCTCGCTCGAGCGTGATTTTGATGCAACCAGTACTTTTGCAGGCCTATCGGGTCCGCTCGAGCGAGGAAGTCCACGCTCGAGCGGGGACCCTATTTTTTGAAATTTTGTATGCTCATTCTGTGTTTCGTTTTCCGTTCTCTTTCACTTGCAAGCACTCTTAGGCATGCATTAAGCATTGTAAACGAGTTAAAGAGATAAGAATGAAGCCTAAAGAGGAATATGTGAATTAAGGAACGGATTGAATTGTTAGTGACCCTTTTGTGTTCATGAAATGTGTAGGGTCGAGCTCCAGGGCATCCACAAGCCGATCACTGTGAGTAATATCTGAAATGTATTATTGTCCGATTGCTTACTTCTATGTAAGTTTTGTAAAGTTCATTAATCTGAATGGTGGACAAAGTTTGAAATGAAAGTTTGAAAGGCCTAAAAGGCCAGTTTGATACGAAGGTCGTTTTGACATAAATGAATGGACCGAAGGTCGTTTTGACACAAATAAATGGACCGAAGGTCGTTTTGACACAAATGAATGGACCGAAGGACGTTTTGGCATAAATGAATGGACCGAAGGTCGTTTTGACAGAAATGAATGGACCAAAGGTCGTTTTGGCATAAATGAATGGACCGAAGGTCGTTTTGACACAAATGAATGGACCGAAGGCCGTTTTGGCATAAATAAATGGACCGAAGGTCGTTTTAACATAAATGAATGGACCGAAGGTCGTTTTGACATGAATAAATGGACTGAAGGTCATTTTGACATGAATGAATGGGCCAGAGGCCGTTCTGTCATGAATGAAAGATAAATGGGCCAAAGGCCAGTATGTTTGGAACCACAACCACTTGAATTAAATCGTATATATGTTAAATAGAAATATGAATTGGGCCCAAGGCCGTTTGGAGCATGTTGTTCTACATATTGTTTGTACAACTTCCGTATTTGATATTATTCACTGGGCTATCGCTCATGCTCATTCATGTGTTTGTAGGTGAGCCAAGAGAAGTCCAAACCTAGCCCCAATGAAGTCTGTGAGGAACAACAAAGGTTTTTGGAGAGTCAGCCCTTGTGTCTCACGCACGAAACCCGTCTTCGCCTTTCCGTTATGTATTTATATTTTGTCATGTTGGTTGACTTAGTTGGATAATCCTGTCTGTACAGAACCTCCTGGTACTATGTTTCGTTTGTGAGTTATTAACGTACATATGTATGGTTTGTTTTGATGTGCATATAAGCACGGCTCTATGGACAAAATTTTAAATTTTTGCTTCCATTTGGCCCCTTTACTCCGATGAGTTATGTCTGTTTTGGTTTGAGGCCGTAGGTAATCTCAAGATTACTGGCCGGTTATGTCCTTAACCCATAGGGGCAGGTTTGGGTCATGACAAGTGGCCTCTCGGAGCTCTTCAATCAGGTCCAAGTCAGCCCGATGTAATTCTTCGGTTAGTTCTGGATCCTGGTGCAAAACCCTAGGCGTCGAGAGGCCAATTTCCACTGGGATGACTGCCTTAACGCAGTATGTTAAGCAAAAGGGGGTCTCCCCAGTAGGGGTTCGGGCGGTAGTTCGATAGGCCCAGAGTACGTTTGGTAATTCCTCAGCCCACAGCCCTTTAGCGGCTTCTAACTTGGTTTTGATGATCTTCAGGAGAGAGCGATTGGTGGCTTTGACTTGCCCATTGGCTTGGAGATGACCTGGGGAAGAGAAACATGGCTTAATGTGGAGCTCGGCACAGAATTTCCTGAACTTGGCATTGTCGAATTGCTTGCTGTTGTCTGAGACGATGGCTTGAGGGATTCCAAATCGGCATACGATTGACTGCCAGATGAATCTGGTTTTGTTTCGTTCAGTGATTGTGGCTAGGGGTTCCACTTCCACCCATTTAGTGAAGTAATTAATGGCAACTACCGTGAACTTGGTTTGGCCCTTACTAGTGGGCAATAGACCAACTAAGTCGATGCCCTACTTGGTGAATAGGTAGGGATTGCAGAGCGTAATCAGTTCTGTAGGTGGAGCATGTGGGATGTTAGCAAATCGCTGGCATTTATCACACTTAAGTACAAATTCAGTGCGAAGGATTTTATGGGCCAGCGACCTGGCACCCGAATGATTACCACATACGCCCCCGTGGACTTCCCTCATCACATAGGTCGCTTGAGCAGGACTGAGACATCTGAGGTATGGGCGTGAAAATCCATATTTCTACAGTAGGCCGCTGATAAGGATGTAATTGAACGACCGAGCTCTAACTTTGGCGGCCTGCTGTTTATCATTTGGAAACTCCCCACTTGTCAAAAATAGAAGGATGTCTGCAGCCCATGGGATAGGTTCGTTTTGGAGGAAGTGAACCTCCTGCTGGTTTGGCGAAGTAGCCGGGTGGGCCAGGTATTCAAAGCGAACGCCCTAGCTGAGCTCTGACTGGTCGGCCGAGGCTAATTAGGCCATTTCATCTGCCTTGGAATTTTCTGACCTAGGGATGTGTTTGATGTGGAAAGTATTGAAAAGATGAACAAGAGGGAGTGCAATATCCCTGTAGGCTCGCATCGTGTCTTCCTTCGCATCAAATTCCCCGGTAATCTGCCCGACGATCAATTGGGAATCACTGAACACTTGGATATGGCTTACACCAATGTCTCTGACTAGGCAAAGAACTACTATCAAGGCCTCATATTCGACTTCATTATTGCTCGCGTCGAACAGGAAACGGAGGGCACACTTGAAATAATTACCCTCGGGAGCGGTGAGGATGAGACCAACCTCGTTACCTTTTTTGTGGGATGACCCATCGACATTGAGAATCCAAGAGTGGGGTCTTCTACCTCAGTGTTGAATTGCTTTGGCAGAAAGGGCGTGGTTGGAGTGGGATTAGTGAATTCCAAGATAAAATCGACGATAGCCTGTCATTTGATCGCTATTCGGGGTCGGTAAGAGATTTCAAATTGGTTGAGCTTGGCAGACCATTGCATAAGTCTCCCCGATAGCTCTGGCTATTTCATTACCTTCTTCAAAGGTTGATCAGTGAGGACCACTATGGAATGAGCTTAGAAGTAAGGTCAGAGTCGTCTTGAGGCGATGACCAAGGCAAGGGCCATTTTTTCCAGCAGAGGGTAGTTCTGTTCTGTCCCCCTGAGAGCTCGACTAATGTAATAAACCGGATGTTGTACTGAGCTGTCTTCCTTGATGAGAGCCGCACTGACTACGGTGTTTGATACGGCTAAGTAGAGAAAGAGGGTCTCGTCTGAGAGCGCCTGAGAGAGTAGAGAGAGTTGGCCATGCACTGCTCCAACTGTTGAAAGGCCTCTTCGAATTCGGTGGTCCACTCAAAGGTCTGTCGGAGGACTTTGAAAAAGGGAAGACACTTGTTTCTTGCGCGGGAAATAAAACGGTTGAAGGCGGCGACTCTGCCGGTAAGCCGTTGAACCTCTTTGACCGTTCTGGGAAACTGCATTTCTATCAGGGCCTTGATTTTTTTGAGGTTGGCCTCGATACCCCACTAACTGACCATAAAATCCAAGAATTTCCCAAATCCTACGCCGAAGGGGCACTTCTCCAGATTCAGCTTCATTTGATACTTGTATAGGGTGTCGAAGGTCTCCCGCAGGTCTGTCAGATGATCAGAGGAGAGTTTGCTCTTGACAAGCATGTCATCGACGCACACTTCCATATTCCGACCTAACTGGTGGTAAAAGACAGCATTGACTAACCGTTGGTAAGTTGCTCCGACATTTTTCAATCTGAACGGCATAGCACGATAGTGCTAGGTTCCCCTGTCTGAGATGAAGGAGGTGTGTTTCTGGTTAGCCGGGTGCATCAGAATTTGATTGTAGCTAGAGAAGGCGTCCATGAAGCTGAGCATCTGATGTCCGGCGGTGGCGTCGACGAACAGGTCTATGTGGGGGAGAGGATAACTATCTTTGGGGTAAACTCGGTTAAGGTCGGAGTAGTCGACACAGAGTCACCATTTTTCGTTGTTTTTACGGACTAGGACCACATTTGATAGCCATTTGGGGTAGTTCACGTTCTGGACGAACCATGCCTCCAGTAGTTTGTCTACCTCAGAGGCAATAAGGGCGTTGCGTTCTGGGTGAAAGACACGTTGCTTCTGGCAGAAAGGTCGGAAGTGGGGCTCGATATTGAGACGATGCGTGATGAAGGAAGGATCGATACTTGGCATGTCGGAATGGGTCCAGGCAAATACATCATGGTGCTCATTTAAGAGGGCTGTGAGGTCGACCTTAGCTTGGGAGGATAGTTGGCTGCTGATCTTGGCTGTTTTTGTTGGATTGGTGGGGTCGATGGGGACTTCAACAAGTTCTTCCACTGCTTCCCCTCTGACTAATTCATCTTCGTCTCGAACGTCGAGTTCTTCGATGATCATAGCCTCCTTCAGTTTGACCTCTTTGAGTGAAGCGACATAGCATTCTCTGGGCACAGTTTGCTCTCCCCTCACGATGCCGACCCCGAGGTCAGTAGGAAATTTCATAGCCATATGGCATGTGGATGTGACAGCTTGAAAGGCGTTAAGGGTTATGCGGCTGAGGATGATGTTATAAGCAGAAGGACAATCGACGACGAGGAAAGTGAGTACCTTGGTGGTCTGTCGTGGATACTCTCTAATGGTGATGGGAAGATCGATGGAGCCTATGGAGGTCACCCGATCCCCTGTGAAGCCGACCAGTGGGGTTTGGAGAGAGGACAATCTTTCCTCCCCGACCTTGAGCTGGCGATAGGTGTTTAGGAAGATGATATCTGAAGAGCTGTTGTTGTCGACAAGCACTTGTCTGACTTTGTAATTAGACAAGAGAGCAGAGATGACGAGGGGGTCGTCATGAAGGTAAAAGATGCCTGTGCAATCGGCCTCCATAAAGGTGATGGGTTCCATCCACTGTTTGGGGTATTTAAAGGGGTGATTCAATGTCATGACTTCTTTGTCGAAGCCCTGCTTGATTTTTCTGAGTTCTGCTCATTGGGCCGAACGGGATGGTCCTCCGCATGCAAGCCCGCCGGCAATGACTCTGATCTCTCTAACTGGGGGGGCAGGGTTGCCTTGTGCTCAGGGTTGTGGTGGGGGTCGATCATTGCCTTGGTTAAGTTGTACGGGTTGTCGGGAAGGGGTGTGTCGGCAGTTGCCTCTGGTAGGTTCGGTCCTTGGCCGTTGCTGGGGAGACTGGCTGCCGTGAACCGACTGAGGCGCCCCTGGCGTATCAAGCTCTCTACTTGGTCTTAAGGTTAACACACTCCTTGGTATTGTGGCCGTAGTCTTGATGGAAACGACAGTATTTGGATTGGTCTCGCCGGTTGGAAAGAGACCGTGATGGTTGTGGCCATTTCAGGTTGTAATCTCGTTGGATCTTGTTCAAGACTTGTTACATGGGGGAATTGAGGGGAGTGTATTGTTCGAACTGACCGGGCGGTTGGGTAGTTGCCATCGGTCGGCTCGAGCAGGTCGGTCGGTATACTGAGGTGTTTGTTGTGTGTATTGGGTGGTTCTGGTTTCATATTCCTTTCTTTTCTCTCTGAGGGCTGGGTTTTTGGTTGTGAAATCTTGCTAGGCGGCCAGAGAATCTTCGGCGTTCATATATTTTTGGGCTTTGGGGAGGAGGGTTGCCATGGAGGTTTGGGGTTTTTTGGAAAAGGAAAAAAGGAAGTCGGATGATCGTAAACCAGCCATGAAAGTCGTGAGAATGACCTTGTCGTCGTTTTCTGCCACCTATAAGGCCTCAGTGTTGAAACGAGTGACAAAGTTACGTAGCGATTCCCCCTCCGTCTGACAGATGTTGAGGAGCTGAGTTGCCGGGCGCCGCTGACGCTGCGCATCAATGAAATGGCTAAGAAAGGAATCACTTAGGTATTGGAAAGTAGAGACGGAGGTTGTCGGCAGCTGACTAAACCAGAGTCAAGCCGACCCCTTAAGTGTCATGGGGAAAGCCCGACACATGATCTCATTAGGAAAAGCATGGAGGATCATTAGGGTTCTATAAGTCTCCAAGTGGTCGACTGGGTCCGTTGTGCCATTGAAAAAGTCGATCAAGGGCATTTTGAACTTAGGAGGTAGGGGTTTGTCCCTGATGGAGGCGACAAACGGTGAATTGGTTGTTGTGGAGGGTTTATTCTGTATGTTCTACATGACTCCTTGAAACTGGAGTTTCATGGCTCGGAGCTCCGCATCCCAGATAGGAACGTTGTCACCACCAAAATGCAATGGAGGTTGGACACTACTGGCCTCTCCCTCGGGAGCAGGTGCTTGGATTGGTGGATGTAGACCTCGGGGTGGTGGATTTATATCTTGGGGTGGGGGTCACAAACCCTCCAAGTTGGAGGGGTGGGCTTGTTGGAAGGGATGGCTCGGAGTTCGTTCTCGGTTAGGTGGGATATCTTGTGGTGGTGGAGGAGGCACAGGGAGGTCTCGTTAAAGCAAAACATTAATCAAGGCCTGGTTTTGTTCGGCTAGGCGGTTAATGCTGTTGGTGAGTTCTGTGAAATACTGAGGTGGGTTGTTTGAGTTAAAAGGGTCAGCTTGGGAGTCAGCAATGTTGTGTTGAGAAGCCATGGATCTCGTTGTGACCATCCACCTTGGTGGGTGGCAAGGAGGAATTATCGGGACTCGGTCTCCAGCAACAATGAGCACGATTGTCACACAGAGTAAAAGGTTTCCACAAACGGCGCCAACTGATGATACTACTGGTGCTTGGGGGACGGGCCTGGCTGATCCACTCTCCCAACACCGTTGTCCGATCACTAAGCTGACTGAGGTACCTGCACAGAAGTCCAACGGGAAACAGGAGTCCCCCAGCGAACCCTCCGACGAGCAACTTAGAAGAGAAATTAATGAGATGTAAAGATGGAGTGATGATAGAGAACTTAACCTTCTTTTTGTCTTAGAAGCCTGCTTATATCCTTTGTTCATCATTTCCTTGTCCACTCCGACCTGTCATGTTGGCCGAAAGCCTACGTTTTAGCTTGCCTTGTTCATGGTGAGGTCGTTCTGCCTCGACGTAAAAGGGTTATCGCATTAAATGCTGCAGGGGACCTCATTAATAGCTGATGTGTAGTGCAATAACTTTGCAGGATCTTTGTCTACCTACGTGGCTGGTTCTTCTGTTGACAAGTGTTTAAATGTCATTGGTCCTTGGTGTAATGTTGGATTTCAGTAATGTTGGGCTGTAGTGTTTGAGTTATGCATTGGGCTCTAAGTGGTGGGCCAAAAGCCCCTATGGGCCCACCTATGTCACATAGTAACATTCATACCCTTTTTGCTTTCGCACATATACCTCAATTGTCTATTTTTAAAGGATATTAATATAACTATGTATAATAAAAAACAAAGAAGATATTGTATTTTAAGAAAAATGGAATAGGAATAGCGGCTCCCTAAAATAATAATATTTTTTGACAACAAATTTTATTTTACAAATAAACTTTATTAAATTACTAATTTAATTTATTATCTAAAAACATGTTTATCTTTGAAAACTCTAAAAATCTCTCTTGCTTTTCTTTTTGGAATTTTATGCCAGATGATAGGAAGACGACGGTGGTTCCCTATCTCACCGATCTCTTTCTTATCTCCCTTTTTATTAGCCTCTTTGAGATATGGTCATTAGCCAAAGTTTGATGTTAGCCTTAACAGTCTGACCTTTGTTGCCTTATTTTTTTCACTCTCAAGCTTAAAAGTTTGAGATTTGACTTCATATATAGTTCAAAAGCTGATATTGGATAAAGCATTTGCTTTAAGGTATATGACCATCTCAATTTCAATATTTTATCTTGACCAACGGAGGAGAGGTCTTTGAATTTCCAGTTGAATGACGTAGAGCAATGAAATTTTGGATGAGTTCAGTGGTGATTTGAATTTAGTTATTTATTTATTTATTTGATTTTCTTAATTTTTAGATTGTTGATGTAATAACAAACATTACTGCGTGAGGGTTGTTTCTCTCCCTTGTGGGGGGCTTTTTCTCCTCCTATGTGGAGGTTTGATTTTTATAGATGTTGTTTATCTCTTTTTTATATCTTATAATATTGTTGTACCAAATTGATCCAATTGTTTATTGATTTTACAATGAAGATTTTATTTCCGGTCTATAAAAAACAAAAACTAAAAACATGATTGATAAAAAAAAAAAAGGGGGTAAGTTACATCTTGCCTCTTCATGAGGGTAATGTTTTGTTACTTCTTCACTTTAACTCTTAAAATTTATTTTTTTCACCCTGGCTCTTAATGTTTCAAATTTTTTCTACTTTACTTTTAAAACTAATTTTTGTTAAAATTAGATATAAAATATCACAATAACAATCACGTAATACAAAAATCATTTTATTATACATAACTCACAATTCTAACATAAATTTAATTTGCAATATAATAATATATTTGTCATGTTGTTTGACAGGTATTATGACATTTTAGGTCTAATTTGTAACAAAATTAGTTTCATGAGTAAAGTTGGAAAAAACTTAAAACATGAAGAGTCAAAATGAAAAAATAAATAAATTTTAAGGGTCAAAGTGAAAAATGTTCAAATATAAAATGGGCAAACTATAATTTATCCTATAAAAATTAACTAGAAGTTATTTATATTAAAAACTTTGTTATTAATAATTTGGGTAAATTACAAATACATCCCCTGAAGTTTGATTAAAATACGAATCACCCCTGTAGTTCTGAAAATTACATTTCACCCCTTAAGGTTTCTAATTTCATAATAAATCGCCCATTTTATTAATAAATTATCAAGTCAATTAATAGTTTTTAATGATATTAGAATATGTTTCAACTAATAATTTAGGTAATTTTATTATTGTATAGGAGAACAATTATGAATATTATTTTTTTAGTTAATTTTGTTAAATAAAAAATTAAAACAAGGGGATATTTGTAATTTTTTAAATCACATGAGACAATCTGTAGTTTAAGCAAATCTCATGAGGGGCATTTGTAATTTATCCTAATAAGTTTTGTCTAAAAGATGAAGGGATAATTTCAAATTAGGTGATATTTGAAAAAACATTTTAAAATGAAAGGTAAATTTTTCTAATATTAAAAAAAATTATAAATTTTCTCATGAATTTATAAATAGTTTTTGAAGTTTTTCATGATACGGAAATTCCCCAAAGATTAATAAAAACTTTATAATATATTTTTTTCTTTCACTAATGTCTGCATATGATGGTAACTTGTTTTTGTGAATCTTGTTTTTATGAGCATAAAATTGCATTTAGATTATATATATTGAGATTCTCACAAAATAATGATTTGAATCGTATGCCATTGATGCCTCCATAGATCTCTTAAATTCTTTAAAAAAAAATTAAGAGAGTGAAACTCAAAATCTAATTATAAGTTAAACCAAAGACGACTTAATTTTTAATTTTTGTTTTTTAAATAATACACTAAAAGGCAAATTACCTATAAGCCTTTTTTAAAAAGTATATATTCTATTTAGGGTTGGTTTGGGATATTTTTAAAAAGTGCACTTTTTGACTTATTGGCATATATGGGTTGGGTTTGATGTGATGTGTTAGAGAAGTGATGTGATTTAAATAAGATGATATGACTTAAATACGATAGTGACTTTTTGTATTATTTAGTGTACCCCAAACCAAACCGTACAAAACATTTTAGATAGATTTAAAAGTCCTATATCAATTTATATTATTCTCTTTCCTTATACCTTACTTCTTCCTTGTATCTCTATTTCTTTGATATCGACGACGACGCTTTCCCTTTTTTTTCTTTTTTTAACTTATAGTTACCGGCAACCGCTACCATCATTGATTGGGATTCACGGACATCCACCAAATACCAACTCCTTGTTTCGTGCTCACTGACGACAAAAGTGATGAGTTTTAGATGAAGAAAATGAGTAGATCTACTCAGATCTGATGTTGATCTACATCAAATATGAGAAGATTTACATTAGATTCGGCTAGATCTAAACCAAAAAATAATTTTTTGAATACAAGCATCTCCCTATATCTGTCTCTTTCCTTTGATCTCTCTATTTTAATACTTTTTTTTTGTACTATACACTTCTATTTTCCTGTTATAATAAAGGAAATTTTTAAGTTCTGAACAAGTGGTTTTTGAGTTTTAATTACATGCGATGAAAATTGTAAAATTTTATAGTTTTAATTTTTTTAGTGCTGAATTAAATAATTCTTTAGAACTGTAAAATTTTACAGTTTTATAATATATTTTTCAATTTGATTAATAAGGATAAATACTTAATAGAATCATACTTTGAAATTGTAACATTTTACAGTTTCAAAACTTACTTTTCAGTATGATCAATATTAGAAATTATTTGCTTAAACCTTATAAAAATTGAAAATAACATATGTTATTATTATTATTTTTTTATTGTTACTGTTTGTTGTTCTTAGTTTTTTTTTTTATTCTTTCAGTTTATCAATATCTAGCATACTTTGCTATATATTTTTACTTTAATTTCTCAGTTTATTCTTGTTTTTTTTTTCGGCAGTATTCTAGACATTCTGATGAGTCTCCAATGGTATTTTTGACATCGAGCAAATATTCTAGACATTTCGATGACTTCCGGTGAAGCTCAGAACATTTCGACGATATTCCAGCAAATTTCTGATGATATTTCGGCAACTTCCCGGTAATGTTGAATATTTCGACGAGCCTCTGACGATCATCTGACAGAAGTCTAATGGTGATGGGATGTAAGGGCGTCTTTAATTTTTTTTAAAAATAAAATAAATTTTTTTTAGTAATAATTAAAAATATGTATCACTAATTAGTATAAATATTTTATTTTAAAATGAGATAAATTTTAAATTTTGTCTACGAGACTTAGGCTAAGTTTGGTATCATAAAAAAAATTTAAAAAGTCAAAAAGTCACTAAAAAAGTAATAAAGTTCATACTATTTACCACTTCTTTTGCGGGAAATCTATCAATTGAACCAAAAAAAAAAAAAAAAAAAAAAGAGTGCAAAACGGCACTGCACAACACTATGCAGCCTCACATCCCAATTGGTTTGATGACGTGGCACACTTCTAAGTCACACATGTCATAAAAAAACAAAAAAAACAAAAAATATTGAAAAGGGACAGCAACTGCACAGTCAAGCTGCTTGTGTCAATAAGGATAATATGATAATTTTATAAATTTATATAATATTTTAATACACATTTTTTCATAAAAAATAAAAAAATTAACTTAAACATTCATATTTTTTTCATCTACTTTTTAGTCAAAAAAAACAAAAAATACACTCATTTAAGACAGCTCAAAAGTACACTCATTTAGAATACCCTAAATAATCCCTTAAAATGCTGACCTAAAGAAGTTGCTCCGTTCTTTCGTGGCCCTATAAATAAGTAGAGCTAAGGTTGGAGTACCACTTGGGAACCCTAGATCGTCACCGGTGTCCTGGTTTTGCAATCTAGGGTTAGTAATTTTTTATTTTGATTTCGTTTTTTGATATCAGAAAGTTGTGTCGTCAAATCGTCAAGGGCTTGATGCAAAGAAAGGGGAGAGCTTTTTCATGGCTCTGGAAAAAGCTTGCAGGTTCTCTGCAGGTTGCCCTGTCATCATCAAAGCCCTACACAGCAATTTTTCCCCATGAATTTTCTCGGGAAAATGATGGCATCATAGTACGGGTTTTGTGCTTTCAAAGTGGGTTTTTGTTTGTGAAAGTGATAAATTGGTTTTTGCCAAAACTTCCTTTCGCCTACTACTGCTACCCATTTTGCAATCTTCACAAATCCGCCTCCAAACGCCATTACATATTTCTTCACATAAAGCATATATATATATATATTATATGCAAGTTTATATATATAAAAACACACATGTTGGTGTGTTTTGAATGAAGAAAGTTTTTGCCTAAAAAAAAAAATATTGTTGAATGGCTTCTTTTTAAAAGTTGATTTTTTGATTTTATTTGTTTAAAAAATAAAAAGGTGATAGTGATTTAAAATATATATATATTTGGTAGTTTAAATTTGTGTGGTCCGAATTGTTTGAATGTATCAAAATGATATTATTTTATTCTCAAAACAATGTCGTTTTAAAATATTCGAACTATTCAAACTACGAAAATTCAGATTATTAAACATTGTTGTTTAAAAAAAATCAAAAAGAGCTTTTAGACGAGTTCTCAAAATAAGAGAGCTAATAATAATAACAAAAAATTGTAAAGAGAGCTAATTTGATCAAAATTTTCAAGTGTGCTACTCTGATAAGCTCTCATCTCCAACTATTTTCATCAAAATTGATTTTAAATTGATGAAAATTTGATTTTAAATTTAAGTAAAAAGTAAATTTAATTTGATATGAATTATTTTTTCATAATTTTTTTAATTATAATTTTTTTTTTTACTCTCTTGTCTCAAATTTTTTTAATCAAATTGATATTAAAAAAAAAAATCTCGAATGTTTTATTTTTTTAAATTAAAACTAAGTTTTGCTAAATTGTCAATTTGGTTGAAAAAAAAATCTTTTATTAATTTAATTTAACGAATAATTGATGAAAGAATTGGAGAGGATAAGAAAAGTGAATTTTTGTTTAATTTTATTTCAAGTTTAATTAAAAAATTGGACCTGATATCAATAACTCAAGTATTTTTATTAAATTTTATCATTTTTTTTTAAAAATATCATCTTATCTCAAATTTACCTTTTCATTAAATTTCATGTTTTATCTTTTTAAATTGTTATCAAATTATAATTTGAAGGAAAAAATATATTTCTTTGTTGATTTGATCAACATTTGATAAAAGATTGGATATGATTTTAAGTTTGATTTAAAAAAAATTAGAAATGCTCCAACTAGTTAAGGGTTTGTTGATAATATTTGGAAATTTTAACTGTGTAGACATTTCATTTTTTATCGCCCGCAAGATTTGTGCGTTTTGTCCTATGCACTCAATGATGAAATAGTATTGTGCATGATTCACCTTCTCAACCAGGATCGGGCGCTTAAAACAATCTCAAACCTCTCAAATCTACATTGATTGAGCCCTTGAATTTCATTTTTGAACCTTTGGTTGTCCTACATTGAGCTTAAAATAGAGAAACAGGGGAACGCTTCTAGGCCCGGCCATGCCTCATTGAGTGCCGACCGTGGCCATTTGGGGCCGGCTGTGCCTCGATGGCGATAGACACTGTTCTGGGTGGGAGCTCGCCAGCTGTTCATTTTTGGAGATATTTTCGATTTATTTTGCTCAAATTCCATAAAAACGAGGTTATACCTCTGTTTTGAGGGTTGAACAATTTCAAAAGAGCTTATATACATATTGAGAGCTCCTTCTTCTTGTGCAAGTCATATTTGAGCAAGCTTACCACCCTTAAGCCATCTCCATACTCCATACACACCCTCAAACCTTAACCTTGGAACCTTGGTTGAACCTTGAGGAGTACAATTCAAGCTTGAGAGTGTGTTAGGATTAAGTTTGATCAACAACCACAGCTTACTCCATTTGAGAGGTATAAGCTTGTAACTCTTGCTTTTGCTTTCATCTTCTATCATTTTTATCCATTTATTGTGTCTTTGTATTATTTTGATCCTAGTTCAAGTGTTGAAACTTGGGTTTGAATAGCTACCAAAGGATAAAGAGGGTTAACACCTTCTCTTACACCTTACTTCATAGCTCAACCCTTGTCTCTACACTCTTTTCTTTGACCTTTCAAACTGAATTTCAGAGCTTAAAAGTGGCTAAAAATCATGCTTTGAGGTTTCAAAGGTGGAGGGGTTAGCCACCCCTCATTGTTCTTGCTTACTAGCCTTGTTTTCTTTGCTTATTGTTTAGCTTTTTGGGCTCTTTTCATGTACTTTGAGCTACTACTTTTTACCTATTAGAAGCTGTTTCAGGGCTATCCTAATTTATTTAATTGATTTATGCTTTGATTAGTTCACTTGTTATATCATAAGTTTGCATATATAGCTTGTTGCATGTTATTCTTGGCCTTTCTTTGTTTAATTTCCATATTAAGAGTCTCATTTTAATAATCAACTTACCATTCATTTTTTTCATTTAAGAGTTGTTTCAACCGATTGATAGTTGTTTAAAACATGAGTTAAAGATTTATGCTTAATGGCTTAATCTCTACGGAGGTTCATCGCCAACGGCATAGTCTCTTTTCTATGTTGAGAATCACTTCCCGTTTCACATGCTTCTCATTTAGTGGATGTAATCTTTAGAGGACTTAATGGACTAAAGAATGGAAAGATCTAAAAAATTATTAAACTAAACCAACCCACATAAAGAAAATGAGTCATATTGCTTGGATTCGGCTGGACGTTATGCTGACTCTATTGTGTCAAGGGTTATCTTACATCAATTCATGACGTTTCAATGAGCCTTGAAGCGTTTCTACCTCCCTTTTTGAGCTTACTCCATGATATGAGGGAGGGGTGGTTATTGATTCATTGCATTCATTGCTTTTTGTCCAAAATCATGTCCTAACTCATTAAGCAATCAATTTGCTCATTGATGGTTTTGGAATGACTTTGTTCTTCTCTCGGGGCTTTCCATGACAGAGAAGAGTAGAAGAGACAAATAGAGTTCAGAATAACTCTATCTGCACTGTTTTCGCTTCAGAGCACAAAAACAGGGCTTTTCACAAAAATAGGGCACGACCGGCCCTAAATGAGACCCGACCGGGGTCCAATGTTTGGTCAGCAGCATGTTTTGCAGAAAACAGAGGGCAGTGGCTGAAGGTGAAACAGAATGGTCTGGGCAAACAAAGCAGTTTCTGGACATTGCACATGCGAGCATTGTGCATCCTTGTTCAATGGTTAATCATTAATTAATATTGTTGTAGCCATTTTAAGTTAGATAGCTAGTTCATTTCTTTGGTATTCATTAGAATTTGTAATAAGTACATAGCTAGCTTGTCTCTTTAATTCATTCATTCAGTTTTGTAATAGTTAGTTTAAATTGAACATTCGGACATTCATTCGAACCCCCCTGCGTGAGAGCAAACTTGTAATAATGTGTATGCCTTCTAACCCCACGTCTTTCTCCCTTTTATTTATTTGCTTATTGTGGGTAGTTTAGAATATCATGTTTCTTTTAGCATTTCCCATGTTTGCATCCACTTGTCTTGCATGCATCAAGACTCAATTCATCATTCTAACAAGTATTGTCGTTTATTACTTCGTTGAATACGTGTTTAAAACGCATACTGTCAAATCAATTCACATGTCATAAGTAGTAGCCGAGCCTATTAATTGCATCATTGCATATATTGCATTAGGCACATTTTGCATTAGTTAGAACCATGCATTTTCTAATTAGCTTCTCTTTTGGCTCGCCTTGGAGTACTAGGTGAGCATTATTATTTTAGCATATCACATGTTTGTGATTGTTGCCATGACAAAGCATGATACCATGAAGCTAAGTGCTTAATTGATATACTTATTTGAATGCCTGTGGATGAAGGCTAATTTCCTAAACTAGAATAGTTTGATCGAAGTACATATGAGATCACTTTTTCAAGTGGTACATATTCAAAACAATTTTCAAACAAATATGAAATCAAAGAGTTCTAATTTTTGCAAATTATTCTATACTTATGTGCATCACATAATAATGTTAGCCTAATAACTAGAACACGAGAATATAATGTAAATAAGATTTACATTATGATTAGTAGAGGCCGATCTTTAATCGGGCGACTGGGGTGCTCAATTCATAACATTTCCCTCTCGTACCTAAGTTCCCGAGCCAAGACAATCTTGGTGATGACGGACACGTGGCCTTTGGCACGAGTCATGGGTTTCCTAAATTTTCTAAAAATATTTAAGTGGTGACTCTGTATCTGGCAAAACAGTTCATTTTTAGCATTTTGATTCAAAATCGATTTTCCAAAAGATTTGCTGGATTTGGACTCCTTTGTGTTTATCTATTTTACATTGCACTTTTGAGATTAGATTCAGAACCACGAGAGTCTGAACTGTACGGCTAGTCATATTCGAAAAGAGCACGAAAAGTCGAGCTACAGTTTTCTGGCGACTCTGTTAGGGAAATTAGAGAATTTAACTCAAACTTTACGATGTGAATTTTTATCTACACGTATATGTTTTTTGCATTGGTGCGCTTAAGTCACTATGTTCGTGTAATGACCCCAAAATGTGTGTAAGGAATTACCTTTATTTATCTATGGATTAATGTATTTCAATTTAATTATATCTGTTCGAATTGAAGAATTATCTGTTGAGCTACGACTTTAAAACTGGAATTAACGATCTTTATGGTTCAGAAATCGCAATTGAGTACATAGACATGTTAATGGGAATTTTTAGAACCATTTGGGAAAATTAATTAGGGATTTATTCCGTCAAATTCGCTAAGGTATGTTTGGGTGGTTAACTTTGCACCGCAAATTGAAGGCCTTAGAGACTTTAGAAACTAGAACAGAATACATATTTATGATCAGCATAATTTTTAGAGTCTTCTGGGAAGTTTAATTAAAATTTGATTTCGTGCGATTCGTAAGGGCGCGTTTGGCTCTCCCAATTTGTGATAGGCTTATATAATGATATGTGTATATATATATGTGATATATGAGTTGAGCTCATTACTTTGAGCCCAAAAATATCTGAGAAAGAGGGAGAGAGAGGGGAAGAGAGAGTTCTAGAGAAAACTCAAAGAGAAGAAGGGAGAAGAGTAGGAATGGAAGAGGAACTCAAAGATTTGGCTTAAATTCATCATGGTTATACAAGAACAAGTGATGGTAAAGGCTTAAGGTAAGATTCTCCCTCACAATACTTGATGATCATAAGCTAAGGAGTGAATATCTTGGGTTATCTATGATTGCATGTATGGGTTTTGTTTCTCCAAGCAAGGAGATGTTGAATCTTTGTATATAACATGAATTTATGCTTCAATCTAATTTATTGTAGGAGTTTTATGGTTCTTAAGGAGGCTAAAGAGGATCCTACCATGTAAGTGAGCTATGGAGTTTTATGGTTCAATCTAATTTGGGCTTTGATTTGCATGAAATTGAAGTTTAATTTTGAAAATGAGAGGTTCCAGTCATACAGCCATTTTCGGACTGGTTTTTGCACAGAGCTGCACGTGCGGCGGGTCTTCCCGCACGTGCGGCAGGTCTTCCCGCACATGCGGCAGTCCATTTCCAACCCCAAATTTGATTCTGCTAAAAAAGCACGTGATCCCGCACGTGCGGGACAACCCTGTTCAGCCAACTTTAAATACGCATATCTCTTGCATCTGGACTCCGTTTTAAGTGATTCTTGAGCCCAAATTCAAGCCTCGGAAGTCTAGTTTCTAATGGTGGTGGCCTCACTCCAAAATTCTAAGTACACAAATAGTTATGCCCAAAATAGTGACGATTGTTCACTTTCTGTCTACCGGTGATATACCATTTCTTTTTCTAAACCATTTTCCTTTCGATTCCTCCTATTTTCCTAGACTCAGATTATGACCTATTAAGGAGTAATAAGTTTAGAACCACCATGGCTAATTGATTAAAGAACAAGAAAAGGATTTGGTTTCATTCTCATTTTATGCTATGTGCATTGTGTTTGTAGGTCAACGAGGACATCGTCCCCTTTGTTACCAGAGGCCCAGCACTGTGAGCAATAGTATAGTAAAGCTATGCTCTTCATTATCTATTTTAACTAATGCGTCACATGATTCTCTAAATATCGTATTTTGTTAATGGGCGACATGATTCTCTAAATGTCGTACTGTGTTAAATACACAAGTTTCCAAGAAAAGTAAAATGAGTCATGAATAAGAAATGTAAATTGTTTATAATATGATATGGTGGGCCCAAGGCCGTTCTGTTTATCTGTTTTACTTATGCTATGGCATGAGCGTTCGGTCTTTAAGACCTATGGACTTTGGTACGGAACTAAGTGCTGTACAGAACTAAGTGCTACAGTGGGAGTTACCTCTAGAGTCCGTACGAGTCACCTCTTGAATCCATCCATACATGAATTGGGCCCAAGGAGATGTGGAGACATGTCGATGTCCTATCTACTTCATGATATGATATGATACGTTTGGACCTAAGGTCGTTTCGATATATGATTGGGCCCGAGGCCGTTTTGCTATACATGGACCCGAGGTCGTTCAGAAAATATGATATGAATACAAAGGTTTTAACATCGTTATATGATTCATGTTATGATGTGGTATTTTATCTGCATGAATGGATGTCCTATTTTAAAACGTGCTCCTAATCTTTTGTCTAAGCGGGCGTACCACGTACCACGTAAAATGTTTTATAATAGTTCCATTATGTGTTCCACTTGAAAGAGTATGGTTATGATACGATAAATGGCTGTTTTGAAAAGATTTATGATACGTTTTTAAATTGTGAAACATGTGTGATTCTAATGTTAAGGACATCATTCATTAACCTCTTTACTTTAGTATTACTCACTGGGTGTTAGCTCACCCATTTATTTTATATATGTAGGTGAACCATCAGGGATTAACACTAGAATTGTATCGAGGTTTGCCTCTCTGTCAAACCAACCGAGTTACGCCTCCGCGTTGAGGCCTTAATTTTTGTATTGGGAAATATGTAATTTATTGAGTCTTATGTAAGTGTGTGTGTGAGATCGGTATAATTCTGTGATTATTGTAAATTGGGAAGCGTATTTAATTGCTTAAGTTAATTTAAATATTCATGTATGCACAAGCTGAATGGGCATTTTATCTATGCTGGTATTTACTTCCGCTTAAGACCCCGTATTTGAATAAATATTATTATGAAATTTTGTTTTGAGGCCTAATCACAGGCTGGTCATGGACCAAACTTTTAGGGGCGGGTTTGGGTCGTGACAGTTCGCCATCTACTATTCCTGGACAGTTTGCCAGAGGCTTGCCCAAAAGCTTGCCAAAAGGCTTACTGGTCGTGAGCTCTGCTATATTGAAACACAACCCTTGGATCTAGACTACCGCTATACCGTTTGATCCTCCTTTCACTTCTCGGTGTTAGGTGTGAAAGGTGTATTATGTAGTCTTGCTGAGGTACCCTCATTTGACCATTTAGCCTAGCTGCATATAGCAAAGCCTTAGTGACTATTCCAAACTAGGACAGGATGCTCACCTGAATGCATGATTGTGTGAAACCGCTTGATTGAAATAGTGAAACCTAGTTCATGACAAAACTAGGACAATGTAACCCTCCCCACTCATAGAGGTGTTCTGGCTCTCTCTTAACTGGTATGTGCTTTACAATGAAACTTTACAAGAATATACATATCAATTGCAAATTTGGTATTTGTTTTTGGGGCAGAATTCAGTGTGGAGTACAGTCCTACAGCTTTGATCATGTCTATGTTAATAACATCTTAGCTGAGGTGTTGTGCAGTTTCTGATTATTGCTCTTTTGCTTTATTTCTTTTGCTAGGTAGTTTAAAACCATAGCTTCAGAAAGTTCGGATATCCCTCAAGTACTCTGGACCCGAGTCAGAAGACTTTGTAAAGCCGGGGATCTTGTTCGGGGACAACCTGTGTTTACTTCACTCCCACCGGTTACAAGACGGAGGAGAATCAGACAGAGTTCACCAGTTCGGTTCTTACAGCAGTCATCCCTCAGCTCACCTATGTCCAGTCTAGTTCAGGAACAATCATTTACTTCTAGCCCAGCACGAGATCAATCACTTATTCCAATGACACAGTATCCCCCAGCTAGTATGGAAGAACTGATAGACTATCTGCAACAGACAGTTGAGACCCTACAGCAGGATGCGGCCCGTCAGGCCGAGGTTATAACCAGGCTATAACAACAGCAACCACAGCCAACTGCGGCCTCTGCATTCTATGCACCTACCGCAACTATCCCAACACTCAAAGCCACCGCTCATACTGCCAATGTTCAAGAAAACTAGGACAATCTAGCAGAGCTTATCCTAGCACAAGCCTCCAAAACCCCTGTTTATCAGACTGAGGCTCCGTTTGAATTCAAGGTTGACCCAACTATACTCAAGGTAAATAAACTGGAAAAGTTATTCAAGAGAGCACAAGGGGTTAACTCCATCCCGGACATAGAGGACGGGTATACTGATTCTGCAGTTACATTGCCAAATCGGTTTAAAATGTCGCACATTAGTCGTTTTGACGGTTCCGGAGATCCGATGGTTCACCTACGACTATTTTCGGATATCTTACAGCCGATGGGCTTAACTAGATTACAGAAGCTATCTCTCTTTGGCCGTACCATATCAGGTAAAGCGGCCATACGGTACGCTAAGTTGGAAGATTCCGTCAAACAAAATTAGGAAGAGATGGTCGAGGCCTTCATTGCTCAATATTCTTACAATACACAGATTAAGGTCACAACTCGTGATCTCGAGGCAACACGCCAAGAGTCGAATGAAAGTTTCTCTGAATTTGTGACAAGATAGAGAGTTAAAGCCTCGATGATGATCATAAGGCCGTCTGAGAAGGACAAGATCAGGATGGTTGTCCGGAACCTACATGGCAAGCTGTTGCAGAAAATGATTGTACTCCCGTTGTTTACATTTACAGAACTTCATGAAATGGGAGTGCAAATTGAGGATACCATGAAGCAGGGGCCTATTATAGATGAAAAGAAGCTAGCAAAAAGGTCGTTTGTTCGCAGTTCCAATGCTGCCAGTGGTACACAGCTGCGAGGCCGTCAGACGTAAGTGTTGTCACCACAACCAAGACTGTTGACCCCTTTTCCAACACAAGCTCACATATATTGTCCAACCCTACTTGACCCCAGAGGACTTTTAACCAACTGTATATGACTCTCTCTCAAGCTATAATGGTGCTAGTCAAGAAAGGGCACCTCAAACCCTTAGAACCTGACCCACTTTCTAATCCTCTCCCACCCAAACACAACCCCACAAAATACTGTGCGTTTCACCAACAACATGGTCATGACACCGACTAGTGCTATCGTTTACGTCACGAGATTTAAGATCTCATTGACAACAAGGTGATCACTCCACCTTAGAAACCAAACATAACCACAAATCTACTCCCAGCCCATAATCTAGTTTTCCCACCTCGGAACCTTAACCTTATCCATACATTGGCTACCTCTTACGACCCTAGTATATATATTACTTCTTCCCACCTACCAAAACCGACGTTGTTCATTCCTGAAGGCACAAACCTCTGCATAATGGACACGTCCAAATCTCAACCCAAGTTTGTAGTGATGAAACTTACAATGAAAGGGGAGTCGATCTTAGAAGAAAATACTAGTCTGTTGCCAAAGTGTCCTGAGAACTTATCTAACAAGGTGTATAATCCAAGTTGCTATATTGTGTCAACTGGTCAAATCAAGCCTGAATTGGTGCTGCCAACCTTGGTAGACATCAATGTGGTCAGGGAAGATGGCCCGAGCCAAGGGTTGGATGAGTTGGCAGACCTCGAAAAGGATTTGGACAACTTGCAATTCTTTGATGAGCATGGCCAATGAGATGTACAAATTAGATGGTTTGACTTGCATGGATAGACTGATAATACCGGATGGCTGAATGATGAACCAGACAAAGAAGAAGAAACTGGGGTAAAACTAGAAGGAAAGAAAACAGAGATAATTGTGGTTGCACCCAAATTGAAGTCGTGCCTGAAGCCATGATTATGAGTAAGGCCATGACTAAGTAAGAATGGGAGCTGGAACAATTCCAAAATGAAAGGATAAAAGAAATCCGGAGAAAGATAGCACTGTGGCAGGAAAATGATAAGGGAAAAGCAAAGGCCGACTCAACTGCAGATAATGTTCAATGAATGGGAGAACCCGAATGCGAACCCAGTGACAGAAAAAGTATTCCAAGGGAACTCAGGCGACTTTGGGATGCAGAACGGGGAGCTGTTGTAGAAGAAAAGTGGTATGATAATAGGGGGGTGATGTGAACATGCTCCAAGCAGAACCCATCAATGGTCCAGCTATGGTTGACGGTGAGTGGTGGGATTTGCATCTGGCCCATATTGACGAAGACTGGGGCGATCGTATTCTGGACGATATGTGGTATGCTGGGAAAATAGACCATCTGACAAGAAGTGGGCGGTATTTTAAGCCGCCACACCTGGATCAAGCAGAGTTGTCTGGAAAGGACAAAGAGACTGAGAAACAATTAGAAGAAGAGGCAGTATTGAAACAACTCAAGAAAATCCAAACTAATATCTCCGTCTGAGGTCTTCTCATGGCCTCACGAGTATACCGGCAGGCAGTATTGTTGGCAATGGACAAGGCTAAGTTGTCCATTGACACCACGCCCGAGCAGCTTGTGGGTTTGGTCTTTCCAAGTGGTGCCAGGCCAACGCTTACTTTCTCTAATAAAGAGATGTTGCCGGAGGGCTCGACTTATAATAAACTGTTGTACATATCTGTGGAATGTAGAGAGAAATGGATGCCGGTGGTATTGGTAGATATGGGTACCGGTGGTGTTGGTAGATATCGGTTCGACCATTAATATCTATCCTTCTCGAACTGCTTACACAATTGGCCTCAAACCAGCGGACTTTGTTCTCACAGCCCAAGTAATACGGGCATATGATAACACAAGTAAAGAGGTTATGGGTACAGTGCAAGTGAGAGTCCAAGTCAGATATTGAAGTATCCTTGTGAGGGAGGAGTGACAATTGTCTTTGGGAACTCATCCATCCATCCGCCGCCAGAGGTAACTACTCCAGTGCTAGAGATCAACCATGGCAAGAAGGATGTATTTCTCTTTGGATTCATTCTGGCTGAAGCCCAGATAGTGCAGACCATTCTGGTAGCAGACGAAGGCAAGTACGTCAGTGCCCAGTCCATCTATTTAATGAATAAACTGTGGCATATTCCAGGAATGGGGTTTGGAAGGATTGGTTGGAAAGGCATTGAAGCACTGACAGATGTACCGCACAACCCACATGCATTTGGGCTAGGCTATTTGCCCACCAAAGAGGACTGGATAAGGAAAGGAGAAGAGATGAAAGGTAGAGCCAAGGCCAAGAGAGCTGGAAAACACTACAAACTCATCCATAGGCCAATCCAAGGGACACTGAATGGCCGTTTTGTTCGTAAAGGAGAGGATTTCCCTTTTTGTGGCTTCCCCAAGCCTTGGGTGAATTCCTTGAAGCAACATGTCCCCGGGTTCAAGATCTTCTTTGACCATCAATTGTAGGACAATGATGATGAGTAAAAGGCTGAACTAAGCATCAAAACTGAACAGAGCACGAAAGGTGACTCAGATAACGGCGAACCCGGAGTAGGGGCAGCATTGGCTAGTCTCTTGACGGATCCTGTAATCGACCTAGAGAACTTGGGGGATAACTTTACTGTCTCCATGATCGAGGAAGAACCAGGTGTGAACCCAACCAGCGGCATTATGGATACATCAGGGGCACCATCTCTTACCTAGCAGCTGGAGGAAGGCTATCTTTCTAGTTCTGAATCAGGTGATAAGCTAAAATCTGATTCCACTGAGTCTGTGGGGTCGGGATCAGATTCAAGTTCTTCTGAGTTTGAGTCTGGTATTTCTGGGGGTGGTAACCCGGATACCAAAGTCCTGTCTAGGTCTTCATTTAACTTTTCTTTTGAGTTTGTAACCGAAGATCTGGACCACTCGAATGAAAACTTTGCAAATTCTGTGTACTTTTCTATGCCACTGGTTTATTGTATTAACCAAGATTTTCAAAATTTTAACGAAAATGAAGGGGGAAGAAATTCCTCTGACTTTGAAAAACTTGATTAATCAAGAGGAGAAGAGGTTTGCTAAACCCTGTGCTGATGAAATCATTGTCATTAATATGGGCACTGAGAAGAATCCACACTTGGTCTAGATCGGGTCCACGTTGTCTTCGAAGGAATGCGAGCATTTAATCGCTTTATTAAAAGATTTCAAAGATATTTTCTTGTGGTCCTACGAAGACATGCCTAGAATCAATCCTGAGATTGTACAGCACCGGATCCCTCTTGACCCCAAGGCCCGACCAGTGAAGCATAAATTGCGTAGAATTCGTTCGGATTGGGCGCTGAAAATCAAGGAAGAGGTCACCAAGCAGATTGATGCAAGATTCTTGTTAGTATCCGAGTATTCGACCTGGTTGGCCAACATCATCCCAGTGCCAAAAAAGGATGGTAGAATCCAGATGTGTATAGACTTCCAGGATTTGAACAAAGCCAGTCCGAAGGACGACTTTCCTCTGCCATACATTGATGAGTTAGTGGATTTCATTGCGGGCCATGCATTGTTATCATTTATGGATAGGTTTTCCAAGTACAACTAGAATCTGATGGCACTTGAGGACAGAGAAAAGACTACATTCACTACGCCGTGGGGGTACCTACTGCTATCGGATTATGCCATTTGGGTTAAAAAATGCTGGAGCTACCTAGCAGAGGACTGCGACCACCATTCTACATGTCATGATCCGTAAAGAGGTCAAGGTATATGTGGACGACATGATTGTCAAGTCCAAAGAACGAGAGGGCCATTACACCACGCTGGAGAAAATTTTTCAACAAATCAGAGAATACAGATTGAGGTTAAACCCACAGAAATTCACCTTCGGTGTAATAGCAAGGAAAATGCTAGGCTTTCTGATCACACAGAAGAGAATTGAAGTAGATCCCTCCAAAATCAAGGCCATCTTAGAAATACCACCGCCAATGACCGAAAAGGAGATGCATGGCTTTCTAGGTAAAGTGTAATTCATAAGACGGTTTATTTTCAAATTAACCTCGACTTGTGAACCACTATTTGGTCTCCTGAAGAAAGAAAAGAAATTCCGATGGGATGATCGCTGTTAGTTTACCTTTGAATAAGTTAAACAGTACCTCCAGAAACCGTCTGTGTTGTCGCCACCGAAGCCAGGGAAGCCTTTGATTCTGTACTTCTCAGTAACAGATACGACCAAAGGATGTATGCTTGCTTAGGAATCTGAAGATAGGGTGGAGAAAGCCATCTACTACTTGAGCAAGAAAATGCTAGACTACAATACTCGGTACACTCCTTTAGAAAAAGCTTGCCTAGCTTTGGTATGGGCTACTAGAAAGTTAAGGCACTACTTGTTAGCTCACTCTGTAATCCTAGTTTCGAGATTAGATTCCATCAAATATCTCTTTGAGAAATCAGCGCTTACAAGCAGGCTAGCTCATTGGTTGCTTCTTCTCTCCGAATTTGATCTCAAATATGTCATCCGCAAGTCAGTTAAAGGAAGACCTGTAGCGGAGTTCCTGGAAGACCACCCGGTAGAAGGAGATGAGGCAGTGGAATACTTGTTCCTAGATGAAGAAATTACGTAAGTTGAATAGGAAACTTAGACGATGTACTTTGACAGAGCGTCCAATCAGTACGGCTATGGGATAGGTGTGTTACTGATAGCACCCGACGACTCCCACATACCTTTGGCCTTCAAACTCCTGTTCAAGGTGTCCAACAATGAAGCAGAATATGAAGCGTGTATTATTGGTTTAGAAGCTGCCTTAGAACTAAGGGCAATAAGGTTAGATGTCATCGAGGACTCAAACTTGGTTGTTTCTCAAGCAAATGGAGATTGGAAAGTCAAAGAAGAAAAGATAAAGGTTTACCATCAGACCCTGAATGTTTTGATTTCGAGGTTTGAAAAACTAACATTCACGTATTTATTAAGAGAGAACAACACGTTCGAAGATGCTTTAGCAACTCTATCTTCTATGGTAAACATCCCACTTGGAGTCCGGATGCATCCGATTATCATCGAACAGAAATACACACTGGCTTATGAAACTATTGCCGCGATAGATGAAGTGCAAGACAAAAAACCTTGGTATTACGATATTTGGAACTTCTTGGAAAAAGAGATGTATCCACCAGAGGGAAATGCCAAGGACAAACGGGGAATACGGCATATAGCCATCCAATTTATCATCTGTGGGGGTAAGCTGTATAAAAAAGGTCATCTAGGAATGCATAAATTGTGTATGGAGGAAGAGGAATCAAAGCACCTTATGGAGGCTATCCACGGCGGAGAATGCGAGGCGCATATGAATAGTGTGATGCTAGCCCAGAAGATCCTCAGACAAGGCTATTACTGGTCCATCATGGAGAAGGATTGTATTGGTCTTGTGCGGCGGTTCCACAAATGTCAAATTCATACCAATCGCATGAATATTCCGTCGTCAAAACTCTACAACATGACTTCGCCATGGCTTTTCACAGTCTGGGGAATCGATGTTATCGGTGTTGTCTCGCTAAAAGGGTTGAATGGATATGAGTATATCTTGGTGGTGATTAATTATTTTACAAAGTGGGTGGAAGCTCAGTTCTAGGCCATGTTGAAAGCATTGCATGTGGCCAAATTTATCAGAAACAACATCATCTGCTGTACGGAGTTCTGAATGAGGTCATATCAAATAACGGCTCCCACTTCAAGAAAGAGGTAATAGACTTGTTGGAGAAATACAATGTAGCTTTTCATAAGTCATCCACGTACAGGCCACAAACCAATGGAGCTGTTGAAGCCACCAATAAGAATATCAAGAACATCTTGCAGAAGATGGTTGAGACCTACAGGGACTAGCCAGATAAACTGCCATTCGCACTTTGGGGCTATAGAACCTCGATCCGGACATCTACAGGGGCAACCCCTTATTCTCTCGTTTATGGGATAAAAGTCGTTTTGCCAATTGAAATTAAAGTCCCCTTCATTACAAGTTATGACTAAGTGTTAGATAGTTGAGACGGACTGGCAACAGAGCAGATTTGAAGAGTTAATGTTGTTTGATGAGAGAAGACTAAAGGCATTGTATTATGTTCAGGGCTACCAGCGCAGAATTGCCAGGACTTTTAACAAGAAAGTTAAGTCTAGAAATCTCAATGAGGAAGACATGGTGCTAAAAGACAATCGAGCTCCTATCCATGACCCTAGGGGCAAGTTCAAACCCAATTGGACTTGTCCTTACATTATCAAAGCTATCTGGTCAGGAGGGGCAATTATTCTCATAGATTTATATGGCCTGGAATTTTCACAGCCGATCAATATGGACAAGTTGAAGAAATATTACTCCTGAGAGGCTCGCTAGGTTGAAAACCCGAAAGGGCGACTTAGGCAAAAATTAGAGCATGAAAAATTAAAAATGAAGAAAAACTGAGCTTACAAGGTTGAAAACCCTAAAGGGCGACTTTGAAAAAAGTTAGAGCGTAAAATGAGAGAGTTAATACTCGAGTGAACCTGAACCGAACTACGTAAGGCCTGATTCCCATCTCTAGGATACATAGGCAACTTCATCCTGAAGTTTGGCCGTAACTATCTCTAACTCAAATGCCTTGTCCGTTTGTCTGATCAGGTCATCTTTGTTCATCATCTGTTAGTTCGATTGTGATTTTCATTTTAAGAAGAATAGCCGGTTACAATGCAGAGCAGTAGTGGTATACAATCAGGGGCAGTTAGGATCATTTGATTCGAGGTTATACATCTTAAGGGTTTAATTCTGTGCATGTCAGGAAGTGGTAATTTTCGAAAATGGTTTTAAAAAGTTTTAATAAAAGTTGATTTTGTTTAAAATTTTGCCTTTTACAATTTAGACCATTTTTGGGACCAAATGGAAAATTTTTAGTGCTCACAACTTCAATTTCATTGATTTCAACATAAAATACATTCTCCAACTCTCTGATACAAATCAAAGTTGCTTCTACATCATAGAACTTGAAAAAAAATGTCAAAACAATAAACTAGGGACATAGGTGAGTCATGTGCTCCTGTGTCCTCTGTTCATGCTTATGGAAGCCTCTGCAGCCAAAAGTTGGCCCGGCTTGTGCCTCATCCTCAAGCCAAGCCAAGCCAAACATTCGCCAGAAAAGGCATAATTGAAACTAGGGGCAGGGGCCAGAAGCTCTCTCGTCCTCCAAGTAATAAAGTACCGAGCCAGATGTGAAGCACAAATCGGGAATAAAGCTAGATATTCTACTCCCTCCTCGGGGCAGGTCTGATCATGCCCAAACTAAGGTCTGAGCTGGAAAGGAAAGTAGAACACGCAATGCGTGAGGCCAATCAACTGTATGCTTAGTTGTCGAGACATGCTGTAGCCCATCTCAATTAGATTGAGCCAGGGGCAACGCCAAGTAATGTCAGCTGCAGATCTGTTATATATCCAGTTGCACCATCATCCCTCATTTGGAAAATCTACTAATCGTTGGCGGAAGAAATAAGCTCGAGCTGAATACTTGGGGCAAGGGTTTACTATTTTTAGCTTATCTATGAGCCATACTTGGGAAGGGATAAAAAATAAGAAAGATTAAAGAATAGAGAGATGTATGTGGAAAGAAAAGGAAATAAAAGGGTTTTAAGGGCAAAAAAAAAAAGAAAGAAGAGAGAGTGAGTGTCGAGTGATGTGAAAGACATATATAAGAAAGGGTAAGAAACAATACCTGAAGCAGTAGTGGACTTCCTGTAAACCTGGTGGTCTTTTGCCAGTGGAAAACATCGAAACCCATCAAGGTCTTGGCTAACACCAAACCAATGCAACTCTTACCCTCTTTCAGATGATAGGTTACTTCAATCAGCGTAATGCTGGCTCTGCCGTAACTAGGGGCAAAAAGAAAATGCACGAGCATACATAAATAGAGGGCATGTTACTAAAAGCTTCGCCAGAGAAGGTCACCTCTATCTCCGATGTCAGAGAACTGATTGATCAAATCGGGTATATCTAGCTCCCCGTCGCAAGCCAAAGATCGAGCTTCATGTAAAGTAAGCTCGCACATTCGTCCCAAAGCCAGGGCATGGCTAAAACAGGGTTACGACGTAATTTCCTTGTCGAGTCGGAATTCCATCAATGCTTGAAATTCTTTAAGTGTTGGGCACAACTCTTGAGATACGAAATGGAATACATGTGTAACCGGGTTCCAGCACTGAATAGCAGCATGGAGAAATCGAAAGCAAAGCGAAGTACGACTCAAAAGGAAAAAGAGCGTTTAAGCCGAAACTGCAAAAGTTCACATTTTCCGAGCCGTACAAATTAGCAATCCAATCTTGGAGCCAAGTGTTGAGTACACCGTTCATCTTAAGAGCCAAACATAAAGATTTGTTATTCTGCCAGAAAAATAGCTTAAAGGCACCTTTTATGGACTTTGAAAAAGAGTTGTGCATGACAGCTGGATCCCACTAACCAACACCACTTTGGGACCCAATTGTGCCTCATTAGGGCCCGACCGTGCCTATTTGGACCTGGCTGGGTCTAAATGATGGCCCAGATCAGAATAGTTACATCAAATGCTGGTCTCTAGTCTTGCTATACTGTGGTTGTATTTTGAGTTTTGTTTTGTTTGTATCAAGTGTTGTTCAATATTTTTAGGTCATGTTCATTTTGTTTTGTTGTTATGAGGTTGTATTTTACCTTTTGTCTGGTAGAAGGTTGATATCCGATTCAAGAAGGAATTCAAAAGCAAGCATCCACAGTTGTAAAGTCTTGTTTACAAATTGTTATGCAGCGGTTATGCTATTTGTCACATTTTATGCGAAAGGAATCATCCAAAACTTTTTTATATACACTAGCGGGTCCAACCCCGATCATTGTTTTTACAAACCAAAAACAAAAGAAAAGTTTTCAAAAACAAAAACAAAGAGTCTAACTACAAAGCAAAAAAAAAGGCAAAAGAGCTAATCAACACTCTATCCTCCCTCTCTTCCTCCTTGGCTGCAATAGAGGGACATCACTATCATCACTGGAACTACTGGACCGCAAGTCAACCTCTTCCCCCTCATCCTCGGAGGTCGTGTATTCAGCAAAAGATTCCTCAAAAGGTGAGTGCTGCCTCGCCCAGCCTCTCCCCCAATTAGCTTGTCCTCTACCTCTCACCGCACCTCGTCTCTGTCTCCTCTCAGCCGGAGGAGGTCCTGCAGGTGCAGCTGGCGTCCGCTCAAGCTGAAATGAGTACAAATATGAGTGTAGATATCCGAAGAGATTCAGTTAAATTATGTACAGGTATCAGAATGGATGCAACATAATTACGAACAAGATTGCAATACCTCAATCCTATGGGTGGCCAGAGCAGTCTGCCTCCTCCATACTATCATAAGCAGTCAGTTGATCGTCCGTAAAAGGTCATCTGCATACGCCGCTGATACCTGCAAAAGGAAGAGAATTTAGTATAGTATGCAGAAATAATCGAGTACAATGATCAAGCACGGTGAACAAGAATGAAATGGTACAATGGAAAGAAATAATAAAATGTACAATGAGCAAAAGTATAAAGAAGTGTGTACTTGCTCGATGCTAGGAGTAATCACCAATCTACGATCCCTCTCCTCGATATGCTCCAGAGAGATTTGCTTCAGCGCCTCATCTAGTCGCATGTATACCACCTCAGTCGGAATCGCAGGAAGCCCCAGAACGGGAGCGACAATAGGAGCACCTCTAGCAACGGCAATAGCAACCTCTGGAATGACGTGAGCCACGCCCTGGGTAAGAGGCGCCATCACCCGGGTCTGTAAGAATGTGATAAAGTCACCGGGTTCGTGGTGTCGGTCACCGTCCTCTCCCAATATAAGGAAGTCAACCTGGGGTCTGCCGTAGAGATCATCGACTACCCTCATGCTAGGAGGAGAAGGATGCGGAATGTTAGGGTCAGCGATGCCTCGCATTTGTCGAATGAACCTCTCTCCTAAGTAATATGCCCTGCCGAAAGGGCCCTCAAACAGAATCTGCATGGTGAAGGCATGCCATACAATGACATAGGTCATCCTCAACACTTAAGGGATACTCGTCCAGGGGTGCCAGTCAACTTGTGGAAGCAGATGTCAGATGTTAAAGATTTAAGCAGTGTGAAAACACGATATAAGCATGACAATGTAGTATGGAAACAGTGCAGTACAGGAAACAGCAATATGGACACAACAATATGGAATTAGTGGAAATAATAAGGGAAATAATAAGATGAAGACAAAGACTAGTATTTTGTTACCTGATCTACGGTGATTGTATTAAAGAAGTGACAAAAGTAGGGGAAATCTTGGTCTACGCATCGACGCCGCTCAAATCGTGAGTTGTAGTACCGGAAACGGGGTACTAACAACTCAAGCATGCTCATTGGGACTGGAGCCAGAGTGGTGAAATACGTGTAAACCAATAACTGCAAGCAGATGAAGGTAAATTAAGTGACTAAGCAGATATGAACAGAAAATGCAAAACAAAAATGAGCAAGAATACAAAGTTGAACATAATATATGGTTGAATAGACTGCAAAGCTAAACAGAAAAGTAAGTGTGAGGTGTACCTCCTAAACTCTCCAGTAGCCGCCAAGTGAATCTGCCTTGTAGCGGGATACAAAGCTCATGTAGCAGTATAGAGTGGCCAGGCTGGCACCACCCCAATCATACTCTGCCACCTGTGGCAGATGCACCGGTGCTCCTAAGAAATATAACCCCACGGTATTCTCCCTGTTTGCGAACAGGGTAGTACCGAGGAGATACATGAGAAAGCCGTGGGTGTACTGGGTGACTTCCTCCGGGGAAGCTGGCTGAAAATCGAAAAAATGCTCCAAGAACCAACTGTACCTCACCATGCCGTGGCTGGTGGTGTCTGGGATCGCTTCGAGAAGCTGACGCTGTGTATCTCTCTACTGCGTCATATCAGGATTAAACGGGATCGGGCCACCAATCCCTGTCCGTAGACCAATGAGCATAGAGAAATCATATGGGGTCAGAGTCATCTCTCCAATCGATGAAAAGTGGAACGAGTCATTGGTATCCTACTACCTCTCTACCAGGGCCCCGTAAAGCAGTGGCTCAGCCCGCATCTGTATGAGTCCTGAGTAGAAGAGTTCTGAACAAAAGAGTCCAAAACTAACAGCATCAACCAGCGTTCGAACCTCCGCAGGAAGTCTCTTACACCTAGGGGTGTGCATAATACCGCCGAAACCACCGAAACCGCCAAAACTGCACCGAACCGCACTGCCAAAGCAAATTCGTTATTATTTGCCAATCGAACCGCCGATTTTTGGTAAGAAAAATGGCAAATTCTAGAGACACTTTTATCAATCCGCCGGTTTCTATTTTTCTTCTAAACCACACCAACCCGCACCGCTATTAAATCATGTTTTATAAGATTCTAAAAATTCTTTTTTTACTTAAGTTTGCTTGTTGTTCTATACCTTAGAATATAGTATTACATTACTGCTCGAGGGGAATTCAAGATGTCAGTAATCCAAAATAAAGTTGGATTCCAATTCACTTTTCAATCTTTTTTTTTTTTTTGGCCATGTTGCAAACTTGTATCAGCTCACTTTTCAATCTAAATACTTTTCAACAGTAAACATTTTTAATATATTGTAAACCCTGAATGATATTAATTTTATGTATTGTATTTGATCATTGTAGCTTCCACAGATACTTGTAATGAACTGATGGCATAATCGTTGATATTATCATGTTGTTGCTACACTTGCTGCATCAGAAGAAAGCTTCGCAAGATGCTTAACATCATGGTATCTCTCATCTTTTTTTTACTCTTTGATTTAAGTTTTGTAATTTGAATTATATTTTTTTAAATTGCCAATCTGCCCGAACCGCCAAGGCAAATCCGCCATTATTTGCCAACCGAACCGCCGGTTTTTGATAAGGAAAATGACAAATTCTAGTGACACTTTTATCAATCCACCACCCGCCATACGGTTTCTATTTTTCTCTCAAACAGCACCGACCCGCACCGCGCGCACCCCTTACTTACACCAGTGCCGAGGGCCGGATATGGATCTATAACCGCCAATCCTCCTGGTAATCACCTGTCACGTAGAAATCTTGTCAGTATTCTGTAGACACCCCATTTTGACCGACCTTAAGACTCAGACGTCACCAATTGAGCGCTTGGTGACGTTGTATACTGTGCTCGTTCTGATGTTGTGGAGTCTTGGCCGTGAGCCTTGCCTCCGAACTTCTGGACTTTTCTGTGCCTTGCCTCGGTTTGCGAACCAAGCTCGGTTTTCTCTGTTTTCTCTGTTTTCTCTTCCTGAGGGGAGGGAGAGGTCTCATAGATCATCTCTCAGTGGCCATAGGCTACGTTTCGTGGTCGCAGGCCATTTTTCCCATTTCGGAGCCCGATTCCCGGTTTTCGGAGCCGTCAGGCCGTGTGCCTCGGTTCGGGACCGCCTAACTACCTCCGTTTGCTCCGGTTTTTGGCACATACCTTATTTCCTTCCTTTTGAGGGACACTGTGGTCCGAGAGACCAACTTCGTGGTCGAACACCACTCCCGGTGCCCAGCAGTCAGTTTTCGGGGCCCCGGATTGCGCGTTTTGGCCCCCGAGCCTTACTTGAAAGCATTTTTGGGCTCCGACCCAAACTAGAAATAGTCATATTTTGAGTCCCTTTTCATGTTTGATTAAGGGTTTTTCTTTGTTTGAGACCTCCTTCTGTCACTTGCCTCTTTACCTCTTTTTAGGCCTTTTTTTGCACGGTATTTTAGGCGTACTTGTGGGCTGTGTTGGACTTGGTCGTAAACTAAAAAGTGTCTTATTTTGAGCCCTTATTCAACTTTTTTGAAGGACTCTCGGCCATTTGGAACCAGAAGCTACCACTTGCCTTTATACCCCTCTTTAGGCCAATTTTTGAAGGGAAACTTGAAATATTTCCCCCCCTTTTTTTCCCCCTCTTTTCCAGCCTCTTTTGCCTATATATACAGCATCCCAGGTCTGTGTTTAAGGATTAGAAAATTTTGTTTTGAACCTCTTGCTTTGAATCTCTCTCTCTCTAGATTCCAAGCCTCAAAACCTTTTTGTTCTTGGACCATTTTTACACTACAACCCATAGCACCCTCCTTCCTTCCTCCATTCCGCCATTTTGCAGCTGATTTGCAGAGGCTAGGGGCTCTTCTTCTTGGTCCAAAATGCTGTCAAAGTTTGGTCTTCAAGGGTAAGCAATATTTTCCCTCTTTTGTGCTTTTTTTGTTCCATTTCTTAGGCCTATTTTCTTGCTGTTTTGAGCTCCGACCAAAACTAAAAGTAGTGTTTTTTTGAGCTCTTCTTCACCTTTCATTAAGGTCTCAACCCTGTTTGGGACCCCTATCTTGCACTTTCTTCAATATCTCTTTGTATGCCATATTTTTGCATGATGTTTTTAGCCTATGTGTGATCTGTTTTGGAGCATGTCATAAACTGTAGATAGGTTTATTTTGAGCCCTTCTTCAACATTGAAGAAGGGCTCATCCTTGTTTGGGACCTCCATGTATCACTTGCCATTGTACCCCTCTTTGGTCCCTATTTTTACATATTTTTTTAGCTTATCTTGCTTCTGTTTTTCGGCCATGATCAGAATGGAAAGTGACCATATTTTGACCCCCTTGTCATGTTTCATTAAGGGTCTTTGGCTGTTTGGTGAATATTTTGTACACTTCATGTTATAGCCCTCTTGTGGCCTTAATCTTGCATTGTATTTTGAGCATGTTTGCATACTGATTTGGGCTTCATCATCTACTGTAAAATGCCATATCTTGGGACCCTCTTCAACATTGTTGAAGGTCCCTCACTTGTTTGAGACCCCCTTATATCAGTTACTTCTTTGCCCCTTCGTTGGCTCATTTCTTGCATGAATTGTTTGCCATACTTGTATCTGTTTTTGGGGCTTGTCATCTACTGAAAAACATCATATTTTTGGTCCCTATTTAGTGTTGTAGAAGGGTCTTTTTCTGTTTGGGCTTTGAATCTACCATTTGCTTCATTACCCCTCTTGGCCCCCCGTTTTTGCATGCTAATTTTTCCCTATTTGTACCCACTTTTTGGCCATGCTTCGAACTGTAAACATGCTTGTTTTGGGGCTGCCTAGCTTCTGTCTTCATACTTCATGTTCAAATCATGCATGCATTGCATAGCTATAGGCCATTTCATGTGCTTAATTCCATGTTTCGAGAGATTCCATGCATCGGGTGTCATTTTGCCTTGTTTTGGGGCTGTTTTCCCCCTCATTTTGCTACTGATTTTTGCATGTTTGCATATCATATTCCATGTCTTTGCCATGTCTCATTAGAGTGGCATTTCGGTGCCTGAGGGTCGGTCCTCGGTTTGCGTGCACGCGTGCAGGCATTTCGAGTTATCCTGTTTTCATTATGGCCTCTTATGTGAGTGTGGCTGAGGCTCTCTCATGTTAGTGTAAGCCCATATTGCATTTCGTATGCCATTTCATCCATAGCATTGTGTATGCTCGGTTGTGTATCACCTCGTGTAGCGTGTATGTCATTCTATAACATTGTGTATGTTAGGATTGTATCTTAGTTGCATTTCACGCATATCATGCATATTGCATCGTGTTCGGGATAGGAGTTAGCCCGGGCACGGGAAACGAGGTACGTTCCGTACTCCGAGTGACGGAACGTGTATCAATTCCCAAGTCACCGACACTCCGGATTATCCATGATGGAGTTAAGTTTTGTTGTAGTGTTCATATGCATTCATTCTATATTCAGTTGTGCAATTCGGCTCCTCGACCATTACGCATCGAGATGCGTGATTGGTGGTACGAGGATCGAGACATGCATACATTTGTGAAAATACATTGCTATGCCCCTTTCCTGCTCTCTGTTGCAGCATATCAAGAATCAGCGGTCTTCCGAGGCTTGGCACGCTTTTCAAGAATCATTGCAAAACAGAGGCTAATTGGGGCATTCCAGTGGATTTCCGCGCAAAGGCAACCCGAACATGCATCATTCATCACCCGGAGCGGAATCAAGGCAGTCCCTGGCTTGCATGCCAGTTTTACAGCTTTCTTAGTTAATTAATTAGGAATTTGTACATTATTTGGACTGTATTATTTGGGACTGTACTATTCTTTTATTCGGGACTGTATATTTATTCGGACCCTCTGCGCGAGGGCAATGTTGTAATAAGTGTGGGTGAGTGTGATGTATGTCTTCCAACCCCACGTCTTTCTTCCCTTTTATTTACCTGCTTATGATGGTTAGATTAGGGCATATTTCAATTAGCATACAGCATGATAGCATGTTTGCATTCATTCATCTGTTTTGCATGCACCGGGCTCGGCGCATCATACTAACTGCATTTGTATTTCAATTCCAAATTGAATACGTGTTAGTTATAGCATTCCATATGCCATGTTTAGAATAGCCGAGCCTGCTATAGTTGCATTCTGCATGTGTTGCATTAGGCATTTCAGCATATTTAGGATCATGCATGATTTCTAATGAGCTTCTGTTTTGGCTTGGAGTACTCGGTGAGTTTTATGCTTTAGCATCCTTGCATGTGTGTAAGTGACTGCCATGAATAGCATGCTTACCATGAGGCTAACTGCTTATGTGATATAACTGCCTTGAATGCCTGTGGGTGGAGGTTGTGTTACTTGAATTGGGACAATTCATCAAATATTTGTTTTAAGCCCACTAGATAGTGGCAAAATCATGTTTTCTAAAGCCCACCCGAGGGTGGCAAATCCACGTCTTAGCCTACCTGCGGGTAGCACCATCAAACCATTTTCAAACAAACAAACATGAAATGTTTTGTTCCAATTCAGGCGATTCAGTCTATACTTGTATGCTGTGCGCATCACATAGTAACCTAGGCTAATAACCGGAATAAGAACACACAATGTTTTCAAAAACTAGATATCACGGTTAGTAGAGGCCGGTCTTTGACCGGGCGAGCGGGGGTGCTCACGAGGTGACCTTCCCCAATCGTACCCAAGTTCCCGAGCCGAGGCAACTTTGGTGATGACGGACACGTGGCCTTTGGCACCGAGTCAGGGTTTCCTAAATTTCCCCATAAAAAAAATATTTAGGTGGCGACTCTGTATCTGGCAAAGCAGTCCATGTTTGGCACTTCTTTCAAAAATCTGTTTTCTCAAAACGATTTGCCGGATTTGGACTCTTTGGTTCAAGATTTAGAACCGTGACAATCGAGTCCTTGAACTGTAGTGAGCCCAAACGAACAGAACGGGAGGGACTTAACCCTTCCGGGGCGTTCGAGGATGTCTACATATTCGCAGTGTGCTGAAAGGAAGATTTGTTTATAATTTTCAAGTATGTAGTTGCAAGTATGCTTAAACAATGAGGGAAAGTTGCTTACCGTGGGTGCGTTGGCGGACAAGTGCTCCGTAGGCTCTTGCAGCAGAATGTCCTCATTGATCCCACGGATGAGTTCCTCAAATCTCAGGATGCCGCTGGGGGTCAAAGCATGTGTGCGATCTGTCGAATGAGGCCGCATCAAAATGCCTATCAGCCAATGAAAGTAACTCTGGCTCAGGTACAGGCGGAAGGATATCCTCAGCCTCGATGTCCTCACCAAGGACAGCACCGATACCCACCACGAGGTCAGGGACGGGAACCTCATCACTAGCCATCAAGAAATATGAAGAAAAAATGAGAAAAATGTGAAAAGTGAGTGGGTGAGTGAAATGGAGTGAAAATCCCCAAAATTCCAAACCCTAAGAGAGAGAAAATAAGAGAAAGTGAAAATCAAGTGGGAAAAAGGGAAAAATGAGGGTAAGTATGTGAGAAATCAAGTAAAACCAAGAGAAATCACGAAACTTAATGAAATCGATTTTGTTCAGTTCAAAATGTAAAGGAGTGAGTGAGTTTTTAAGAAAAAAATTCGCGAGAGTTTGTGGGTTTTGTGAAAATAGGGTAATCTAGAGAGAGAGGAGGGGAGGGAGTTTCGGCTTTAGGTGTGGGTGGAAATAAGGTTTGGGTTTGATTTAAAACAGCCATAGCCGTGCTTTTACCGATTTGCCCCTGGTAGCCATCGAGGCCTGGTCGTGCTCCAATGGACCCGGTCATGACCTCATTTAGGCTCGACTAGTCCTAAATGCAGGAACAGTTCAGTTGTTTTGCTATTTTCATGTTTGGGAAGCCTCATCTTGAATTTGGTTTGGCAAGGAAAACAACAAAGCAGAAAAAAAGAAAAAAATAAGAGCAAAAGGAGCAAAAGAAAGAAAAGGAAAAAGAAGAAAAAAAAAAAAGAGAAGGAAAGAAAAGAAAAAAAAGAAAAAAATAATAAGAAACCAAAGAAAATGGAAATAAAGAAAAATAAAGAGGAGAGGAAAAGAATTTTGTTCTCGTTCTTGTTTTATTGCACCTTCGTAATTTGTTTCATATGGTGTTGTATTCAATGAAGCTCATTTCTTTCAATTTTTTTTGCAAAATTAGTTCCAAATTGATCATTTTGAGTATCACTTCGATTATTTTGATGATTATGTACCTTTGTTTAGTCTGTTACAATGCATCGTGTTTAATTTGTTCGCGTGATTCATGTTTACACTTTGTACCTTGATTTTGGGTTGTTTCAGTAAACTTCATTTTCGAAGTCTTTCAGTCTCGCTGTGTCGAGTTTTGAGTTTTGTTTGCTCTTTCATTGATTTAATTCCTCCTTTCGCGTGAGACGCGCTTGGAGTTATTTTTCTCGATTAAAAATATCAGGTGCGCCTGATGTTCACACCACTTTTCATCTTTTCGCGTGAGACACGTTAAGTTGTTATTTTTTCGGTTAAAAAACAAAAAGTGCTCCTGTTGTTCACACCACCCTTTCTCTTTTTGCATGAGACACGTTTGGAGTTGTTTGCTCTGTTAAAAACATCAAGAGCGCTGTTGTTCACACCACTTTTCCTCCTTTCGCGTGAAACACGTTAGGTCGTTGTTTTCTCGGTTAAAAAACATCAAGTGCACCTGATGTTCACACCACTTTTCATCCTTTCGCATGAGACGCGTTAGGTTGCCATTTCTTCGGTTAAAAACAACAGGTGCTCCTGTTGTTCACACCACCTTTTCTCCTTTCGCGTGAGACACACTCGGAGTTTTTTTTCTCGGTTACAAACATCAGGTGCACCTGATGTTCACACCACTTTTCATCCTTTCGCGTGATATGCATTAAAAACAACAGGTGCTCCTATTGTTCACACCATCCTTCATCCTTTCACGTGAGACGCGCTCAAAGTTGTTTTTCTCGGTTAGAAACAACAGGTGCTCCTGTTGTTTACACCACCCTTCCTTTTTTCGCATGAGACACGCTTGGAGTTGTTTTTCTTGGTTAAAAACAACAGGTGTTCTCGTTGTTCACACCACCCTTCCTCCTTTCACGTGAGACGCGCTCGGAGTTATTTCACACCACATTTTAGGCTTGTATTTTCTTACATCCTTTCTACGTGAGACGTAGGTAGGTTTGCATTTTCTTACATCCTTTCTACGTAAGATATAGATAGGCTTGCATTTTCTTACGTCCTCTTTACGAGAGACGTGTTTGTTTATTCGTTTCTTTCCATATGAGACACGGCTTGATTTGTTTCGCTTTGGTTATACTTTTGTTATTGCTTGTGATGTTGTTTCAGCGCTTGTTGGCTTTCATTCAAATGTTTCGTTGCATTGCTTCATTGCATGATCATAAGTTATTTCGTTGTGCATATCATTTGCATTTTGACCTTGAACTACGCTGGTTTGATTCCTTGCAAAGGGATACGTAGGCAATTTTCGAGTTCAACCACTGCATTTTATGTCTTGATTTCTTTGCCCAAGTCTAACGGGCTTGTCAAAATGGGTCTTCTCTGGGCTTTGACATTCACTCATGACTTCGAGTTCTGTCAAAGATGGGCAACTATTGACATCTCATTTTTGACCCTTCACAAGACTTGTGCACTTTGTCCTGTACACTCAATGATGAAATAGTATTGTGCATGATTCGCCTTCTCAACCAAGGTTGGGCGCTCAAAACAATCTCAAGCCTCTCATATCTACACTGATTGAACCCCCTGAATTTCATTTTTGAACCTTGTGCTGCCCTACACTAAGCTTAAAACAGAGAAACAGGGGAACACTTTTGGGCCCGGCCGTGCCTCATTGAGGGCCGGTCGTGGCCATTTGAGGCTGGCCGTGCCTCGATGGCAATAGACACTATTCTAGGTGGGAGCCCGCCAGCTGTCCATTTTTGGAGACATCTCTGACTTGTTTTGCTTAAATTCTATAAAAACGAGGCTATACCTCTGTTTTGAGGGTTGAACAATTTCAAAAGAGCCTATATACATATTGAGAGCTCCTTCTTCTTGTGCAAGTCATATTTGAGCAAACTTACCACCCTTAAGCCATTCCATACTCCATACACACCCTCAAACCTTAACCTTAGAACCTTGGTCAAACCTTGAGGAGTACAATTCAAGCTTGAGAGTGTGTTAGGATTGAGTTTGATCAACAGCCAAAGCTTACTCCATTTGAGAGGTATAAGCTCGTAACTCTTGCTTTTGCTTTCATCTTTTATCATTTTTTATCCATTTCTTGTGTCTTTGTATTATTTTGATCCTAGTTCAAGTGTTGAAACTTGGGTTTGAATACCTACCAAAGGGTAAAGAGGGTTGACATCCTCTCTTACACCTTACTTCATAGCTCAACCCTTGTCTCTACACTCTTTTATGTGACCTTTCAAACTGAATTTCAGAGTTTAAAAGTTGCTAAAAATCATGCTTTGAGGTTTCAAAGGTGGAGGGGTTAGCCACCCCTCCTTGTTCTTACTTACTAGCCATATTTCTTTGCTTGTTGTTTAGCTTTTTTGGGCTCTTTTCATGCACTTTGAGCTACTGTTTTTCACATATTAAGGGTTGTTTTAGGGCTGTCCTAATTTATTTAATTGGTTCATGCTTTGATTAGTTCACTTGTTGTATCATAAGTTTGCGTATATAGCTTGTTGCATGTTGTTCTTGGCCTTTCTTTATTTAATTTCCATGTTAAGAGCCTCATTTTAATAATCAACTTACCATTCATTTCTTTCATTTGAGAGTTGTTTCAACTGGTGGATAATTGTTCAAAACATGAGCTAAAGATCTGTGCTTAATGACTTAATCTCTACGGAGGTTTATCGCCAACGGCATAGTCTTTCTTCCATATTGAGAATCATTTCCTATTTGACATGCTTCTCATTTAGCGAACGTAATCTTTAGAGGACTTAATGGACTAAAGAATGGAAAGGTCTAAAAAATTGTTAAAATAAACCAACCTACATAAAGAAAATGAGTCATATTGCTTGGATTCGGCCGGACGTTATGCCAAGTCTAGTGTGTCAAGGGTCGTCTTACATCAATTCATGATGTTTCGATGAGCCTTGAAGTATTTCTACCTCCCTCTTTGAGCTTACTTCATGATAGTAGGGAGTGTTGGTTATTGATTTATTGCATTCATTAATTTTTGTCTAAAATCATGTCCTAACTCATCAAGCAATCAATTTGCTCATTCATGGTTTTGGAATGACTTCGTTCTTTTCTCGGGGCTTTCCATGATAGAGAAGAGTAAAAGGGACAAACAGAGTTCAGAATAACTCTATCTGCACTGTTTTCACTTCAGAGCACAAAAACAGGGCTTTTCACAAAAATAGGGCACGACTGACTTTATTTGGGCTAGGCCAAGCCTCATTTGGGGCTGGCTGGGCTTCAATGTTTGGTCAACAGCATGTTTTGTAGAAAACAGAGGGCAGTGGCTGAACATGAAACAGAATAGTCTGGGCAAACAAAGCAGTTTCTGGATGCTACGCATGTGAGCATTGTGCATCCTTGTGCGTCCTTGTTTAATGGTTAATCATTAATTATTATTGTTGTAGCTATTGTTTATTTATAATTGTTATAGCCAGTTAACTTAGATAGCTAGTTCATTTCTTTGATATTCATTAGAATTTGTAATAAGTAACTAGCTAGCTTCTCTTTAATTCATTCATTCAGTTTTGTAATAATTAGTTTAATTTGGACATTTGGACATTTATTCGGACTCTCCTGCGCAAGGGCAAAACTTATAATAATGTGTTTGTCTTCCAATCCCACGTTTTTCTCCCTTTTATTTATTTGCTTATAGTGGGTAGTTTAGAACATCATGTTTCTTTTAGCATTTCCCATGTTTGCATCCACTTGTCTTGCATGCATCGAGGCTCGGTTCATCATTCTAACAAGTATAGTCATTTATTACTTCGTTGAATATGTGTTTAAAACGCATGCTGTCAAATCGATTCACATGTCATAAGTAGTAGCTGAGCCTATTAATTGCATCATTGCATGTGTTGCATTAGGCATGTTTTGCATTAGTTAGGACCATGCATTTTCTAACTAGTTTCTCTTTTGGCTCGCCTTGGAGTACTAGGTGAGCGTTATTGTTTTAGCATATTGCATATGTCTGATTGTTGCCATGACAAAACATGATACCATGAGGCTAAGTGTTTAATTGATATACTTACTTGAATGCCTGTGGACGAAGGCTAATTGCTTAAACTGGAATAGTTTGATCGAAGTACATATGAGATCACTTTTTCAAGTGGTGCATATTCAAAACAATTTCAAACAAACATGAAATCAAAAAGTTCTAATTTTTGCAAATTATTCTATACTTGTGTGCATCACATAGTAATGTTAGCCTAATAACCGGAATAAGAGCATATAATGTAAATAAGATTCACATTATGATTAGTAGAAGCCGATCTTTGATCAGGCGAGTGGGGTGCTCAATTCATGACCTTCCTCTCTCGTACCTAAGTTCCCGAGCCGAGACAATCTTGGTGATGACTGACACGTGGCCTTTGGCAAGAGTCATGGGTTTCCTAAATTTCCCGAAAATATTTAGGTGGCGACTCTATATCTGGCAAAGTAATCCAATTTTGGCATTTTAATTCAAAATCGATTTTTCAAAAGATTTGTCAAATTTGGACTTTTTTGTGTTTATCTATTTCACATTGCACTTATGAGATCAAATTCAGAACTACAGGAGTCCGAACTATATGGCTAGTCGTATCCGAAAGGAGCACAAAAAGTTGAGCTACACTGTGCTAATAACACCAAGATTTGTTTAATATTTTTTGGCAAAAGTGAAATAACTTCGTCACTAAATGGTTACTTGCATATACAAGTCAAAAGGGAAATGAGTGAGACGCCCTTGTTGGATGACCTCCACAACCTCCAAAGTGATCTATACCACTCACGTTGTGTAGGGCCTGCATCATGAGTGGTGTGGATCACTTTGGGGGTTGTGGAGTCCTCCAAAAAGGAGTCTCTATCATTATTGAAGTCAAAATGATGTTTTATTTTTAAAGGGTAGATTACAAATACATCCCCTAAGATTTTCTTAAAATATAAATTGCCCCTTGTGATTTGAAAAATTACAAATATCCCCTTATTAGAATTTTTATTTAACATAATTAACTAAAAAAATGAAATTCATAATTGCTCTCCTATACAATAATAAAATTACCTAAATTATTAATTGAAACATATTTTTAATATCATTATTGACTTGATGATTTATTAATAAAATGGGCGATTTGTTATGAAATTAAAAACTTCAAGAGGTGGAATGTAATTTTCAAAACTACAGAGGGTGATTCGTATTTTAATCAAATCTCAGGAGGTGTATTTATAATTTACCCAAAAAACCATTCTCTCCTAGTGAAGCTAGAAAATAGTCCTTATGTGACAATCTCATCACATATTATAGTTAATTATTAATTTTGACTGTTACTTAAGAGCTTAATGAGAATTAGAATGCTAATTATGTGTTTTATATGATTTTTAGATTCATATATGCTAGTCATAGAAATATTTGTTGTGATTTTTGTGATAATCTAAAATTGAAGGCCTTAATAGCTTTAGAAACTGGAATTGATTAGATTAAAATCTGATTCAAAACAAATTAATTAGATTAAATCAATTAAATTAAGTCTTGGATTAGTTAACTTAAGCTTTAATTAATTAGCTTAAGTCTTGATTGGTTAATTAAGCTAATTAGACCTATAAATATATGATGAATTTGATTAGGCTCATATTTTACACTCAAAATTCTGAAATTACATTCTAGAGAGAGAGAGTGAGAGCAATTTAGAGAGAGAGAAGACTTGAACTTGGAGATTTGGGTTAGGAGGCTTGTGAATTGTGAAGTAGAGCTCAAAATTCTTGCTAGATTTAGCTTCATTGAAAAACTTAGATATGTATTTGAATCTTAATTTGTGAATTTAAGTCGTCCATATGTGTATTCATGAAGATTATGAATTTATATATAATAAATGAGCTAAAGATGATAAATTTAGAGTCAATTCATACATGCATGCATAAATTAGTAGAGGTTCATACTTTTGAGCATGGTTCATGTCATCTAAGTTTGAATTGAAGATCATATCATACATGCATATCTATGAATTATGTTGTTTTGGAACTCAATTGCATGTTTTTAAAGCTTTGGAAAAGGGATTTGAAGTCAATTGGGTCTTGCATGGTGAATTCATAAAGTTTTGGGCCTTAGATTTGTAAATTGGTTTTATATTCATGCTTATGGTTGTACATTTGAAGATAAGAGCATGTCATGCAAGCTTACAAACTTTGAATACATGTTTGAAAGTTCAAAACCAGTTTTGGAAAATCCAGAATTCAACCGCATTGCTTTAGCAAACCAGTTGTCACTCGAATGCACTTCTCATGCATCCAGTATTTTTGTCAACATTGGCAGTTACCACCTCGAGCGACCGCGTTACCGCTCGAGCAACCGCTTTTTTATTTTGCACCTTGATTCGAGCGACCATCGAGCCTAAATTCAGACCATCTAGTACTTTTGCAAACCATGTAGTCCGCTCGAGCAACTAAAGCTGCACTCAAGTGAAGTGCTCTGTTTCAGCATATTTTTGAAAAGACATATTCTTATCACGTATGCATTCTCATTTCTTTCTGAGCATTCTTAGACATGAATTAGGCCTCATGAATGACCTAATAAGTAAGAAATTGAGTGAAAAGAATTAGGTAAAGTAAGAATAATTTGAATTGGTCAAATGTTTCAATGTGTGTTATGTGTTATGTGTAATGTAGGTTGGACTACGGAGGCATAACAACACTTCGAACACTGTGAGTAATATCTTAGTAAAGATATTTTGTTATATGCTGTTTTCTTAAATGCTTTTATGGTATGCTATTTTCTTAAATGCTTTTATGGTAAGTTTCGGAACTTACGATTTTTGAAATATGAATGAGATTTCAAATGTTTCAATGTGACTTTTGAATTTGATTTAATAAAGATTAAAGCATGACGGACCCAAGATCGTTTTGCATATGAGTTAGACCCAATGTCGTTTTGTATATTTGTCTCAATGAACCAAAGGTCATTTTGAATAAGAATATATTGGACCAAAGGTCATTTTGAATATGAATATGTTAGACCTAATGTCGTTTTATATATTTGTCTCAACGGATCAAAGGTCATTTTGAATAAGAATATATTGGACCAAAGGTCGTTTTGAATATGAATGTTGGACCCAAGGTCGTTTTGTCCCTTTGATATGTTTTAAGCATAATGGATTGGACCCGAGGTCATTTCATTTCATTATGATCTGCTTAAGTCTTTTATGGCCTCGTTTGGGAACATGCTATGTTAGTAGATTTTTGACATTTTGGCTGAAATATGAGACAAAAAAAACTAGTATGTTTGGAATAATTTTTTAGTTTTTTACAAAAAGATGTATAAAAAGTAGAAAGAAAATGGAATCTTTAACTTTTTGATATAGATTATAGGTTTTTTTACTTTTTTAGTAACTTTTTAATTTTTAGGCTAAAACACTGACATGCCAAATGAGGCTTGAATGTGAATAATATTCCACATGTAATATGTATAAGTATGATTTATTTATATACGACTCTCATTCATTAACCTCTTTATTTTGATGTTATTCATTGAGCGCTCACTTTATATATATATATATATATATGTATTTAGGTGAGCAACCGATTGCCCAACCTTAGAGTCTACCCAAAAGAAGCTTGTGGTTTTGAGATGTCAACCTTGGAATGCCTCTTCTTAGAGGCTTTTGTTTTTTTTGTTTTGATCTTTTACTTTCTTTTGTTGGTCATGTTTGACTATGTCTGTATATAAGTTTTGATTTTTGTATAGTTATGATATATGTATGATCTTGGACATGTAAGATCTCTTTATATAAGTATGGGTGTGAGTTATTAATGTACAAAAAGTTTTTGTTCATGCCATTTATGCACAAGTTCATTGGACAAATTTTATATTTCTACTTCTGCTTCTGACCCCATATAATTAATATAATTTGATTTCTGTTTGAGACCTTAAATAATCTCATAATTACTAACCGATTATGATCCAAACATTTAGGGATGAATTCAAGTCATGACATCTCACATATAATAGCATTTCTAATTAAACCTTCAAATTTAGGGATCGCAATTTTTTTAAAGGTTTAGATGGTAATTGGAGTCTTCAATTTTAACCTTTTTGAAATATAAATATTGGTTAGACAACATGTTAACCAACTGAAATGTGCCACATTTAACCAAATGTTAAATTGAAGAAATGATTGTGGCAACATTTTTTTTAAAATGATTGTGCCATATAGAAAATAAATGATTGCATTTTGTCACTATCATTTTTAGATAAATAAGAAAGTAAAGCGCGTGATATGAGAATATTGGTGCAATTTTATTTTATTCTTTTGTATTTTAATGGGTAATATTAGTATTATAAAAATTATACAACCAATCAATTGAGAAATAAAACTTATAAAATAAAAGAGTTTTATTTCTCACAATTTTCACCCAACTTACAAAACCAAACAAGAAAAAAGAAAACCCTTTCTATTCTTTACTCTCTTTTTTTTTTATATATCATTTCTTACCAAATCACTCAATAATCATGACATTATTAATGTGATTGATTAAGAGAAACAGGCAAAAAGATCTAATGTTACAGACAATTCCATATTCTTATTCATTAGTAATACATGCCCAACTCCATGGCTTGCACATATCTATAAGACATGGTCTAAGACTTTGAATTGCCAAGGCACACAAGACACCTAGATTCATCCTCAGGATCCCCCTAACCTTAAAAAAAGGAAAGAATGGGGGCAATAAGTTCATACAACAACAGATGCAAACAAATACACAACAATGAAAACTATCAACCAAATTTCAAATCACACCATGGAAATCCAAAGATAGTTTCTCAAGCTGTTCATTGGCAAACACTCCTCTCTCCAAAACCCAATCTTCAATCATTGCCTGTGAATTCACTGCCTGATCAGTCGGCACCAAATGCCCAGCCCCTAACACCACAGCATGACTCAAACTCCCCCATTTCTGCACATACCCAGCAAGCTCTCCATTCACTCTCCACACCTTCCTCTCTGCCTCCATAAACTTCCCAATCCCTTCCCACTTCATCTTCTTCACCCAAGCCTCAGTTGAAACCACTCCATCTCTCAAATCACATTGTCCCTGGTAAAGTAAAACCTTACTATTCTTCACCAAATACTCCACCATGTATTTCACACTCTTCATCACATCTTCATGCAATGCCGTGCCAACAACATCACTACATTCTTCATAAATCATCGATTCGTTCACGCCCAACGACTTCTTCACATCCGGGTGTTGCAAAAACGTAGCCACCAAGCTCGTTTCGTAGGGAATTAGCCTCCGGAAATCATACAAAGTGGCCAGTCCTGTCATGGTTTGCAACAAATTCAAAAGCCCATTTCGTGCATCGGTTGCTTTAGTCCAACTACCATTCTTGGTCAGCTCAACAGCTTCAGACTGAAGTTTTTCCAATTGGGTCTTCTGCTTCTCATTGATCAATCCAGAGAAATAAGCATTCACAGCATGAGTGGCTACTTGTGTGATTGGATCAGTCAATCCATTGCCTATAGCAACACCAGCCAAATTCACCCGTTTCGACGCTGGCAATTGGGAATTCCTCTTCAAAATGTAGTACCCAATTGCCGGAACATACTTTCCAGCATAACTCTCACCGGTGAAGTAAATCGGACGCGATTTGAACGAGGAGTCTAAGGCGACAAACGATGTGATCGCCACGAAAAGATGTTTCGCAACAGTGTGTTGGTTTCTTGGGATTTCTTCTGGAGTTGAGGCAATACTGAATCCAACTCCAATTGGATTGTCAAGAAAAAGGAGGCCGAATAAGCGGTTCCAAGAACCTGAATTGGGTTCCAGCATGATGTGTTCGACGTTTTGTTTGTGAGAAACACGCCACGGGCCGAGCTCGTAGAAGTTGCCCACCATGGAGGAGCAACCAGGGCCGCCTTGGAGCCAAACGAGGAGTGGGGTTTGGGAGAGAGGTGAGTTGGGTGTTTGGGCCTCATAGAATGTGTAGAAAATGGAAGAATTGTTGGTGGAATTGACACGAAGGTAACCCGATTTCCCCGGGAGCGCTTCGTTGGGGAGGAGAGGGGTTGAAGTGGTGGAGGAGATGGGTGGAAGATGGTGGAGGAAGGGGAGGATGAGGAGGAGCTTCAGGAAGGTTTGGGGTAGTATTGACTTCATTTGTGCGGGGTGTGAGCATGAACAGTTTGTCATTGGACAAGTTCTTGGTTGGTAATTAAAGGAAAATTATTAGATAATTTTAAATATTATGTAATATTATTTATGCGATTTTTTAATTGAAAAATATTTTTAAAATATATTATTTTTCAATCTCTTAATTAATAGTAGTTAGAGGTTTACACTTTCATAAAGATGTTCATAAATAAGGCGAGTATATAAAATTCACAGACTCTGATGTCTCGTTTGGAAACATATTTTTTTAGTAATTTTTTAATTTTTTGGCTGAAATGTAATGTAAGAAAAATTAGTATATTTAGAATGATTTTTTGAATTTTTACGAAAAGATATGTAAAAAGTAGAGAGAAAATAGAATCTTTAACTTTTTAGTATGGGTTGTTGGTTTTTTGACTTTTTTAATAACTTTTTGACTTTTTAGCTAAAAAAATCACTTGTCAAACGAGGCCTCAATGCTAGTTTGGCAATGACCTTTTTCGTTGATTTTTTAATTTTTTTTGACTTTTTTAACCTAAGACTTATTTGGTCATTTGGTATTCTTGTTTAGTTTTTTTGAATTTTTGACTTTGGAATGACAATTTTTTTTTGTCTTTTTATGATTTTTGTCCTTTTGTGATTTTTTGGCTTTTTTTATTTTATTTTTTTATAATTTTTTAGTCCAACTCAAAACCTAAACGATCTCTCACTCTCTTTATAAATTATACATAGGGTAATAATATGCAAATAAATTTTTTATATAAGATGAGATAAATTCGTGTTATTTTATAAATTTTATTGACACATTATTTTAAATATATTTTGTCGTATAAATTTTATATTTATATATATATTTGTAAACAAGCTTTATATAAGCTTTATTTTTATATTTATATATTTATATATATAAATTCTATATATATATATTTATATTTGTAAACAGACTTTGTTTTGAAAAGTAAATTAAAAATTAAATTTTTTTTAAAAATGTATAAAAAAATTAACATAATTTAAAAATATATATATTTTTTTTTTAAATTTTAATCTAATTGTCAAAATAAGCCCGGACCAGCAAAGTTTTTTTTTGGGTGAATGGACCAGCAAAGTTGTGTGGACAATAATGTGACACTCGGACGCTAGCTAATAAAGCCAAGTTTGGCATGCGCCAAAAAAATAAAAAAATTACTTAAAAAGTTATTATTATTTATCAAAAATTAAAAAGTTCAATTACACAACTTTTAATTATAATTTTCTTTTACACATTAATTTATATAATTTTTTTAATACACATTTTTTCATAAAAAGTTAAAAAAATAACCTAAATAACAATATTTTTTTCTTAATTTTTTAATATAAAAATTCAAAAAATATACCCCTAATTACGATCCCTCGTGAAGTCATCAGAGAATCTTTTGGTTTTGGACTTTTGGGTGGAGTTCGGAGACAAAAAGTCGCACGCGACATTACAAAACGTGCTTCGAGGGAAATTCAAATCATGACGAGGAGTGTTTGATTTTAATCAGAATAATTTTATTTATTTTTATTTTATTTTTGATTGGCAATTAAATTATAGAAGATTTCATACCTTCGTGGGAAACAAAAACACCATATACAATTAAATAAAGGGTCCAAATTATTCCATGTTGATATTAAAATTAGACTCGTTTAGTCTAACATATGGGTTTATTTTTAGGTTTTGTCTCGATAATTTAAACTGTTAATATATAGAACTCGTCGAGTATTATATCTTTATAAAATATCATGTTGATCCGATATAGATAGCTATTTGATCGGATGAGATTTGTATTAAAAAAAGAACAATAAAAAAATAAATGGTCGACAGAATTCTAATCCAATCAAATAACTATCGATATCTGATCAGTGTGATTTTTTATAGGGATATAATATTCGATGAGTTCTACACAAACGATCGAATTATCGAAAAGGGGCCCAAAAATAAGCCCATGAACCAGACTGGACGGATCTAGTCTTGATCTCAACAAGAGACAAGCTAGACCCTTAAATAAATGTGCCTATTACAATTTTGATAACAAAATGAAGAAGGATGATAACTTCTGATAACAAGAGAGAAAATTTCATTTTTATCTTTATATTTTGTCTTGATTTTTAATTACACTTTCAAATTTTAATTAATTTTAATTTTATCCCTAAAATTTTTAAAATCGTATCATTTTTATCCATACTGTCATATTGGAAACAGAAAAAGTTAAAGGAATTATATTTTAACCCTAAATTTTAAAAAAAAGATGCAAACTTACTCTCTTTCCTCAGTACCATTTTAAGTCCTTCTATCTCTTATGTCATAACTTTGTTTCGCTTCATTTTTACATCGTTGGATTTACCTCTCAAACGTCTCATTCTTCCTCTTTTTTGCATATTGTTGGAGCTCTGAAAGTTAATAATAAAAAATAAAAAAAAAAGATTTTTCTTTCCGTTTCTGACTTTTCTTTGAGCCATCTTTCAAATTTCATATATTTCTCAATTCTTTACGATTCTACCTCATTCTTTCACCATTCTCTTCACCTCACTTCCTACTTCGTCATATACTATCTCGCCTTCTCATTTCTTCATGTAATGGCCAGTTTCGGTACGCTGAAAGTTGTTCAAAAATTAATTTTGAAAATTTTGAAACATTCATCTTTTGTTTCTTTCTTCTTGTAACAAGCCCGCGAGGGACCTCGCTACAGTTCGGACTCGATTTTGTTGCGGTTCTAAATCTGAACCAAAGAGTCCAACTCTGGCAAATCGTTTTGAAGAAAAACAGATTTTTTGAAAGAAGTGCCAAACATGGACTGCTTTGCCAGATAACAGAGTCGCCACCTAAATATTTTTAAAATGGGAAATTTAGGAAACCCTGACTCGGTGCCGAAGGCCACGTGTCCGTCATCACCAAAGTTGCCTCGGCTCGGGAACTTGGGTACGATTGGGGAAGGTCACATCGTGAGCACCCCCGCTCGCCCGGTCAAAGACCGGCCTCTACTAACCATGATATCAATTTTTGAAAACATTGTGTGTTCTTATTCCGGTTATTAGCCTAGATTACTATGTGATGCTCGCAGCAAACAAGTATAGACTGGGCCGTCTGAATTGGAACAAAACATTTCATGTTTGTTTGTTTGAAAATGGTGTGATGGTGCTACCCGCAGGTAGGCTAAAATGCGGATTTGCCACCCTCGGGTGGGCTTAGAAAACATGATTTTGCCACTATCTAGTGGGCTTAAAACAAACAGTCAATGTATTGTCCCAATTCAGATAACTCAACCTCCACCCACAGGCATTCAAGGCAGTTATATCATATAAGCACATAGCCTCATGGCAAGCATGCTATTCATGGCAGTCACTCACACGCATGCAAGGATGCTAAAGCATAAAACTTACCGAGTACTCCAAGCCAAAACAGAAACCGGTTAGAAATCATGCATGATCCTAAGTATACTGAAATGCCTAATGCAACACATGCAAAATGCAACTATAGCAGGCTCGGCTATTCTAAACATGGCATATGAGATGCAACAGCTATCAAGTACTCAACTTGGAATTGAAATACAGATGCAGTTTGTATGATGCGCCGAGCCCGGTGCGTGCAAAACAGATGAATGATGCAAACATGCTGTCATACTGTATGCTAATTGAAATATGCCCTATATCTAACATCATAAGCAGGTAAATAAAAGGGAGAAAGAAATGGGGGTTGGAAGACATACATCACACACACCCACACTTATTACAACATTGCCCTCGCGCAGAGGGTCCGAATAAATAATACAGTCCGAATAAAAGAATAATACAGTCCGAAATATACAGTCTGAAATAATATATAAATTCCTAATTAATTGACAAATTAAACAAGAAAACTGTAAAATGGCGTGCAAGCCAGGGACTGCCTCGCTGTTGATGAATGATGTATGCCGGGCTGCTTCGGCACGGAAATCCACTGGGATGCCCCAATTAGCCTCTGTTTGCACTGTGTCTCGAAATGCGTGCCAGACTCTGAAAATTTGCTGATTCTTCATTTTGCCTTGTAGACCTTCTCTTTTCTACTTCTTGGCTTGAGAAATGTTGCTTCTAAGCCTCTAAGAACCTCTCCTTGCTGCTGGAAATGGAGTGGTGATGGTAGTGCTTGATGGTGATGAAGAAATGGCACCAAACTTGAAGAAAAAGACTTTGGAGCTATGGAAAATGGAGAGAAAATGGTGTATCTATCTCTCAAAAATGTCTAACAATTATCCAACCTCCTAAAATGATGAAGCAAAACCTCCCCTTTATAGAGCAAAAATGCACCAAAATATCCAAAAAGCACCAAAATATCTAAACAGCAACAAAATATCTAAAAAGCAACAAAAATATCTAAAAAGCAACTCTCTAATCCTCCATACACTTGCTGAGACAATTGCTGGCCTCCCACCCTCCAGTGATCTTCCTGGTGCTAAAACAGAGGTACCTGCCAAAATTGAACAAAAACTAATGCAAAACGAAAGCTCGGGGACCAAAACCGCGCGGGGTCCCGAAAATGGGCTGCAGGCACCGAAAGTGGCGTTCGGCCACGAAGTGGGTATCAGAGGCCCCAGTGTCCCTCGTTATGCTAAAACAGAGGTACCTGCCAAAAATGAACGAACAACGATGCGAAATGAATGCTCGGGGCCTAAACCGCGAAGTTTGGGGTCCCGAAAATGGGCTGTAAGCACCGAGAGTGGCGTACGGCCACGAAGTGGGCATCTGAGGCCCCAGTGTTCCTCAGTATGACAAAACAGAGGCACTTGCCAAAAACCGGAGAAATCGGAGGTGGTTGGGCGGTCCCGAACCGAGGCACACGGCCTGACGGTCCCGAAAACCGGGAACCGGGCTCCGAAATGGGCAAAATGGCCTACGGCCACGAAAAGTAACCCACGGCCACTGAGAGATAGTCTACGGGACCACTCCCTTCCCTTAGGAAAGAAAACAGAGAAAACCGAGTCTGGTTCGCAAACCGAGACAAGGCACAGAAGAGGGTTCGGGGGTCCGGAGGCAGGGCGCACGGCCGCGACTCTGAAACTTCTGAACGAGCACAGTATGCAACATCACCAAGCGCTCAATCGGTGACGTCTGAGTCTTGAGGACAGTCAAAAATGGGGTGTCTACACTTCTCCATCCTCCATCCTCCTTCTTCTTCTTCTTCTTCTTCTTCTTCTTTACTTATAACATGATATGGAGCATGGTTCTAGGTGGTAAAGGAGTTGGTGATGGTGGTGGTGGTGGTTTGGTGGCAGTGGCAGTCCGGTGATGACAGCGGAGCTTGCAGTGGTAGTGGTCATGGAACTTGGTTGTGAAGGAGGTACGTTTAGTGTTGAAAGGTGGTGGTGATGGTGTTGGTGATGGTGATGCTCATGGTGGCGATAATGGAGTTCGGTGGCAGTGAAGTTGATGGTTCAGGTGGTGATTTGGTGAAGTTGATGAAGAGATGATATGTATATATATATAGATAATTGATATGAGTTTGAGAGAATATTGAGTAAGTAAATTTGGGTTTGAGAGAAGTTGATGAAATGATGATATGTACACACACATATATATATATATACACACATACATTGAGTAAGTGAATTTGGATTTGAGAGAAGTTGGGTTGGAGAAATGAGTGATTGCAGTGGTGGTTGGTGGTAGTGGCAACGCTTGCAAGGGCAGAGGAGAGGAAAAAATTAGAGGATGAGGAGAGATGGTAAGTTTGGGTAAGAGAGGGTGGGTTTGCATATTTCTTTTGAAATTTGAGGCCAAAATATAATTTTTTTTAACATTTTCCGTTTTAAATGTGATTTTAGGGATAAAATTGAAATCATTCAAAATCTGAGGGTGTAATTGAAAATCAAGACACAGTATATGGATAAAAATAAAATTTTCTCTAATCAAGATGAGACTTTACATCAAAAAATCAGAAGAGGGAGAATAGCCTACACCCTAAACGTTATGCCGATGATTGATAAATAATTTAACATTTGATATTTTTTCTATATATGTTAATGTTTTTGTTTAGTTTTTTTTAAAATTTTTTTTTTAATGTTTAGACTAATAATTTCTTTTATATATACCATATTATAAAATAAAGATGTAATAAGTGAGACTGTTCTACTTAGCGTCCTCCATCATGCGATGATGTCTTAGGCGAGTAACACTTTTTGCTTTATCCTTAACCACTATTGGGTGGGATTGACCCGAAGGAAACTGGATTTTGCTAGAAGGGCTCTTATCAGGAAGAGAAAGATTGAAGAGGGGTGTAAATTTGGGCTGGGCCGGCTTGACCCACTCAGGCTCGGGCTCGACCCAGCCCATGTTGGCATCGCGGGCTCCCGCAAAAAATTAGGCCTATCCACGAGTTAGAAAATTAGACCCAGGCCTAGGAGGTATTCAGGTTTGGGCCTGGACAGGGCTTGAACAAAATTTTTTATTTTTGTCACCAAAATTTAATTTTTTTTCACAAAAAATGACACTAGGCCTCGAGCGGGCTAGGCTTTGAGCGGGCTAATGGGTCGGCCAAGCCAGCCGATCGGACTTCAAAATAATGGCCCAGTCCCAGACCCAAGCCCAAGGTCCGGGGCTGGGCTCGAGCCCAGGCCTAACCGGACATAATCGGGTCAAGCCCACCCCAAATTGCGGGCGAGTTTCGGGTCACGAGTCATTTTTACACTCCTGGAGGAGAAGAGGAGGTGCTTGAGTAAGGTCTCAAGCAGTGTTGACTCAATTTGTGTAGAGTATGAACTTGAACAATTTGTTATTGGCCAAGTTTATGATGATGGGCTTGTCTAACGTAACTTATTCCAAATTAAAAATTGATAACTGTAAAGTAGATGTCAAAATAATTATTCTCTTGTTTTTAAGTATTTAATTAAAAAATTAATTTAAGTTATTTTTACATAATAAATTATAAGTAAAAATTGTACTATCAAAATAAATAAATAAATAATTTAGATACAAAGTTTTCATAGTCATTTGGTAGAGTTAAACTTACTTTTCAAAGCCCATAGCATGTGGTAGAATTTTAATTTCGGGCCCAACGTAAGTGCAATAAAGTCTGCTATAAGATATTGTGAAATAGCCTATATACAAATTAATTCTTTGTTTTTTTTTTTTGGTAAAAAAATAGTGATAAGTGAGATGAACAAGTGAAGGACATTTGAGTGGTTTTTGACTTTGGGGGTGGGGTTTGGAGAGAAAAATTGTCATATGACCAAAATAAAGGTGTAAAAATGACCCAAGACCCATAGGCAACCTGAAGCCCGTCCGAGGCCCTGAGGTGGGCCCCGTCTGTTTCGGCCAAGTTAGGCCCGGGCCCGAGCCCAGCCCAACCCAATAACAGTTAATGTCATTTCCTTTACAATGAATGAATTAAAAATATGTATATATATATATAATAATTCTAGACCCTTTCTCTGCCCGCCCAATCTACCCCTGCATCATCACATCATCACCTGACACCCCTCTTTCACTTTGTTTGCAAATTTGAAATTGCAATTAAATGAAAAATAAAATTTTTTTTTAAATTCAAACGGTTTGCTGCCTGCAGCCTGCCCCGCCCCTTACTAGCTTACTCTGTTGCATTTCAATCACTCAACTCACTCTTCATTCATTGAATGAAAAAATTTAAAAATAAAAAAATTCAACGGTCATAAATTAGTAGAGACAGCCATAAAAAAATTCAAACGGTTATAAAAATTTAAACGGTCATAATTCAAACGGTAATATATATATATATATTTATAATTTTGCTTTACTCTTTCAAACTACTATAAATATCATTCATTTTTCAAAATAAATCTTACAAATAATTCTCTCTCTCTCTCTCTCTCTCTCTTAAACTCTCTCAATCTCTCTTACACTCACAATCTCTCTCAACTCTCAATTAATTTTGAAGTGTCATCTATAAGTAGCAATTGCAATTGTGCAACAAGAAATTTTTATCAGAAGAAACTAATTTTTGTATCGCATTCGCCAGTCGGTAATATTAATTAGTTTAATTAAATTTATTAACTACTCATTTTTTTCATTAATTATTTGTGCACATATTAATCATTATTTTTTACTCATTGTATTTACACATTATTTAAAATAATTGTTAATTATTATATATTATTTTACTTACATTACTATGAATCCTAATATTCCTAATATTTATATCGATGTTGATACATATACTACACAACATGAATCTGTTCATTCTCCTTTTAATATCCCTCTTCTAATAGTTGGATCATCATCTAGGAGCAGAACTAGTAGTGTTTGGGAACATTTTGAAAAAATATTTATAAATAATCCTGATGGTACAATTATATTCAAAGCAAAATGTAAATATTGTGCACATTTACTTAGTGCTGCATCTGCATGAGGTAATAGTCATTTAAAAAGGCATGCTAATAAATATTTACAAAATCAACAACCTGATATTCGAAGTCAAATGTAATTAGGGGTTTCATCAACTGGTAATTTACAAATATTTTCATATGATTCTATACATGCACAAAATTCTATAATTGATTATATTATTAAAAAAGAACAACCTTTTACTACTAGTGAATGTCTCGATTTTACAGAAATGATTCACAAAAGTTTTTCACCGCAATATCAAAATTTTTCAAGAAATACTACTAGAAACAGGACTTTAAAGAAATTTGAGGATGTTAAAAATGAATTATTTGACATCTTTAAAAATTTGAATGGAAGAGTTTGTTTAACATCTGATATGTGATCAAATAATGGTTTTAAATATCAATGTATCACTGCATATTTTATTGATAATGATTGAAAATTAAATCAAATAATTATTTCATTTAAATTAGTTGAACTTCCATACATTGGTCATTCGCTTGATGTAGAAATAAGAAATGTATTATATGAGTGGACTTTACAAAATAAAATATTTACGATTAGTTTAGATAATGCAACATATTATAATCAAACTATAACCCATTTAAAATCAACTTTATAATTACTTATTGATAGTGATTTATTTCATGTTCGTTGTTGTACCCATATTTTAAATTTGATTGTTAAAAAAGTTATACATGTATACGAGACATGCATGTATACGAGACTTCTGTACTTGTAAAAAAAAATGCAATTGCTACTATTATGTCTTCTGCTAATCGAATTTTGAAATATAAAAAAAATTGTCAACGAGAAAATATGCCATTTAAAAAATTAATTTCAGATGTAGATAGTAGGTAGAATTTAACGTATAATATGTTAACAATAGCTTGTAAACAAAGAAGAGCGATAGATTTATTTTTTACAACAACATCAATATGAGGAGTACTGACTCCCACAGGACTTAATTGGCGCCAAGTAGCCTTGTATAAAGATTTTTTTAAAATTTTTGATACTTCAACCAAATTATTTTATTGTATATATATTCCTACTTCACCATTTGATTTACATATGTTAGCAGAAATAATTAAAATTTTCATAAAATATATGGGTAATGAATATTATGTAACTATTATTACTTCAATGAAAGTAAAATTTGATAAATATTTTGATCATTTGCCTCATCTTTTAGGTTTAACCATAATAATTGATTATAGGTGTAAAGAAATTGATTTACAATAATTTTTAGAACGTATTTTTTGTTGATCAAACACAGTTTGTTCCTATTATGCAAATATACAACAGATTATTTGAAGAATACAGGGAAGCTGCATCTGTAAATACACCTACACTTACTACACTAGCAGTCTCATCTCGATGCAGAGATTAAGTGTTTTTTCAGCAATAAAAAGTAGAAGAATATCTCAACATACAAGTGTAAGTAGTTCTGAACTACAACGTTATTTGGAAAGTCTGTCAGTGGATGATTCCGATGATTTTAACATTTTGAAATGGTGAAAATAAAATAAAACTATGTGGCATGTGATTTCACAGACGGTTCGTGATATACTAACCGTTTCTATTTATACAGTTACTTTAGAAACAGCTTTTAGTTCAGATGGATGGATGCTAAGCGATCACTAGAGCAGGCTTTTCACCCTGAATGGTTGAGGGACTGATGATATTCAGAGATCATATACACGCGCTTACAAGAAAACAAAATTATAGTGAAACTGAGCGAATTCAAAATGATTTTGATGACATATCCTCGGGCAATGCGACTGAAATGTCTGTCTCCTCCGATGATTGATTAACAATTTGTTTTTTATTATTTTATTTCATTTCTTTTATTTTTTTTTATTTTTTTATTATAGATTATTGAGATAGCGTATAATGCAAATGATTGGTAGGCTAGCAAGTGCTAACCTAGTTGGGATATACTTAATCTATAGTGATACAATTGCTCGACCATCATCAATAATCTACACTTATTTTATTTAATAATATAAATTTTTGTAATATTTTATTTCATTTTGAAATAAAAATTATTCATTCAATAAATATTATATAATTAATTTAATATTGTAATATTGAAAGTTTCATTTTCATATATATAAAATTATTCATTTCAAAAGAAAAAAAATTACATAATTGCATTCTTTTTTAGTTAGAAGTTCATAATTAAAAAAAAATAAATCATACATAATTAAATTTAAATACCACCATTAAACATAACCAAACAAAATATCTCATTAATCTTAACTAAAATATTCTAGTACAATTTTTCTTTTTCTTTTTAATAAATCATCTATACAGATAATATATTTATCATTTATTTTTCAAAAAAAAAAAAGGCCCTCCTAGACTCAGCCTAGGCCATTTTATAAATGGGCTTAGACTTGAACCCGAACTCTATTTTTTTGATCCATGAACTGGCCAGCCCGCCCCGCTAAAAAACGAGAACCCGCAAATCCCGAATTGACCAGACTGAGCCATTACTACATCCATGGACCAAAATGTATCACGATTGAAATTTTAAAGTTGGAGGAGCTTTCAACAATATCGAGTGTGTGTCTACTCCATGAGCATTGCGTGTCATAAGAAAAGTAATCCTTGTCTTATGTGTGGTTTGATTTTTTTTTTTTTTTTTACTATTTTCAAATTTAAAAAAATTAATTAAATAAAAAGAATATTAAAAATTACTTGGACATTCTAAAAAGATAACACTATATATAAAAATAATAAATATATATTTTTATTTGTTTTACCGAAATACTTTTTAATTTGTTAAAAAAAAAAAATCTAAAAACATATTCATAAGAAAAGTGATCCTTATCTTATGTGAGGTTTGATTTTTTTGTATTTTTAAATCTGAAAAAATTAAATAAAAGAAATATTTTTAAAAATTACTTGGGCATTCTCAAAAGATAACACTATATAAAAGGGGGTTGATTCAGACCCCAACTATTTTCCCACCCCCCACACACACGTAAGAGTTGGTCATTGAAAGAACAAAAAAAAAAAAAATGCACCAATCAGCTCCCACTGGGGTCTCCCCTCCCCCCAGTGGGGGTACAAACCATTTTTCATATGAAAATAATAAATATATTTTTTAAATGTTTTTTTACCAAAATACTTTTAAATTTGTTAAAAAAAAATTCTAAAAATATATTATGAAAATAAACCAAAGAGAGTCGATATATCTTATAGAATTATTCACTCGTACCAAAAAATATATAGAATTATTAAAAGATTATAATAATGTGGTTAAGTGAGTAAGAAAAATTGATAAAATCGAACTTGATCAATTAGTAATTTTTTGTTTAAATTATTTGTTACACTAATATAAATTGAATCGATCAAAATATTATATTTAAATATTTTAGTTCTTTAAGCATTAGAAAATAAGAAAAGCTAACAACACCTCGCTTTATAAGTTTTTGTAAGATTTTTAATTAGGGGTGGGCGCGGGTCGGTTGCGGCCACGGAATCTCCAATCCGTCATCCGTCCGCCAGATTGGCGGATTAAAGAAAATCAATCCGCATCCGTCCGCCAATCCGGCGGATGTGGATTGAGCGGATTGGCGGTTTGGCGGGTGGATGCGAATCGGTTTGGCGGTTTAAAATTTTATAAATTTTCAACATAATTGAACTTGTGCACTTCTTCAAAAAAAAAAAGAAAAAAAAGAAAAAGAAAGTATTACAGTCAATGACTTAAAAAAGTATTACAATCACTGTATGCCTTATCCGAAAAAATAAAGTTTGAAACTTTAGAATATCACAATCACTGCATGCCTCATTCACATATTACAATCACAACATGATTCATCCACATAAAGTATTACAATCTGTGATTCTTAAAATATAATAACAATTCAAACCACCAAAACTATGAACAGAGCAATAGTAGAGATTGTATGTTTTTGTATTGTTACATCTACATATGTTTTTGAAAACAAAAAACCAGCCAGCATATATCATATTTTCTATTTATTATTTTTAGAACTAGATTTAAAAACCAAAAAATATAGATAAATAATATGTTTATTTTTTTCAATTCAAAAAATATATTCAAGTTGAAAACTTTTTTTTCAACAAAATATTTAAACTCTTGTTCAATTGAAAACACAAACATAATATTTAAATAAATTGAAAATACAAAGTCTTATAAATTACTAGGGGTGCTCGCGATGTGGCGGTTTGGCGGTTCGGTTGCGGCCAACAAAATCTCAAATCCGCCATCCGTCCGCCAAATTGGCGGATTGGAGAAAATCAATCCGCAACCGTCCGCTCGTCATCACGCATCCGTCCAAAATGCGGCGGATCGGTTCGGTTCGGTCGGTTTTGGCGGATCGGTATATCCGCTGCTCACCCCTATTTTTAATCCACACAAAGTTTGTGTATTCATAGTCCGCAACCAATTAACTTATTCATAACATTAGAAATAATAATCTTAGCATCTTAATTTATACTTCTCATACTTTTCTATTTGTATTTTAGTACCTCACCACAAAAAAAAATTAAAAAATTAAAAAATTGAGAGACAAGTAAAGTGTTAATTTTTTAACTGTAAGTAGAATGTATTTAGTCATTTTTAAGGGTAATTTTACTTTTATCTCTTAAATTCTCACTATGTTTTTATTTATAAATTTTCATCCTATGTTATTCATTTGATCTATTTCATTTTTAAAATTTTTAATTTTTATTCATGTAGTTTAATTGTACATGATTGGACAAATTAATAACCGAAAATTCTAATTTAATAAAAAAAAAGTCATTTCAATAATTACTGATCTGTATAATTATTTCAAATTGAATCAAATATAGAAACTTATAGAAAAAATTGTGATGACTTAAAAGATAAAAGGGAAATTTACCTTTATTTTTTGTTGCCCTTTTTACAAGAAATTTTTGTATCGTGGTATTACTTTTCCAAAATTACAAATATATATATATCCTTATTGTTTCTCAAATCGGTGGTGTTACATGTAACGTTATGTCATTATTACTGGTTTCACCTATTATATAAATTATAAATACTCAAAATTTTTAAAATTATACCACATTATCTATTAATACATTAGTTAATACACTAATTAATACATACAATATTATTATTCCCAAGCACCTAACTTAAATATAGTGAATCTTACTATTAAAATTAATCACAATAATAAAAAAATACCATATGACATATATATTATTACAGTCGTGATTAAGACCCCCTCAGATTCCCACCCCCACCACCCCCCACACATACACGTGGGGGTTGATGAGTGGGGGAGAAGAAAAAAAAAAAATAATTTTTTTTTTTGACCAATCAAAAGGCAAAGGGGTCTGGGGTGACTTCCAAAGGAGATTCTTTTTTGATATTATTATTACTAGCATATCACACATGTTATGCACGGATTGTATTTATAATTATCTATATATGTGAATTGTGATTTAATTTTTTTTTTTAAATGTCTTCTTTTTTCCTTTTTTATATTATATTAAAGTTTAATATTTTGATAATAATCATATGTGTTGGATTTTTCAAAGAATTAAATGTTTTTTTTATTATTATATTATTATATTAAAGTTTAATATTTTGAAAATAATCATGTGTTGGACTTTTTAAGAATTTTTTTTTATGCTTGTTCTTAATGTATTAAAGTGCTATTATGAGGGATAATAATCATATGTGTTGGGGCTTTTCAAGGAATTCATATGTGTTGGATTTCAAAAAAAAAATTTTATGCTTGTTCTTAATGCATTAAAGTGTTATTATAATGGTAAGACTTGGGAGTTGAGAGAAGTTAATAAATGCTAAGATTTTTTTTTAAATAAAAAAAATCAAGAAATTATGCACAGATTGTGTTTACAATTATCTATATATGTGAATTACGATTTTTAAATGTCTTTTTCTTTCTTTTTTAAATGTCTTCTTTTTTTCTTTTGTTATATTATATTAAAGTTTAATATTTTGATAATAATCATATATGTTAGACTTTTCAAGGAATTAAATGTCTTTTATTTATTTATTATATTATATTAAAGTTTAATATTTTAATAATAATCATATATGTTAGCCTTTTCAAAAAAAAAATTTATACTTGTTCTTAATGCATTAAAGTATTATTATAAAGAATAATAATTATATGTGTTAGGACTTTTCAAGAAATTCATGTGTTGGATTTCAAAGAATTTTTTTTATACTTGTTCTTAATGCATTAAAGTGTTATTATGAGGGTAAATCTTGGGGGTTAGAAGAGCTTCATAAATGTTAAGGATTTTTTTTATTTAAATCAAAAAATTTAAATTGAAAGATTAGCAGTGTGTTTGGTTTGAGTTTGGGAGATGAGTTTGGGAGATAAAAAGTACGAAAAGTTGTTTGGTTTGGTTTTTTTGGAAAGTTGTTTTGGAAAATTATTTTGAGAGAGAATTTTGGAAAAAGTGATTGATTTGATGTGTATGAGAGAGAGATTTGTTTGGAAAACTTGTTTGGTTTACAAGTTTTGGGAAATTTTTTTGGAAAAATTTGTTTAGTTTGAATTTTTCTGAAAACTCATTTGTAGAGAAATTTTCCCAAAATTTTTTGGGAAATTCAAACCAAACGAACCCTAAAACTCCCACAAGATTTGAGATTAAAAATACCATTTTGCTTAACATATAGTATAGATACGCATACAAAAAATACTCGTTCCTAATTTTGGTGGCCCGTTTAATACGCACACTCGAGGGTGTTTTTTTCGCACAGTAGCTCTGCCAAAATAAACCGTGAAGGCTCATCGGCGGCGCCGAAACGGGCGAATTTCTGGTGGATTTTACTGTAAGTCTCTCTTCGTTGTATGTTTTTATCTCTCATCTCTTGAATTTGAAGTTTTAATCTGCTCAATCAAAAGAATTTTTCATTCATGGGTAGCTCAGGAAAATGGATTAAAGAATTATGGCTCTCAAATATCGCTAGTAAGAACACCATTTAGGCTTACATTTCTATTACGAATTTATAGCTTCTATATATCTATGCATGTATCGCAAAAAAAATTATCGTTAAATGTTGATGGGTTCTAAATTCAGTGTATGCCATATTTTAGGTGTTATTATTGGTGATGTGTTATTATGTGTTCGATAAATTGTCTGAATAAATCATAAGCTTCTTGCTTATAGGGAGCTTCTATTTACTTAGTTAAAAAATTTGTTTCTTAATCAAATTTTACGCTTGGTTTGGAAAGAGTTTTTTATTGGCTAAAATTGTCAATAAAGACAAAAAAAAAATTAAAAAATTAAAAACTAAAATAGTCAATAATACAAAATGTCACATTTTAAACATTTATTAATCACTTTTTCTCTTATAACCATTTACTCCGCTACAAAAAAAAAAAAATCACAAATTATCCAGAACACGACTTTTTTTTCATCTCATAAAATAATCAAAAAGTCAATTAGCCAAGTTTCCAAACAAGGCTTGGTATTAAGGACAAATCTTCATCTTTTTCCAATTTTGCATATACATCTCACCACCCACCCACCCGCCCGCCCGCCCGCCCACCACCATCTCACTGTGTTTGGATCCTCTAGATTAGAGTATATTTTCCTGCAGTATTCAGTAACAACCAAAAAAAAAAAAAAAAAAAGAAGAGAAAAATACAAAACCCAGGAGAGTGAGAGAGCTCTTGAACCAGCAACGAAGAGAGAGAAGATCACCGGACCAATGTAAAGTCCACTAGCACCATCCAGAATCTCCCCATTTGGACTCAATAGCAACATCCATAAACTTCTATTTAAATTCAATTCACATTCAAGAAATTTAAATAAATAATTAAAAATACCCAATTCCACAACAAAGATTTGAACTTTTTTGAACTCACTTGCAAAGATTTGAACTTTTCCATGCTCACATACAAGTGATAAAAAAAATATATAAAAAAATAAAATTAATTCCACAAGCCAATTTTGCAGAACCAAGCTTTTCAACACACATGCAAGAACCATTCAGGCTAATAAAAACTAACTCTAATTTTTGAGGTCCTAATTTTTCAATTGAAATCCCCAAATCAAAACCCTAGTTTGGGCGGGGGGGTCGTGGTGGTGCAGGGTCCATGAGGGAGGAAGAGATTTAGGGCCGCGACTAGGGTTTTGAAGGAAGGTTGGGTTGGGTGGAGGGCTAGGGTAGGGTAGGGTGGGGTGGAGTGGTAATTGTGGGCAGCAATGGTGGAGGGTTGAGCGTGGCGGTGCTGGCAGCGCAAGCTTCCAGCATGGAAGAGGGTGGGTGGGTGAAAGAAAAATTAGGGTTTTTGAAAAGTAAAGATGAGGCTATTACTAGAATGAAGAGATTTGTACTAAGATTTTATTTTTATTTTTTGGAATCTTAAAGAGACGTGTGCAATGAGAAAGTATTCCCTAAGTGTGTGCACTGAGGGGAATTGGTGTGGAAAGTAGAAGCTCCCCTTTAGATAATCCATAGCTGAGTACTCAAGCTACTGTTACTGCTTCCAAGGGATAGATGCCATATAAACTACTGTTATTGGTCTGATTGTATTTTTGAGTAGGCATTTGGATTGTCTTGCAGCTAGAACGCTGTCTCCAATTTATGAATTGTTCATAGTGCATTTTTTGTTATTTCTTTGTGAATCCATGTACGCGGTTAATATGATTCATTCTACTTGTACCACTACTATTGTTGTCACTGCCAACTTGCTCTTACATATATGGAATCAACAAAAACTACGAAAGCAAATGTTCAATTTTTCTTGTTCTTCTGTGGTTACTATTACCAACTACACCATCATCTCTGTCACTATAAATTGAAGATTGAGTTATTGGTCTTGTATGAATTTGACATTGGAACTTTGGCTATAACTATAGAAGGTTAAATGGCGAGGTGGAGAAAAGTATTGATTCTGATTTGTTATCTTGATTTCGTATTGATCTCTGGATGTTAGTTTGAGCCACTTTTAACATTTATATTTATATTTATATTTATATATGCACACCATGTTATATATTTGACTCTGTGCATTTGTCTGGGTGTGCCTGTGCTTGCGTAGTTAGTATGTACAATTGTCAAATTAAGACTTATTCTGCATTTTGTAAAAGGACAAATGAAAAAAACATAATGTGCAAAAATTTTGCTTTATTCTTCTCTTTGAAGGTCTCTTAGCAGCAGCTGATGTTCATATTAACTGATACTTTCAAGCACACAAGATGTTTGGTTCAGTGTTTCAACAAAATGTATTTGATCCTCAGGAATATACACACATACATATGTATGTCGTCTGATGATCAATCATGAGGCTCTATGATGCATGCAAGGAGATATTGAAGATCCAGAAGTTTAGGAGAATGGTATCCTATGCTGGGTTTTATGGCTTTGTCACGGTCATAAGCTATGCTTACACAAGCAATACGTGAGTGGGATACTTAATTTCACTCCACGTGTGTTGCTGAAGCATATGTGGGTTTTTAACCTTTTTTTTTTGTTGTTGTTAATTTGGATCTGCAGGACTAGAGCTGGTTACTCTAGAGCTGACCAATTCTATGCGTCTTACCCAGCTGGAACTGAGCTCTTAACTGACACTGCTAAGGTCAGCTATGCACCTTTTTGGATATAGCTTACATGTTTTTCTTCATATTTTTTTTTAGTTTTTGGTCGGACATGTGATAATCAAGGTTTTGATTTGCCATTAGTTATATAAAGCTGCGCTTGGAAATTGCTTTGAAGAGGAAGAGTGGGGACCAATTGAATGGTGCATCATGGCTAAACACTTTGAACGTCAAGGGAAATCTCCATACGCATATCATGCAGTAAGTTCAACGACACAACTATTGGTTGAAATTTACTTCATTCTTACCTTATGTATTTTGTAATTTATTTGTTTTAGTTGAAAACAAGTCATGACATTTGGATTTATATGAAAATTGAGTGGCGTTGTTGTGTTCTGTGCTTATTATGTTATCTAAGATTTTTTTTTTTTTTTTTTGTGGCTATAAATGGGGCTATAAGACATGAGACCTGACCTAGTATCGCAATTAGAAGTATAAAAATGAAGCTATCTATTCTACTGGAATCCCAAGACTGATTGTAAATTATTAGTGTTTTGATGACTTCCTTTTTCTATAATAACCCTATTCTGGATGATCAATGTATATGATTGTGTGCTGGAGTTGATACAATTTGTTGTGTAACTTGTGCTGGTCATTCAAAGTGGCCCTAGAATATAAGAATTCTTAAGTAAGAATGGGGCTTAACTTTACAAAAGGAAAAGAACAAAAAAAAAAAAGGGAATGAGACTTTTTGGGGTAACATTAATACTAAAAGTTGCACTTCCAACAAGAAGACACAGAAACAGTCCATGTAAAAATATATTTATGTCATCAATGCATCAAATTTCATGTAGGAGTTTTGAAACTATTCCTAGGTACTCTCGGTAAGAATCTGGTTGTGGCCTGTTAAGGTGAAGTACTTTCGGTATTGTATTTGGCATATTATCGGGGCCTGGTTACATATCCATATAAAATGTGGAACTACGAACATTTGTAGGATGGTGGGAGCTGATTTCTCCTACAATGGATAGCCTAGAAAAAGCAAAGATGTTTTAGGATGCTTCAATCTCTGAGAATCACTAGTTTAATAACATTCCTAATGCAAGTTTGTCTAGCCAATTTTAAGTTTCCAGGTTGAAAATATCATGTCACGGAGTTTTTCCTTAAGTGCAACATTGAATCGAATGACTGAGCTCTTGTGTTTCTGTTTCTATTTTAACTTGAGCCATTTGCATGCAAGATATGCAGCCCTAAGATTCTAGTTTTGCTTTGTTTCTTTTATGTTGAATGATTTCTTCGAGTTTGCAGCTTTATGCATCTCAGTTATGGCAAAGTGGCTATTCAAAATCCTTCTTTTTTGAACAAGTGAATTTTAAAACAAGTGGCCACAAATTGGGTAGTCAAGTGGTGATTATATTTCAGGAAGCAAAACAAAACCCGACTGAAAATTTTCTAAACCTTCAGTGTCAAAATTTGAGGTTGAAGGAAATATGGGCATTAGAAAGATACATGTTCAATATTATGATTTCACGCCATGAATGTCAGTATGATTCAGCATACACTAATAAGACTCGTGCCTGTCTTTCAAATGTTCGAATCACTGTATTACTAGCCATTTGATCATTATACTTGAATAATTATCCATTAGAAAAAATTGGATGTGAGATCCTTTCTGGCAAACTTAAGCAGTTCTTCATTTTAAGAGGAAGTCTATCTCTCTCTTCAGTTACTGCTACTGTGAAGCTGAAAAATTAAAATATAAACTTAGCACTTGTCACCATCTTCCCCAAGGAAAGCATTGGAGAGCTAATATTGGATCACATAGGGAGGCAAAAAAAATTAGCAAGAATCTTTCTGGTGTGTGCTCTGTTTACACTGAGCTATCAAGGAACAACAGGAGATTAGATCTCATAGAGTTCACATTAAAGCATTTGGCATTCAATCAGCTGATGGAAGGATCAACCTACACATTAAAGCATATTGCCCTTTCTGCTAAGTAGTTTCATAGTCTTCACATTTCAAGCCATTCATCCATTTTATACACATTATGGCAATTATTTGAGTAAGAGTAATTTGATGCAAATATGCTGAGAACGAAAATAGTGGTGATCGATTTGTACAGAATGAACCGTCTACTATGCTTGACCTTTTTTTGATTTTGATTTTGATTTTTTCTCTCTTCTCGTGTTGCAGCAATACATGGCGCACCTAGCCTCCCATGGGCAAGTTGATGGAAGTGGCTAGGGGATGTATAATACTTCTTCCCTCATGAGGAGTATCACTTGTGCCAATACGAGAAAACCTTGTGGCAACGTTTGGAGTTATTACTCAAATTGTTTATCAAGAAAACATTGTCAGGAGATACGCTTGTAATGTTGAGATTTCATACCTCTTTCTTGGCTGCTTGTAATGCTAAGATTTTTTAATTTTGATTTTTGTTTCTTTAATGAACTTTTTCAATATTTTAATAAAAAAAATCACTTTTTAATTGCATTTAAAAAGTAAAATATTTGTAATTTTTTTAAAAGAAAAATTCATTAAATACAAAAACTAGTGTTTGGTTTTAGTTTTCTGAAAATTTAGTTTTTTGTTTTTTGTTTTTCGTATTTTTTTTGTTTTTAGTTAATATTTTTAAGATTTTAAGAAATTTTTAAAACTTTTTTAGGTGCACATTAGTTAGATGTATCTAAATAGTAAAATATCTGTAAAAAAATATTTTAAAAAATTAATAAATATACAAAAATATGAAAAATGTACTGAATTTTTGTATTTTTTTATATTTTTTGGTATTTAGTGTATTTTTTAAATATTTTTTTTACAAATATACTTTTTAAGTGTATTTATGTTAGGTGTGTCTAAAAATTAAAAAAAATTGCTTAAAATATTTAAAAAAATCATTGAAAACATTAAAATAGGAAAAATAAAAAAATAAAAATTTTGAAAACTATTTTCTGAAAACCAGAACTAAACAAATTTTTTTTTTTTAAAGATTTTTCCACATATTTTACTTTTACTCGTTTGGGAAAAGGCTAATTTAGTAATTTTTTGACTATTTAGCTAAAATATGAGCTAAAAAAAAAGTATGTTTGGGATATTTTTTGACTTTTTACGAAAAGATGTATAAAAAGTAGAGAGAAAATGAATTTTTTGATTTTTTGGTATAAGTTATTAGCTTTTTGATTTTTTTAATAATTTTTTTGACTTTTAGACTAAAAGAGACCGTTCTCAGATGTGGCCTTAATGCATCTATAGATACAACTAAATTAAAAAAAAAAAAAAAAACTAAAATATATTTTTTTAAAATTACTACAACTACATCATACAAAACATGAAAAATAAAAAACTCAAAAATTATATTTAAAAACTCAAAAGCAAAGAGAGTATCATTGCATGAAAACCAGCGCAACTTTTCTTCATTTTTTAGTCATTTTGTTTAAAGCGTCATTTTAAAAGTAAAACAAAATTACCCCAAATTTGGAAATTGTTCATTAAATATTTATTTATTTTTTTTGTCTTTAATAATAAAATATAAAATTTTACTTTAGATAAAAAGGACCATAAAAACAGCGATAATGTTACATGTATCAATTAGTATACTAACTAGTGTATTAACACTAATTATGATATTATTATTGACCCCACTCATTATACAAATTATAAATATCAAAAAATCTTAGATTATAAATACCGTTAGAGCATCTCCAACGGTGAACCAAAATTTTTATCAAATTTGAATAAAAAAAAGCTAATTTTCTCAATCTGATATGGCTTGCTCCAACCGTGCATCAAAAGGGAAGGGTCGACCGGTAAGGGCAAAAAATTTTTTTTTTGAACCTTTTTTGACCGGTTTGAACCTACCTATTTGAAAGGAAACCGGTCGACCGGTAGGTCAACTGGCCGGACAACCGGTTGGTTGACCGGTTGGCCCACCCCAACGGTAACGCACAGTGAAATGGTAAAATCTGGAGCCTGTTCTCAGTTTGATGAATTTTTTGTTCCATTCTCATTTTGATACCAATTTGGTGAAACTATTGGAGCTCCAAAAAGTGACTTTTTCACCAAATTTCAAATCTAATGTCAAGTTTAATGAACCGTTGAAGATAGTCTTAGTACACTAATGGATACATATAACATTATTTTAAAAACAGAGGCTAAAAAAACATTTCCCAAAAAAGTAATAAAACAATCACCTATTTTATTTTATTTTCACCTTACTTATACTTCGAAGGATCTAAGAACTTAGGGGTGGGCGCGGGTCGGTTGCGGCTACGAAATCTCCAATCTGCCATCCGTCCACCAAATTGGTAGATTGGAGAAAATCAATCCGCATCCGTCCGCCAATCCGGCGGATGTGGATTGAGCGGATTGGCGGTTTGACAGATGGATGCGAATCGGTTTGGCGGTTTAAGATTTTATAAATTTTCAACATAATTCAACTTGTGCATTTCCTCAAAAAAAAAAAAAAAAAAATGAAAATGAAAGTATTACAGTCAATGACTTAAAAAACTATTACAATCACTGTATGTCTCATCCAAAAAAAGAAAGTTTGAAACTTTAGAATATCACAATCACTGCATGGCTCATCCACATATTACAATCACAAGATGATTCATCCACATAAAGTATTACAATCTGTGGTTCTTAAAATATAATAACAATTCAAACCACAAAAACCATGAACATGGCAGTAGTAGAGATTTTATGTCTCTGTATTGTTACATCTCTATATGTTTTTGAAAACAAAAACCAACCAGCATATATCATATTTTATATTTATTATTTTTAAAGTTAAATTTAAAAACCAAAAAATATAGATAAATAATACGTTTATTTTTTTCAATTCAAAAAATGTATTCAAGTTGAAAACTTTTTTTCAACAGAATATTTAAACTCTTTTTCAATTGAAAACACAAACAAAATATTTAAACAAATTGAAAACATAAAGTCTTATAAATATTAGGGGTGCTTGCGGTTTGGCGGTTCGGTTGCGGCCAAAGGAATCTCAAATCCGCCATCCGTCCGCCAAATTGGCGGATTGAAGAAAATCAATCCGCAACTGTCCGCTCGTCATCACGCATCCATCCAAAATGCGACGGATCGGATCGGTTCGGTCGGTTTTGACGGATCGATATATCCGCTGCTCACCCCTATAAGAACTTCCTCAAAATTTTATCTCCTTGTTTTTTGTATTCTGAGGGAATTATTCCATGTCCTACTCAAACTCTTTAGGAAGGAAATTTTTGCACCATACCAATTTAGCAATCACTTGAGGGCTCTGGCTCTCCTATTTCAACCACGAGGATTCTGGTCGGCTGTTCGTCCACTTGCTAAGTTGATTGTCTCACGACAAGAAATCTGTTTATTGTCCAAAATGCCATCACATCACAAATTAAAACAAGTAAAATGGACTCCTCCACAACCGAAATCTCTCACCCCTATCTATGGAGTGTACTACTAGAGAATTATGTTGTCTTTTTATAAAAATATATTACACTCTGCATATTAAGCTAACTGGCGCAACAGAAATACAATAATATCCATATTAACTGATACAAGTTTACAACAGAAATAGGACACAACAGAAGGGAGAGGACACTGGAGGACTCGGAAAAGAAGAAGCCGCGTTTCAGCCCAATACCCTCATCAAGCAGCACACAAGCAGAATTTCCCATCAGGAGAGCACAAGGACCTGCTCTAGGCCAGCCTCGACGTCAGAAATTCAAGTCCTTCAAACCGGACAAGGGCACTTGCGGATAACACACCTATTGGGGAAAACAAAGAGGAAAAACATGTCAGATAATCCAAAACATGATTTTGTTCGTTGTGTATATGGACATCAAGGAGGAAAAACATGTCAGACCCCTGTGCCATGGTTTTAAATACTGACTAGTTCGTTGTGTACTGGCTGCTTTGTACCTCTTTTTTAGCTTCCTGGTTTCAATACACATAGGCATACTGGTGTGAACAAAAATTGCAAGTGAACCACTGTGGGAGTCATTGCGAGCTAGATATTGAAAAATCCAATAGCCGCACCATGGATCCTACTAGAAAAGCACACTTTGTCCATTTCCTACTTTAAAACCAACATTTTGATCGATATCATCAATCACTCTTATGATGCTTTTTTCAGATACCTACACCGTACGGCTTCCTAGTTGTATCTGTGAACAATATCCATTCTTTCTACCAATCATCCTCCATATCTCCCTTTTTCCAAGACAAACCTCCACAACCACTTCTCTAACAATGCCTTATTTATTATCACAAATGAAACAAAAGTACCACAAGCTATAACTTCAAGTGATATCTTCATACATGCACCCAATAATGGATCCCTTGTACCAAAAAGTTAGACCAAGATAAATTAATTATTCTATTATAGTAACACCATCATTACCACCCATTATGATATTTAAATTGCTTATGTATAGCTATTTTCACATTATATATAGTTCAGCTGTTAGAGGCTTTGCTCATATGGCGTTGTCAAAATTCCACTAACATGTTGAAGCAAAATAAATTCTGAATCCTAAAATGTTGTTATAAAGGAGCTAAGCTAACCATGCTACTGGCATTTCATTGATACTTAAGCAGGTACTCCTCAAAATACAAAACTAACTATGTCCACTCTAAAGGAAAAAAATTGAACACTTTACTACTACTATGACTTGTATACTACCACACCTATTATGCTGATGCTACCTCAAAGTTATAAATTTTCAATTACCATATGGTTACTGTCCTTGAATTCCCGAGTCCAGTTTCCGTGGCCTTCCCCGACCTCGACGCTTTTGTTGCAGCTGCTTTTGTGAATTTTCCACATTTCTACCAGCAGATGATTTGCACATTGGAGGCCTTCCTCGACCTCGACGCTGTGGTTGCTTCCACTCATTTTGATGTTGTTGGTCAACCATTGATGACTCTCCAATAGTTTCAAAAGCTATATCGAGTGGTGTCTCAGCAGGCCTCCCTATGTCACTGCAATCTGGTTCCTGCTGGTCCTCATACCCATGTTCCAAAGGCAATGATTCAGCAATAGTTATTTCTGTAGCTGGTTCGCTTCCGGGAAGTTGAAGCTGAATCAGTAATTGCCCATGCTGTGGCTTACTATAGAATAGCAATGTCTCTCCCTTCAGCTCACTGTAATGTTGTTCTTCAATCACTTCATTTTGTTTCTCTACCTGTTGTTTTTGTTCTTCAGCCACTTTAATTTCTTGTCCTGCACTAACTCTATTTTGTTGTTCCACTGACTGATTTTGTTTCTCAATCACTTCAATTTGTTGTTCTGCAGACATAGTTTGACCTTCGGTTGAATCATTCTGTTCTTTTGGCTGTTTTTGTTCTTCTCCGATGCAAGTTTCTTGCTTTTGCAGTTGATTCCATTCATCACCACCTCCATTTTTATGTTCTTGTGGTTCACTTTCCATTGCTTCCTTCTGTAATTTTGCTTGATTTTGCTCTTTGTTCACTTCTTGTTTTTCTTCCACTTGATTTTGTTCTACAATCACTTCATCTTTTGGATGATTATCAAACACCTCATCCCGTTCTTCTGTCAGCTGATTTTGCTCTTCAATTGCTTTATTTTGCTCTTCTGTTACTTGAATTTCTAGGTCAATCATTTCCATTTCTTTAATCACATCTTTCTTACGTGGTCTGCCCCGTCCCCGTCCCCGTCCCCGTCCCCGTCCCATGCCCCAAGCCTTTCTCCGCTCTGTCTTAAGATGTTCCCTCCTAGGGCTAGCATCATCACTGCTTCGAATTTCTATGTCAACCATTTCCATTTCTTCTTCTCCAATTACATCTTTCTTACGTGGTCTCCCCCGCACCTTCTGCTTTGTCTTAAGCTGTTCCCTCTTAGGGCTAGCATCATCACCACTCTGAATTTCTATGTCAACCATTTCCATTTCCATTTTTTTTTCTTCTTCTTCATCTTCTTCCGTTTCGTCTTCTTCTTCTTCCATTTCTTCTTCTGTTTCTTCTTTTGTTTCTTCCTCTGTTTCTTCTTCTTCTTCACTCACATATTTCTTACGTCGTCTTCCCCGTCTCTTGCCCCGCACCTTCCTCTGCTTAGTCTTGAGCTGTTCCCTTTTAGGGGTAGCACAAGTTCTTTGATTAGTGCTCAGTTTGGTGATTGCACCACCAAGCAAATACCGCTTTTCATAAGTCACAGCAATGTCACCACTCTCACAAAGCTTCCACAGATGATGCTTCAGAAATGTAGAATGAGCCCATGGCAAATCATCATGCTTATTTTTAATGAATTTTGATATTGACTCCTCGCTAGAACCCCCTTCCTCATTCAACTCCTTAATTGCTCCATGTATCATCTGCATCACATCCCACCACAAAAAATCAAAACTTTGTCAATTTAATATGCACACAGAATTAAATCAACATAAGTTGAAATGTCAATGCCTACACACGGAATAGAACATCACAAAAAATCATAACTTCATCAAAATTGATAGACAGATAATACAAATTCACTTCTTAACTCATACAGAGAAAACAACCATATTTGGCCTCTTCGACCTCCAAATTCCTCAACTTCAACTTTTAATATTAATAACAAACAATGGCATATTTGATCTCAGAATTTCAATTTAATCATTTTTTTCTCTATTAAACAACACCTCAAAGCTCAAATTTACCCGTTCAATTCTTTCAAGTTTTCATGCAAGTAACAAGCATGTGGGAAAGACACCCTACATAATACATGCGCATATGCAAATTTACATAGAAATATATGCATGCATTCATATATTCAGAATTACATATAAATAAAGATGGAGAATTATGACTACATGTACAAAGTAATGTTACATGTGGGAACAATATGATATGACACTTATGTTGTGTTTAGTAGAGGGATTTGAAAAAAGAAAAGAAAAATGTGTAAAATTAGGCGAAATGTAAGTATATTTTATTTATATTTCACCTTCATTTTCCTTTTTCCTTTCCAAATCACTTCCCAAATCTCCTAACCAAACACAACGTAAGGAAAATTCTATTATACACACCCTTTGAAAGAGATTTACCATATGCATTCCTAATTATGCAATTTTGTTCTTTAGTTATGACCAATTTTCTTCTTTAGTTATATCTTTGGTTATGGCTCATGTCGCGTTTGATTATAAATTTTATTTTAGTTATGATATGTAATTATGACATTTTCTTTTTTATTTATAAAGTGCATATGGTACATCATAGTCTTTCCCATGACACTAATATTGTGCCTGTTTGGCAGAAATTATTTACAGCTTATTTCAGCTTTCAACTTAATTTAAGCTATTTTGATGTGTTTGGTTTAGCTTATAGCTTATAGCTTATAGCTTTGTGGAAGTCAGAAATCAGCTTATTCTTTGAGTGGGGCAGGAGATGCTTTAAGAATAAGCTGGAAATCAGCTTAAGCTGAAAGTTATAAGTTATAAGCTGTTTAGACATAAGCAATAAGCACTTTCCCACAGCTCTACCAAACAGGGCTATTATCTCATAAAAGCAAACCATGTGAAAAGAGGGTATGGATGAGATTTCTTTTTCATCCCATGAATTTTGATGAATAATCTTGGTATTATAAAAATATACCTACCAGCAATCATTTTGGTTTCTCAACAATTTATTATTATTGTTTTTTAAGGAGATTTATCACGATTTCTCATCTAATTTGCAAACAAAACATGAAATTTCTTATAATTTATCATCAAATCACTCGATCCAATTACTCACATGTAAGTATTCTTACTAAAATTATACATAAATAACCAGAATTTGGCATGAAGAAACAGTAGAACACTTCCAATCATTCAGATTACCGTTTTTCTCATGTAAACCAAAGACCCAACTGCACATATATATATGCATGCAAGTGAAATGGACTTCATAAGTGTGAAGAGACTTACAGAAGCATAGGTGGGATGATCAGGGGTGTGAGTGTCGGGGAATAAGTGGGTGAGGCGATTTTGCATGAGGGTCTTGCGGGAGGGGGTGAGTGGTATGGTCGTATCAGAGCCCACGAATTTCATTACAAATGCCCTGAAATTCGACATAGCTCTGTTTGCTATTTTTTCATCATTGTTGCCGTTTTGTGAGGGGTTTTGGGATGATTGCATTTGTAGCTGAGCTGATGGTGGAGCTGACACTGGTGATGGTGGTGGTGGTGGTGGTTGTGGTGGTGTGGGGGTGGAGGGATTCATTGCAGTAGAAGTAGTAGTAGAAGAAGAAGTCAAAGTAGAAAAGTTGGGAAAGTACACTCACTTTGGACATCATTTTTGATGGGATGCTGCACTGCACTGCACTGCACTGTCTCTCTCTCTCTCTCTCTCTCTCTTGGGAACAATGCATTGAGGTTGTTTAACTTCCTCTTTACTGTGCCGTTAATATGTTTTTTTTTTTTTGGAAAATAGGAAAATAATCAGCGCGTTGAATTTCAGTTTTTAAAATTGAGTTTTTATTTTTTTTGTAAATATTTTTAAAATTTTGACTATTTTTTTATTTTTTTAAATGAATTTTACTTAAATATATTCAAAAAGGAAAATATTTATAAAAAATTAATAAATACATTTATTTTTTTATATTTTTGGTATTTGGTAAATTTTTTTAAAAAATTTCACAAAAATTATACTTTTTAAGTGTATTTATGTTCGGTGTCTTAAAATTAAAAACATTGCTTAAAATATTAAAAAAATTAGGAACAACAAAAAAATATAAAAAATAAGAAAGTATAATTTTCTAAAAAATAAATTCTAAAAACTGAAAATAAACAAAGTGAATTATATTTGGATAAAGGAAAAATACAAAAAAGTAATAAATATTATAAATAAAAGTATTAATAATTTAAAATTATAAATTTGTGATAATTTTTTATTGCCACCACTGCTCAGTGATTTTCCCTTTTTTAAAGAAAAAATTAAAATAAATTTTATAATATTATAAATCTATACAATTTAGACTTGGTTGGATATGATTTATTTTGTTAATTTTTTTATTTATTAAAAAAATATTTAAAAAAATAAAAAAATAATGTGACCCAAATAAGTTAATAATCTAATAAATTTGTTTTTTTAGTTCATCACAAACCAGCCATAGCATAATCAAAATAATCATAGATGTAATTTTATATTTTAATAAATAAATATTCTTTTTGTGACTCTATCGGTTGTGGAACAATTCAAAAAAAAAAAATTTACAGAATTTTGAATTTAATAGAAAATATCCGTAACCCGAGGCCCGTAAGCTCATATTGTAAGCCCATAATGTTAATTAGACAAAAACTAAATAAATTAAAGTTTGATCTTTTAATATAAACACTTTACCTTATTCATTCTCAAAATTCCTCAGGTATTGCCCTTTCCTTAAGGGAAAATGATTGGTGGCCCTAAAATTGTGGCTCAAATTGTCAATTTTGGTAACTTTGTTTTTTTTTTTACCTGATAAGGAAATTTGAGCCATTAGGGGCACCCAAATTCGGGCCCCCTAGCATTGCCCATTTTTTAATTTGTATAATTAATTTCACACTGTGTCTTCCCTTCTATTTGATAACTACTATACTAATTTGATGTGGGATAAAAATACTTGTTGGATTGTGTTGATACAGTGTGTTCCAGATGGAACGGGTCAGATTGATCCACGCTTCCCAAACTGGTACTTGAGGTACCAAGCCCACCGAGAGACCTGCACAAAAGTTCAACGGGGAACAGGGAGTCCCCTAACGAACCCTCCGACGAGCAAGTTAGAAAGAGAGATTGAATGTAGAGATAGATTAGTGATAGAAAAACTTAATCATTTCCTTATCTTCGATGCCTGCTTATATCCTCTGCTAATCATTTCGTTGTCCTTTCCGACCTGTCACCTTGACCGAAAGTCTATGCTCTACCTTGCCTTGTTCATGGTGAGGCCGTTCTGTCTGGACGGGGAAGGGTTATCACAATAAATGCTATAAGGAACTCCATTAATGGCTGATGTGCAGTGCAATAACTTTGCAGAATCTTTGTCTGCTTATGTGGCTTGTCCTTTTCTTGCCACGTGTTTAGATGTCATTGGTTCTTAATGCCATGTTGAGCTCCAGCAACGTTGGGCTTCAGTATTTGAATTATGTATTGGGCCCTAAGTGGTGGGTTATATCCTTTATAGGCTTACCCGTGTCAAATTGTATCCAAGCAACCTTGGATAGGATTAAATTTGTTATGAAATGTTGCTTAGTTTTGAGAGTTTGACCGGTAATAATGAGTTATTATTCCCAAGTTCATTGTGTGACATTTTTAAATCTCATGTATCTGATGGTATTCATTTATCATGTATTCAAATTACTAAGGTTTTGTTTGGTAACTTTCAAATTTAGTTTAAAAGTTAAAAAATTATTATAAGTTGTCATATCACTCTCTTTATTTTTATAGACATATTTTCGTAAAAAACTAAAAAGTTACTAAAATAACCTATTTCCAAACGAGGTCTAAACCTTCGTTTGGGATGTGGATTGTATCAACAAACACAATTGTGGAATAATTTTCTGAGTCTCTTCATTCATCATAGTTGTACAATATATATAATACAAATATTAACAAGGAATGAATAAAAGATTATAGAAATATCCTATAACTAAGGAATTGATAAGGAATTACATAATTAAGGATATTGCCTAAATCACATCCTTAATTTTAGCACTCCCCCTCAAGTTGGAGCATGTATATCACACATGCCTAACTTGTCTAAAGACTGCTAGCGACAGCTTTGGTAAGGACATCGGCTAGTTGGTTTTTAGACTTCACAAACGGAAAAACAATGATTCTGGTTTTAAGTTTTTCCTTAATAAAATGTCTATCAATTTCCACATGCTTCGTCCAATCGTATTGAATAGGATTATAAGCAATTTCTATAGCAGAAGTGTTATCATAATACAACTTCATTGTCTCCTGAGAGTGAACACCCAAATCCTTAAGCAAGTTCTTCAACCATAGTAACTCACATACTCAAAAAGCCATGCCCCTATTTTCAGCTTCTGCACTGGACCTGGCTACCACTAGTTGTTTTTTACTCCTCCAAGTCACAAGGTTGCCCCCTACAAAAGTAAAGTATCTTGATGTAGATTTTTTGTTATCAGATGAACCAGCCCAATCTGCATCAGTGTAACCTTCCACATTCAAGTGGTTATTCTTGATGAACAACAACCCTTTACCCGGAGCAAACTTCAAATATCGCAATATGTGTTCCACAGTATCCATGTAAGGTTTACGAGGATCGTGCATAAATTGGCTTACTACGCATACTAAATAAGCAATATCTGGCCTAGTATAGGACAAATAAATTAACTTTCCCACAAGTCTTTGGTACCTGGCTTTATCAGTAGAAGTTACATGCAAACAATTAAACAATTTGTGATTTTGTTCAATAAGGGTATTCGTAGGTTAACAGCCAAGCATACCTATTTCAGTTAACAAATCAAGAATGTATTTTCGTCGAGATAAGAAAATATTATTCTTTGAGCGGGCTACCTCGATTTCGAGAAAGTATTTTAAATCTCCAAGTTGTTTCATTTCAAATTCTAGGGCCAAGTGTCGTTGTAAGTTCTCAATTTCTTCTTGATCATCTTTTGTCACCACCATATCATCAACGTATATAATCAAAGCAGTAACCTTACCTATTTGGTGCTTTAAAAATAAAGTATGGTCGGAGTTGCTTTGTTTATATCTGAAGCTCTTCATAGACTTGATAAATCTTCTGAACTAAGCTCTTAGAGACTGTTTTAACCCATACTGTGACGCCCCAAAATTTAAGGATATCATAATAAGATTTAGAACTTAAAATTTAATTTCCTTAATTAAGAACTCTTCCTTAATGTTCCCACCAAGTTTACCAACATCTATTAACTAACATCCTATGAATTAAAAGTTCTTAAGTTACAACTCCAAATAAACTTAAAACTTAGTCTTAAAATTAAAAAAAAAAAAACACAAATATAAAAAAATAAAACTAGGAAAATGGTTCATGAAATCTTGGGCATTCTTCAAGCTAACCAAGGCTGAATGTCACCTTGCAAGGCCTCGGCGCTTCCTTCGGTTTCTTCGATACCTGACATAAAACGCCAAGGCAATGGGAATACCAATGAGCGACGAGCTCAATAATATACTACAACCCGAAAATACCCACCCCGATAATAATATTCACAAATAATAAATATTGTGGAATAACAGAATAACAAGCAACATTTAACAAACATAACCGGAATGCTACTGGTTGAAGTATTAACAATAGACAATAAAAACAATGGTAAGCGGAAGTAGTATTTCATAATAAGGAAAAATTCCAACCTTTCTTTTTAAATTCACATAGATTTAGTTTAACAGGTAAGTTTAAGTAACTCCCTGCGGAGCACTATTTCCACTCAACCGCTAAGCAATGGCCACGGGCAATTCTGACTCCCCCTTGGTCAAATATTTAAATGTTACTTACTGTAACTACCAATAATGCCCACGCACCAGGGTTACGTACCCGAGTCGTGACATCATGGTCTGCCCCAAGGGACGGTCTATGTTGTGACACCCGTACCACCAACCTTATATCGCCTGTATCTATAAGAGCCGAAATACCTTCCCGTGCCATGTTAGGATTTGCAACTCACTTGTGCAAGATTCTAAACCGGGCTCACCCCGTCACTTTTAAATTTTAATGTATCTGTTCAATTCTGTGTCCCTTTACTTTGTCCAATTCACATTTTGATGCGTATACGAGTTTTAGTTTGAAAACTACAGTGACATAATGTTTTTATAGTACAACACAATCGTGTATGACAACCAAAATAAATATGATAGAATGTCTTAGAAATTATCACAAAATTTCTTAGGAATTCACACACTTCTTCTTTCAGCATTGTATGGTTAGAAAGGAAAAAATATATATATGAAACCCATACCAAACGATGTTTAACCATTACGATATTTTAACTAGTGCTAGTTCATCGAGTTAAAAAAATATTTCGAGAAGAATACCAGGGCTAAAAACAATTTTAAAATGGAGAAATAATTTTTGGAAGAAAACTGGTTTTCTGGACAGTGAGTTACTTTAACCTCCAGCACAGGTGTTCTGTGTTCAAAAAATAAAAAGGGGCCTCAAACGGTGTTGAAAAGAGGCATGGTTAGAACAGTTTGCTAAATATTTGAGTTTAGAACATATTTCCAGAAGGATTTGAAGACTGAAAACTAGTGTAAGATGGTCAAATAATTTTTATAGGAAAACTGGACAGATTCTGTCACATTCTAGTAAAACTACAATTTCTCCCTTTAGACTTATCCATTTTTTGAGAAATTAGTGGTAAATGAAAGATAACTCTTATATCTAACTATTCCAAGTGGTCGTGCAGAAAAATATGATTTGTATAGAAAATGGGACCTGTTTGAAGCCACTGCTTCTGCTGTGTTGTAAGCGACTCTTAGGGAAAATATTTGTGTTGGTAAGAAAATGGTGTCCAATGATTTTATAAAAATTCTCTACAGTGTATAACACCTATATATACCTCCAGTATACACAGATTTTTAACATCAATTATTTTCAATTTATTGGAGCCCTCTTTTCATCCGATAAAGTCTGAAACAGTAGGGAAGAATCTAAGTTTCAGGTAAAAGGAAACCATTCTCATCTCATTTTACTCTCTTGCAAGATTATTTCAACAATGGAGAATATTGAACACATTAAAACAGTAGCTAAGCCATATATCTATGTTTACAAGAAGGAATATGAAATTATAACATAGTGAAACCCTCATCCTATCAAAATTTTAAACATGCATGGTACTATTTTGCTATATATGACTTAACCATGCTTAGTCTTGCATATGTAAATTATATAAATTCAGTTAGAGGTATCTAAGGGAGGATAGAGGTGATGTATTCTTACCTCAAGAGCTTTTGCAAACACTTCTCAAAACTAAGTTTGAAATTGGTATTCACCAAGTACCCTCTCTTTTTCCTCTCTTTTTCTTCTCTTTTCTACTCTCTTTTTCTCCTCTTTTTTTCCTTCTTCGCTCAGCTGTGTGAATAGTAGAATGGCTGGGCTGAATGTGGGTTCCTTATGTAGGAGTTTTGGGCCCTTTTTTTTATTTATTTATTTTATTCTTCTTGGCTTGGAAATTATGATCTACAAGGATAAACTTGTAGGATGTTTCTAAGCATGCTTTGGCAGCAGCCCCTTGGGAAGAAAATAGCTGGATTCCTCTGTCCAAAAATTCTGAATTTTTTTTTTGTATGTTTAAAATGAAAATCAATGTATATATATATATATATATGTCATAGTCACTAGATTTTTTCTCCCTACTATCCTCTAACTAACTTGATTATTATTTATTTAACTCATTTAGTTTTCCACAACTGTGTTTAGATACAAAAATTTAATCACAAAAGGATTAAAAAAAAATTTATTTAAAGGAATTTAATGTTGGTGTTAATCATGATGCTATTAATATAATAATTTAATAATCACAATTTATTGACTTAATATTATTATTAATAAACTAATTAGTTGTCCAAAAAAATTTCAGGTTCTTACACATACAACGCCTTTTTGAGTTTGCACACCATTGTAACATCTTCGTATTTTTCCACACCTAGAGGGGGGTCCATATACACTTCCTCTATAAGATCTCCATGTAAAAAAGCATTTTTTTCATCAAACTGAAGAAGTGGCCAGTCTCGGTTCACCGCCAAAGACAGGAGAACTCGA